>CAMRHE010000040.1:9140000-9622766 GCA_947044405.1 Leptodactylus fallax
TTCAGTGTATTTTTCTGATTACTCAGGTCACCTTGTATCGAATCCAGTGAAAATGTAAAGTACCAGACACATTATTCATACTTGCCTCAAATCTCTGAAAGGTTGTCATACGGAACTCTCCTGGATCCCGAAAGCAGTAACAAAGAGGAAGAATGGCATCAATCCCCTAAAACCTTACATCTCTACGCATCCCCAGCACAGTTACTACATGACATGAATGGACAGTTACCAACTCTCCCGAAACATCCCAGAGGCTCCTGGAAAATCTCAAAAAATTGTCACGTCTACTGTATTATATATATGTGATGCAGGGAGACTGTCATGTAATGCAAAAACTCACGTTTTGGGATAGGGACAGCAGGAGGTAAAGATCATTATTCTTGGTGCCCAGCAGTCTGTCCATTTTACCTACAATGCCTTATAGGCTAACCATAAGTTACATGTCGGCGAGCCTGATCTTTTTGTCCTCCCCAGGTATGGCGGCCACAGAACTTTCCATTCATGCAGGAAACAGAGTTGTGTCTATCGTAGCGCAACTAAAAAAGGACAGACTCTCTCATTGGTGGGAATGGGGGAGACTCCTGATATGAGGAACCATTAGGTCCGTATTGGACCTTCCCTATTCCTAATAACACAACTGGTTGCATCTGACACTCTACCATGTCTGCTACCGTACATTGTATGGCTGAAATATTATCCTATAGATCTTTCCATACAAATATGATGTATTATATGGACTGTTACCAGATACTACATGGTCTAGGGTTCTTGTCTCTACTGACCTGCGTTTTGCTGTTGAGGTATCTGCGTCTGATGCGGTAACGTCCTAGGAAAGACAAAGAAATGTATCAGTAGACATGAATTATTAATATGGCGCCCCTGTGACCTGCTATGGGACCATGCTACATTATCTGCCCCTAGAATAAGGGAGAATATGGTGCCTAATGGAGGAACGATGATACAGAACTTATGTGCCCCCATGCTTATGGTCCTACCATGTACATGAATCTTTATACTCTTACAGTCTCCACATTGAACCGTCATACAAAAAAGATAGAATTACATATACTCGTATACCATTAGGTTACTAAGGGCTTAGCACTCTACCACCGGACCATTGGGCTTTGTTGGCCACTATACCATTAGATCACCAGACCTGAAAAGATACCTCAATGTAGATTATATCAATGTATTCTCCTCTAAGCCACACCCATGCGGAACCGAATACAGGAAACATCTCTAATTCCTCCCACACAGACACATACATGACTGGGGAAACACTATTAGGATTTGTGCAATGCCCCATCACATGTACATATTGTATAGTCTTTATTGAAATAATTGTATGTATCGCTGCTCGAGATACTCACTGCTGTGTCTGCATCAAGGGCATGTTGGTATTATCGTACGTGTCTGTATGAAGAGGGGGGCACCATTTCCCCTGTCACTGGATGGAATACTGGAAGTGTGGACAGGGGCCAGGCAATTTCTCTGTTCTTAGACATGTCCCGGAGCTCTTTTGTGGATTTCTGGATAGCGCTGTGGTGGACGAGTTGAATGCTGTATGAAAAAATAACACAAAAACATAAAGTATATGTTTTTCTATAAGTATCTCAGTACATAGATGAGAAGATCCCTTAAACCCCTAATAGGATTACAATTTATAGCTGAGAATGTTCCGGTATAATATGTAGGTGTACTGGATGGCGACACTATTTTATCTTCCTCCTTCCAAGGCTCCTTTCAGTTTATGACCCATCATGTACAAAGTCCAACATTGCGCCTATTGTCCATAAATCAGATACAAACATCGACCTCAGTCCCAGTTTAGGTTCGTTTAAACCTTCCATACAATGAGAAGTTCTTCTGACAGTGACCGTCATAGATGACGTACAAATAAGCTCAAGTCAACCAAACCAGAGACTCCGCCAAACGGAAGGGATCTCCGTTTTCGCGCAATCTCTGGGTTGGCTGACATAAGTTAATTTGCATATTATGTTTTCCCATGGGGCATTGCCTGTAAATAAGTCTCTATGCACCCATCAGGTCTCCTCAATGTGAACCATGACTAACCCATAATATATAATATGCCATATAAGATGACTACCATCCATCCTTAATTGTTTAAGGGCTTGAACAAAGACGTTCGGGAAGTCCAGGATTGGGAAGAATACGCCATTTTTAAGGTCAATTTTGACAGTGTAAACTACTATTATTTGCTATATGTATGGCACAATTATTTGGTTACGGTATGTCACTATACGGGTAACGTATAGCAATTTCTCTTTGGCATTTCAAACTTTTATTTAACCCTTTATCCATGAGTTTTTTTGTTTTTTTTTCACTCATAAAGCCATTTGTGGGCTCATTTTTTGTGGGCTAAATTCTATTTCCTAATGGCACCACATGATGTCCTGGGAAGATGGAAAATATTAAAAATGGGGGCCATTTTGTTTTGTTTTTTCTCCACATTGTTGCTCATTATTATATTTATATTTTTGTAGTTTGAGCATTTTCAAACAATGGGGAAAATGTATTACGATTGGCGTAGATTTCCTATCTACCGCACACCGGAAAACTGGTGTGTGTTATAATAAATCAGTTGGGCCAAAGCAACCCCACCTTGTGTCAAACCTGCGCCTCAATATCATCCCTCTATGCCAGAAAACTGTCATAGAGGTAATGATGGCTTCCCCCAAATATGTTAGTTTTTATTTATTTTTATATATGCTCTAGGTAAAGGGGATGAATTGAACTTTTATAAAATATTATTTAATTTTTTAATAAGTTTTATTATTAGACCTCCTAGGGGGTGTGAACCCTATGGTGTCTGATCACAATATACTGCAATACAATATTCAATATACTGCTATACAATATACTGCAGTACAATATACTGCAATACAGTATACAATATACTGCAATACAATATACTGCAATACAATATACAATATACTGCAGTACAATATACTGCAATACAGTTTACAATATACTGCAATATAATATACAATATACTGCAGTACAATATACTGCAATACAATATACAATATACTGCAATACAATATACAATATACTGCAGTACAATATACTGCAATACAATATACAATATACTGCAATACAATATACAATATACTGCAATACAATATACAATATACTGCAGTACAATATACTGCAATACAATATACAATATACTGCAATACAATATACTGCAGTACAATATACTGCAATACAGTTTACAATATACTGCAATATAATATACAATATACTGCAATATTAATGTATTTCAATTTGTCATAAAATTATTGTACTAATGATAGGCCCGGGAGATTTCAGTAGCCTCCCAGCTGTCATAGTATCAGATTGTGCTCTAGGGGGCAGCAGTCCCAGTCAATATATCAATGCCCATGTGATACCTCTCTTTAGATGCCTTAGTTGCAATTGACCAAGCCATCAAAAGGGCTAAATCCCCAGTCTCCATATTGTGGGCACTGCTGTCAGGTCTCTGTTTTGTCGACTGTACCAGTACAGTGGATCACTAGAGACCTAAACTGGATCACAATCACAGGGGGGCACTAATCCACTGGATCGCCAGGATACTGCACAACTGGCTCAGCACAATATGGATACCACTGGATCACTAGATAGTAGACATTATGGTACTGAATTACTTGGGTCTATATAAGAACTAAGTAGCTGACCCTCTCACCAACATCTATACCAGCCTGCACTATACAGAAGATATGCCATAACCATTTATTTGGTTGAAAAAGACATAGGTCCATCAAGTTTGTATGCCGAAAATGTAGCACAGTCACAATGATGGTAACAAGTAGTCTTCAGATTCAGTATATGTAACCATTAGAACAGGTTAAAGGGACCAAAAAACGCATAGGCCACCAATATTAGATTAGCGGGGGTCAGAGAATCCTGTCTTGTATTACACAAGGAGCTATTGATTTTAATGGACACAGTGCAATTCTTACAATCCCCTGTGGAGGCGCTGCAGGGAAGCTAAACACTTCTTAACAGACTTTTCCATAGATTACAGCTGACTGTTGGGGATTAGTAAATACGTTTCGTCAGAGGAGACTTCTAGCAAATGGGTATTCTCCAGAACAGACACCTTTAGGACACGGAACACAGTGCGGATGTCTGAAGTTGTCAGAAGCGAAATCAGAAGAGCTTGTAGTATAAGACCATGCAGAGCGGTGAGTCCATTTATCTTGCTCCATATTTTTTGTCCCACAATTCATCTGTTTGATATTGTTTAGTGGGTGCACAAATTTTTTTTATATTCTCAGATTTCAGAATCACATGAACCCCAATCTCGTGGACACGACATAAAATACCATCAATATTTGGTGTGACCTTTGCCCTTTGGAGGAGGAGTCCTGGAAGTGATGATCCGGCCCCCACAGATATAGCCCTGATCTCATCATCATCCAGTCTGTCTGGGATGACAGGAAGAGACAGACGGATTAGAGCAAGCAACATCCACAGGAGATCTGTGCTTAGTTCTCCAAGATGGCGGCGGGAACAACCTCCCTGCCGAGCTCTGCCAAATACTGTCTGCAAGTACCGAGAAGAACTGATGGAAGGCAAAGGGCAAAGGTCACACCGAATATTGATGGGATTTACATTTCTCTTTTCTGAATATTTTGGTAATTGACAAAATTAAACTATTAACCCTTCTATTTCTGAAAGCGTTCTTACTTTGCACCATTTTTACACAGTACTGTATGTAACTCCATTACATTGGGAGGGAAACAATCCTAAATGTATCAAATAAACAAAAATATTTACAATATCCTAAATTTTTTGCACATAAATTTTTTGAAGAACTTTTCCTAGACCAAAGCTAAAATGAAACCCAATTTCGGTTCTTTGCACACATGGATTTTTCGTCACACCTATTCCACCTATATAACCTACAAGCAGCGTTCACCAAAATAAATGTATGACTGGATGTGGATGAGAAGCATGGGACACGTGGTGAGGCGTGACAAGCTACGGTGAGGTGGCGGGTTATGTGACAACAAGGAGACAGAGAAGACACTTACTCTGGGGTTTGCATGTTTCTCTTTTCCCTAGAAACGAAACAAAATGAATGAATTAAATTATAGCATTGATATTCGGAGCACTTCTTACGTCTATCGGTGGAGTGATGGGACTACGAGAGCCGTAAATACTGCTGTAAGTACTGCAATGTGAACAGTAACGTACATCAGTATTTATCGTTATGGAAGACATGGTACTCCACATGTGATCCAGAGTGGTCCGACCATAGAGGAACAGGTGTCTATAGCAGACATAGAAATTGTGCCCCCTGCTGGTGGTGGTGGATACCACTACACCCCTTATTAGCAGAAGGACTTGATGTTGTATAAAAACTTCCCCTCTCTTATTGTTTTTTTGTTTAGTGGTCCCTGTACAGGCTCTTGATACCCATGACCAATACCGAGGCTTGGCCTCTCTCTCCTGCAGATCCATAGAAGGTGTATGGGATGCCCCTATGGTCCTCCAGAACATTCCATGCCTCCTTAGTTTGGGATCACACTGTGTTTTTTGGAGCATTTTCCGCAGGCAAAATACTTTTTGGATTTTTCCAACGAGTATTTTGCTAAAAAACGCCACATGAAACCAGTCTAAAGACGGGGCCCCACACTGCGGAAAAGCTGCAGCAAAAAACACTGCGTATTACAGTACCTGCAAAGTGGATGGCTAATCCCATCCACACATTGCAGAAAAAAATCTGCAGTGGAAATACTGCAATTTCAAAAACCGCCACGTTATTGTAAATCGCAGCATGTCAATTATACCTAAGGAAACGCTGGAGTTTTCCGTATAGGTATAATAGTGGCAGAAAGTCTTAAATTTAGTCTTAAATGGCTTCAAAATGAAAGAAAGCAAAACATGAGCACTCTATATGTGACCGGTATAAGCCATCCTCCTAGACTCATACATAGTACTAGATCTATAGGTACTTGAGTCTGGGGGTCCAATAAAAGGAAAGTAATCAAAAATGATCTGGCCCATCATATAGAATTCATGTTTTCTTACATCTTCATTTCTGAGATTTGAGAAATTTGCAAGTCGCCTAGAAGGCGGTCAAGTGATCGCCATAGCTTGGCTTCTCAATGCTAAAGAACCACCACCAATCCTTCCAGAAGATATGTCTAAGCTACATTTCTGATCAATGATGGAAAATGTCCATTAACATTATAATTTAGGGGTCATTTAGATGGTCGTAATGTAGCCATATTAAACTGACCATATCACGGCCTTAAAACCTTACATGTTGCTAGTTTGGAACTTTTTCTACAAAAAGACATCTCAATCTGCTCAGCTCCTCCATGCTATCTATAGCTTGCACAGCATTTCCACGGTGACAGGTTCCCTTTAAGATGGACACTGTACTAGCATATACCTTAAAGGGTATGTCCACTTTTGTCTGTATATTAACAAACAATAGAGGAGTCCAATAGAAGAGAGCAGCACAAGACTGCAGCCTCAGACTACACAGTCTTTGTTTGTAGTCTGTAACCATGGAGATACATAGCTCTGCACAAGAGCTGTATACACAAATTGTAGTTTTTGTGTATGAAACTTATACTTTCTATATCTATTAACAAGATGGACACAGAAGTCGATGTACCCTTCATACCTCTTCCCGGTTTGTTCTGCACCTCTACCAGACCCTCCCTTATTAATACACTTTATACATTTATATATGGATTCTGACAACAGTACAGTTGGAGATGATTTTAGTTTTTCTCATTAGCACAATATAAGGGACCACTCTGGATCTCAGCGAAACAAATGTTCACGAAACAAAAATGCAAATACTAATAAAAATGGAGGATGAGAATGCGGAGACGTAATACAATGCTGTAGATGGAGAAATATATGGAGGTTAAAGAACAAAACTGGTCGAAATAAACTGCGTGACATAATGGAAGCAAAATGTCCAAGCATGGTTGTATTGCTGCTACTTGCTGCTTATTGTCACTTCATTAAAGCTAATACCAACTTTGCCTTTAAGAACATCTATTAGCATCTATCCATTTTACCTGTCACGGAAACATGGTGCCAAAGCGCCAGCCGAATAGTCCTCCCAGTAATAACACAATGTTACATTGCCAAATTCTATGACCACTGAACATGAAGGTGACATACAGTATAGAGATGAATTTCTCTGTGGTCATATGATTTAAAGGGTAACTCCGTCTTTGCTACCCCCTGCTTTCATGGCGTCAAAATACAAAAACAAGTCAACATTACAAATATTCTTGGTTAAAAAAGTCCTAACGTTTTGCGTATACAGCTCCTGAATAGACCTTTAGGTATCCATGGTTACAGACTACAAACAAACCTTGTGTAGTCTGATCGTGTTACTCTCTTATTGTGTGTTCCAGGTTAGCAAGAAGAGGGGAGTAACAATGACCAGATTGTACACGATAGCCTACAAATATGGAGAGGTAAAGGTCTGAACAGAGCTGTATACTGAAAACAGTTGGGTATTTTTGAGCAAAACTACCTGCAAAGTTGCTTCATTTTTTTATTTTACTTATTTATTTTTTCATATTTTTTATTTTAGGTGCATTAACGCAAACCGTACACATGTGTAATATTGTAACCCCCTGTCCTGTCAGAGAGGCATTTACCTATCGATAGGACCCCTATATACTTTAAAGGACATACATTGCAAAAGCTCTGCTTAGCCATATTACAGGGGTTATCCCACAGCGAAAGATTCAGTATAACCGGTCATTTATCAATCTACATCTGTGCCCCCCTATATGACTGTACATACAGTCACTGATAGAACCGCCCCCATGACTAAAGGACTATACAGAGATACCTGTCAATCAATGATAAGACCGCCCCCTTGACTAGATGATTGTTTGTAAGTGAATGAATGACCAGTTATACTGAAACTTTCCCCATAAACCTATAAGCCTGCAGGTTAGACTACATTTTCTACATTGGAGGTTCCCTTTGAGACATCATTTGTTCATTGACATTTGGTCAAGATGACAATGAATAGAAAAGGAACTTAATGTGATCTCATTTTACTGCCACTGCATATTTTGGGCTCTGTATGGTGCTTTTGTGCCGACAGTGTTAGAGTTCATGTAGTAATGTATGGCAGTATTATGCAGACACTATGTGACGGTATTATGTCAACACTCTTATGTGAATGAGTTTTTTTAGCTATATATGTGGCTACTATATGGTGGTAGATGTGACTACGACAAAATAAAGTTGCTGGGAGGGGCCTTAAAGGGAGTGTCACCAGAACCAGGGCTGGGGTGATATGCTGGTTCTGCTGACACTAACCTATCTATCTGCAGGGCTGGGGTGATATGCTGGGGTCTGGTGACACTAACCTATCTATCTGCAGGGCTGGGGTAATATACTGGGGTCTGGTGACACTAACCTATCTATCTGCAGGGCTGGGGTGATATGCTGGTTCTGGTGACTCTAACCTATCTATCTGCAGGGCTGGTGTGATATGCTGGTTCTGGTGACACTAACCTATCTATCTGCAGGGCTGGGGTGATATGCTGGTTCTGGTGACACTAACCTATCTATCTGCAGGGCTGGGGTGATATGCTGGTTCTGCTGACACTAACCTATCTATCTGCAGGGCTGGGGTGATATGCTGGGGTCTGGTGACACTAACCTATCTATCTGCAGGGCTGGGGTGATATGCTAGTTCTGGTGACTCTAACCTATCTATCTGCAGGGCTGGGGTGATATGCTGGTTCTGGTGACACTAACCTATCTATCTGCAGGGCTGGGGTGATATGCTGGTTCTGGTGACACTAACCTATCTATCTGCAGGGCTGGGGTGATATGGTGGGTCTGGTGACACTAACCTATCTATCTGCAGGGCTGGGGTGATATGCTGGTTCTGGTGACACTAACCTATCTATCTGCAGGGCTGGGGTGATATGCTGTGGTCTGGTGACACTAACCTATCTATCTGCAGGGCTGGGGTGATATGCTGTGGTCTGGTGACACTAACCTATCTATCTGCAGGGCTGGGGTGATATGCTGTGGTCTGCTGACACTAACCTATCTATCTGCAGGGCTGGGGTGATATGCTGGGTCTGGTGACACTAACCTATCTATCTGCAGGGCTGGGGTGATATGCTGGGGTCTGGTGACACTAACCTATCTATCTGCAGGGCTGGGGTGATATGCTGGGTCTGGTGACACTAACCTATCTATCTGCAGGGCTGGGGTGATATGCTGGGTCTGGTGACACTAACCTATCTATCTGCAGGGTTGGGGTAATATGCTGGGTCTGGTGACACTAACCTATCTATCTGCAGGGCTGGGGAGATATGCTGGTTCTGGTGACACTAACCTATCTATCTGCAGGGCTGGGGTGATATGCTGGTTCTGGTGACAGTAACCTATCTATCTGCAGGGCTGGGGTGATATGCTGGGTCTGGTGACACTAACCTATCTATCTGCAGGGCTGGGGTGATATGCTGGTTCTGGTGACACTAACCTATCTATCTGCAGGGCTGGGGTGATATGCTGGGTCTAGTGACAAACTCCCTTTAAGCACCAGCAGTTGTCCAGGCAGTACATTATCTTAAAATAATATCATGTTGCATCCCAAAGAGTAAATTGATTTATCCACCTATAACAATGGAGAGTTGTATATTTAGCAACAATAATTTTGTAACAAGACCATTTGTGCCAAAGTTGGTGCTATTCACACCCATGACTTTGCCAGACCCTTAATAGTAGACCTGATGGACCATCCACAGTCCATTGTGTTCCACTGCATAGTACATATGTGCCTACATTTGGATAAACAGATCAGTTATGTCCTATAAAACATTCCACGAAGAATAGAAGCACATCGAGTGATATTACAGTCTGTAAACTGGCCCTCGTCCAGAAACATGGAGGCATCTACCAATAAGTGTCACTGGCGAGACAGTCTTCTTCCTACTAGAAGAGAGCTAATTTGCATAGTTTTTCCCAAGTAGCTTTGCCAATAAGGTTTCATACCAGTTCGGCCTCCACTCCCTCTGCCATCTCTTCTTAAATGAGTTGTCTAAATATGGGAGAAACCCCTGTGAAGACCAGAGGAGATAGAACATAAAAAAAAACATACTCAACTTTCCCCAGTGCTCTGTTGTCCACCGCCGGCATTCGTTTGCTTTTGTGCTGTGCCCTTGTTGCCCGAGCGGCCACAGCAGTCACTGGGCGCAGAACTTCCGGTAATGAAGGTACAGCACAAGAACAAGTGGTGGACAATGGAGCATCGAGGCGAGGTGAGTACCATTTTTTGTTGTGCTGAACTCAGCTACCTCCTTCCCGGCCTCCACAGGGTCTTTCCAATGCCTGGACAGCCCCTTTAATGAGAGCAAGAACCCCCCAAAGTTATTATTACTGCTCACAATGCACACACAAGATGAGACCTGAGCATAGCCACCCGTTGTATCGCTGCTGCCACCAGTCATAACACCATATGTTCAATATAACATTAGGACAGTAGGTAGAAATTTCCTCGAAGAGTAGTTGAGTGATTTGGCAAACATGTTAGAAAAACCAACTGGGGAAGCCTGTGAAACTGACTGGCCATTACCCAGTGCCCGAGCAAAAAACATCACAATTCATTTTACACATTAGGGTAATTTTGACAATACATAACCCTTATAATATACAGAGGAATAGCCCAAATATAGTCCATATGAAATCCACATTTCTGGGGGAGAGTCTTCACGTGATACACTCCTATGTCATAGTCCATATAATATGTGCCATTTATGCAAATGCAGAAGACAGGAAATCCAAAAACTACTAAAACCACTTTGTTTTGTGCGTGTGTGTTGTGTATATGGCGGGTGTAGATAAAAGGGGGGCACTCACATTCCTTCTCTCCGACAGCACATGATGTAACCCAGTATGGCAAACAGCACCAAGGCTACGGCAGAGGGCACCGCCAGGGTGATGAGGAAGTCCGCGTGGTAGTCTCTGCTCTTCAGTGTTTCGGATGGAGGTTTATACTCCCCTGCGTCAGGAAGGATCCCCTCGCCCCGCGCAACTTCCTGAGTGATCAAAACTTGCTTTGTTTTATCCACCTGAAACAGACATAGAGATACATTGTATGCCATAAGAACACCAAAAAAATAATAAAAATAAATAATAAATATAAAAAATTGAAATTCCCATACATTTTTTTCTACGAACCAAATGCATTCATATTAGTCACATGGTCATTTTTACGTATATATATATATATATATATATATATATATATATATATATATAACCCTTCAGGTCTTTTTCTATAAACAGAGAGAGATAAGCAACCCCCAACCTGCACCATTTATCAGCCCTTGTGAATTTTAATCCTATTGCCCCTCCCCTACAATAAATGGTGCCAGAGGTGGGATTTTTATCAAAAACACTTGCTCACTCTATATATATTCAAGATTATATTTTTGATCAGCTCTATGGCCAGTTCTGAGCTGCAGCACCTAGTGTTAGACTTGTGCTGTGACTTCCTGCTTGGAGAGGGCGATAGAGAACTGCTTGATTCACTGTTCGGGTTCTGACCACCAAATGGCTGCCACAGTGACCACACACAATCCAAAAATAAATAAAAAAACAATATTATAGAGGGACTTCACATGAAAGTTCACATTCACAATGCACTAACTTTGGTTGGATTGAGTATGGAGTATCGTGTAATTTTTTTATGTCTACCAGGACTTGAAAAGTAATGGAGTCTCTTATTTTCCTGAGTTATAACCAGGGCTGTGGAGTCAGGACCAATTTTTTGGTGGAATCAGAGTCAGATAAACAGATTAATTATTTGTAGTTATATAACACATTTATCAATATTGTATAATTAATTAGATGTATAGTTACATATTTACTTTCATAGGAATTTTTGATTTTTGTGTTTTGCTCCCTGCATTTCAATAGCAATAACTTTTTTATTTTTCAGTTCACAGAGCCTTATGAGAGCTTATTTTTTGCGAGACAAATTGCTCTTCATACTGGTACCATTTATTATTCTGTACTATGTACTGGGAAGCTGGAAAAAAATTAGAATGAGGTGGAATTAGAGAAAAATTGCATTTGCATGACTTTCTTATAGGTTCTGTTTTTACGGTGTTCACTGTGCAGCCAAAATGACATGTCACCTGTACTCTACTCTATGTCTCTGTACAATTCTGTGGATACCAAATTTATATAGTTTTTATTATGTTTTAACATCTTAAAAAAATCCAAAACTTTGCAAGAAAAAAATTTAGTGGAGTCCCCATATTTTGACACCCGTAACTTATTTATATTTTCATATACGGAGCTGAATAAAGCATCTTTTTTTGCAGGAGCTGATGTACTTTTTATTTATACAATTTTTGGAAATGATGTTTTGATTGCTTTTTATAAAAAAAATTTTTGGGAGGTGAAACAGTGAAAAAACAACGGTTTGGTTTTTTGATTTTTTTTTTTCACACTATGGCGTTCACCGTATGGGAAAAATATTTTTATAAATTTGTAGCTCAGGTATTTATGTGTGTTTTTTACTTTATTTTTTTTATCTGATCTAGGGAAAGGGGTGATTTGAACTTTCTTTATTTTTATTAGATATTCTTTTAAACTTTTTTTTTAAAGGCCCAACATCCACAGAGTCAGACCAGGAATCACAGTTGGTGGTTTGGCCTACCGACTCTACAGCCCTGGTTATAACTGTTCATCATAACCCCATATAATTAGCCTATATATGGCCGGGATGAGGACTACTTGGGGGAAACCACTAAGTTACCAATGAGGGAAGGGTAGACCATGTACAGTATGCATCTTTCTGTAATTTTCCTTTTAATGCAAGTGTATTCACTTTCAGTATAACCTTACCAGTGAGATCTTACACCAGTCTATATAGAATTGTGCCCGAAACTTTTTATCACAACTTATGGCAGGTTCCATCTCCTGGCTGCACCTCAGCTGGTTCTGTGGGTTTTCAACTTCACGCAGACATGATGAAAACGGAACATCTGCTCCAACCATAACATAGACACTGGAAGATAAACATATTTAATTTATTGATCATCTATGTTCTTAATTTTAGAATTTGTATATTAAAAATGTATCAGTCCAGAGCTGAATTTTAAATTCTGTCAGCTTCAGAGCTGAAATCTCCTAGCATTGTCTGTTGTGATTGCATAAAGCTTGGCCTGTTGATTTTCATTCTAATAAGTGCCTTTTCAGCTGAAATCTAATATAGTAAATATTAACTCCCCTCCTGAGTTATAGGAGCTTATCTAAGCTGATGACAAAACTGTTTCCACTAACAATCAGCAGAATTGTGAATGCAGCTCTGGATTATAATAAGGGCCCTTAAGTTTAGTACCAGTAATGTGAAGTAAGGCAATTTTTTTATGAATTCCCATTAATGGCAAAACGTTTATGTTATAAAAAAAAAACAAAAAAAACAATGAATTCACATTAAACATTATGGCAAATTTGCGATACAAAATGCACCACAATATTATGTGCTTATACTAAACCTACTTTGAACACTAAGCCTAATAATAAAATGACACTAGCCAATTCTGTAGGGGTTTTGCAGCAGTCACCTCATTTACATTACAAACAGGATTATAATAGAAGATAACTCCTCTATAGATAACACCTTTCATCCATCCTTACATTCATTATGACAACAGATGATGTCACAACTTATCTCCTCCCCCTCCCTGCACAGAGCATGTCTAGAAATCTCTACCATGGACCTCAATGAGTCGCCTCCAGACTATTGGTTCCTATGGCCATGACTATACTGTAAAGCAGATCACTAAATGCTGTTAACAGAACAGAGGAGAAGCTCAGGCAAGATGGCCGCCCCCATAATCATGTACAGAAAATAGAATAAAAAATCTATAATCAGAAAATAAAAACAGATTATAGAAAAGTGACAGATCTGGTTTTAATAAATAAATAAAGTAGTGACACATTCCCTTTAAGTATTTTCCTATGAATTAAAAGAGTTGTCTAGAATTAGAAAAACGTGGCTGATTTCTTCCAGAAAACGCTCCACATCTGTCAGAGGTTGTGTCTTATTGCAGTTCAGCTTCACTGGAATAAATGGAACTGAGCTGCAGTACCACATACAACCTGTAGACAGATGTGGCACTGTTCTGTGTAGGTTATCTATAGAGGTGTTATCTTATATTGTAATCCTGTAGGTTGTCGTATATGACTCTGACATCTACAGATAATGTACTTACCCTTCCTTCATATCATTGATGGGTAGCGGCACTCTGCCTCCCCTGTCCAGAGCTGACGTGATATTAATAGCATTGAGACGATCCGGTTGCCAGACGTTTTTCACAGCTCCAAGAAAATCTCCCAGAATTTCGCTGGCCAACATTTCTTCTACGTTCATGTTTTTAATAAAGAACTCAGCTTGGTAAGGAAGTGGGAAATCTGTTCTCAGAATAGAGAAACACATGCAAGTGAGGACAAAATGACATCACAGTCATCTGCAGTTCGCATCACTCTATGTCCTGATTACTCCTCCCACAAAGGCTGACTGACAGCCTTGTCCCCACATTTACTAATACAGGGAGAGCTGTCAATCACTGTGTGATTAGGACATGGTGTTTTATGCACAGGTGTATTATAATACTACATTTCTAGGTTACAGTCTATGCACCAGTGTCGGACTGTCTCACCAGATGATGGGAGTACCATCAGTGCACCCAATGCTTGCATGTGTGCATATGATGTGTATAGTGACCAGGATTTTATTTACTAAAATCAGGAACCTATAAACCCCACTCCAGGCAGGCCCCACAAACCCATCAGGACCATTGGGCAGAGTTTTTGTAAGCCACTCCCCTGTAATATTCAGGAGAAGCCCAATTTGACAGGACTGGGTTGGAATATTCTAGACATTCCTGGGTGATTTGGGACTGTTGGCAAGTATGGATGTACCAAATATCACCGACAGACTTTCTGATCAATTAGTCTGACTAATGTTCAAGGGATTTTCCAGGCAAAATGAAAAACCCAGTGGAGCCAGGGGTGGACTAAATTAAAAAAAGAAGGGATACTTATCTAAGCCCGGTCCTTCATTGCAGCTCTGGGTTCACAGTTGCATTCCGTGCCCTCAGTAACTGGGCCAGAAGTGAAGCAATTCAGGGGACCTCTGTGAGCAATCACCTTAGTGGTCACATGTTGGGTACCAGTGATGTCACTGCTAATATGTGACCGCTGAGGCTGCAGCGATCACCTGAGCCATTTCACTTCTAGCCATTGTGAGTACAGAATGGAATGGGGGCCCAATGCTAAAATGGAGAACTGGTGATTGTTACTGCATCTTTTTTTATTCCCTCCCCCCAAACGTTTTTTTCCAGTTTGCTGGAAAACCCCTTCAAAGAGTGAATGGTCATGGAAATAATAATTTCGTGTGTACTTTCTCCTTTCTAAGCCCTTGAATTTCATCTCCCACAATCACATTACTGTTAGATAAACCCTCACAATTTTTTAAAATTTTTTTTTTATTTTGAGTTTATGTCTCTATTAGATATACTGCAGTTGGCTCATGATTTTTACATTTAAGGTAGTTGTATCCTCGTATTTTATGGGACAAGTTGTACTTTTTATAGGAACCATTTAACGTTACTGCACATATAACAGTGAATTACTTTAATTCATTTTGGGGCAGAAATGATAAAAAAAAATTAATTTTTTCATTATTCACTGTGTAGTTTAAACAATACTACAGTATATGTTGACTTTATTCTATGGGTTGTAACAATTACACCGGTAACACTTTTATATTGTTTTTTTGTGTGATAAAAACTGGTTTTGCATGATAAAAACACCTTTGTCAACCAAAAATGTTACTCTACAAAATAGTTTTTGTGTTGCTGCATTTTAAGACTCATGGCACTTTTATTTTCCCATTGATATAACTCTATAAGGGCTTGTTTTTTGCAGGATGACTTTCTCCTGTTTTGGGCTGGATTTTGGCTAGAGCCGTAGTTATTTTAAAGCCAGGGTTTCTTAAAGCAAGACCAAGATTGTGGCTCTGATTGTGACTTTCTCTCCGCATTTTTCAGGCGGAAACCGAGCGGAAACCCAGCAGACCCCACTATGGTCTGTGGGGTCGGCGGGTTTCCACGGTTAACCGCTTTTTAAGCAGATTGGGTTTCCGTTTTCGGATCTCCAAGCGGACCTGTAGGTTTTTCTTTGGTGAATGAAAACTTTCACAATTTTCCATTATACTTTCTGTACCAATTTCTCAAGATTCTCCACTTGCTCATTCTATGGGACTCTTTGGCTTCAGTGTCTCTTGTATCAAGACATGACTATCGGTCCAACACATGGCCAGGACACAGATCTAAGAGTATTTGTTATTAGACCAAAAATTATGCAAAAATGAACATTAAATTAATAGCAGAATACCCTCTTAAGATGATCACACACTTTAGATTGAATATACACACGTGGACAAAATTGTTGGTCCCTCCCTCATTTAATGAAAGAAAACCCCACAATGGTCACAGAAATAACTTGAATCTGACAAAAGTAATAATATATAAAAATTTCTATGAAAATGAACAAATGAGTCAGACATTCCTTTCCAACCAGGCTTCAACATGAAACAGGCCTGGACAGAAATGATGGTTCCCTTAACTTAATATTTAGTTGTACAACCTTTTGAGGCAATCCCTGCAATCAGACGATTCCTGTAACTGTCAATGAGACTTCTGCACCTCTCAGCAGGTATTTTGGCCACTCCTCATGAGCAAACTGCTCCAGTTGTCTCGGGTGTGAAGGGTGCCTTTTCCAGACGGCATGTTTCAGCTCCTTCCAAAGATGCTCAATAGGATTTAGGTCAGGGCTCATAGAAGGCCACTTCAGAATAGTCCAATGTTTTCCTCTTAGTCATTCTTGGGTGTTTTTAGCTGTGTGTTTTGGGTCATTATCCTGTTGCAAAATCTGTCCATAGGACATTCTCCCAGAAGCTTTGTGGCTTGTCAACATGTAGTTTTATATATTATTACTTTTGTCAGATTCAAGTTATTTCTGTGACCATTGTGGGTTTTTCTTTCATTAAACGAGGGGTACCAACAATTTTGTCCACGTGTGTATGCGTCTGGTGCATCAGGGCCGTCTGACTTTTGCATGTCTGGCTATTGTCAATGGTACAATAATGTGCTGCTGTGTACATTTACAACATTGTATGTAAAGGGTTAACTATGTCCACTGATGAAAAATGTCAATAACCTGTAAATATAGTATATCATATAACTGCTAAGATTTTACTGATATCCCAGAAATGTTGTGCTGTTCCTGGTTATTTCCATATTCATCGCACAGTGATGCAATGGGAATTGGTTTTTAAGTACACAAACGTTTTGGCACAAACATCATTCCCATGACCCCGGCCCGGGCAGCCGTTCTAGAACCACAAGTCAGGCAAATGACAAATCTGGCGCAGAGAGATCAATAATGTAATAAAATATTGTATACTTGTTTATCTATGTATTTCTCTCATATCTATCTGTCTATATATCTATATATCTGTTTCCTATCTATCTCATATATCTATATATATATACTGTATATATCAATTTATATCTATGTATCTCCCTTATATCTATATGTCTCATATCTCTCTATGTATCACTCACCTATCTAGCTCATGTCTATTTCTCTATCTCATATCTATATCAATCCATTTATCTATCTATGTATAGCTTGCCTATCTATCTATCTATCTATCTATCTATCTATCTATCTATCTATCTATCTATCTATCTATCCATCATCTCATATCCATTTATTTGTCTATTTATCTGTCTCGCACATATATATGTATCTATATATGTATTATCTATGTATCTCTCTCATATCTATCTATCTATTTCATATATATTTATGTTTTTATTATATATAGTAAATTTTAGTTTATACCTGATATATACGGTGAGTGCACTGGCCTGTTTAACTAAAGCCTTGTTCACACAGCTGATTCTGCAGCCCAATGCACTTCTTAGGGGGGTTCTGATCAGGACTTAGATCAGCACCCTGCAAACCAAATGCAGATGCTAGGGCCCACTGGTCTCAAGGGGACCTGCTGCTCAGCTGAGAACTGAAAATATCAGTTCTATTAACTAAACAGACATATAGTCAGTCTCTTATTTTGGTAAACTTGCTGTCACCGGTCTGAAACCACCTGTGTGCTGATGTCTCCCGTCTATGACCTCTGACCCCTCTCTGGCTGCCGCCTTCTCCAAGTCATATAGTACTTCTGTAACTGACTTGCACAGACACTGGACAGCTGGTATGTGAGTGGCCGCAGATAGATAAGTGGCGAAAATTTTAATCATATTAATTTGCTAAAGTTCATAAGCCAGTCTACTGTACATTTATTCTGCCCTGAGACTTGTAGTACCAAAGCTGACACTATGACGTGGTTTGCATTTATAACAGAAGCCATGATGCAGATGGGAACAGATCCTTAAAGGAGTTGTCCAGGGGAAGGTGAGAAAAAAAAACATACTCACCTGTCCCTGGGTGCTCCGGTGTCTCCCACCGTGGTCCGGTCCTGCTGCTTTCACCTTCCCCGGCCTCCATACAAAAAACAGGATATCCTGGACTACCCCTTTAAATTGTGTTTTTTACATTAAAGCTTTGTTAAAAAGTGTATTGAGACTACAATGAATGTTTTATATATATGATAATAGTATTGATTTATATGTCCAGCCAATGCTTACAGTAAGATAAAGTCAGTGCATAAAAAGCAAACCTGATGTTTTATATGAATCCCAGCACTCACTGGATTTAATAGATTGTGCCCCTTACTATGACTGCCAGAGGCCCGCTGAGACTGTGTCCCCAAAACCCAGCCCTGGTACTGATATTTATAGAGCAGGTCCTATCCTGCTTCATGAAACTGCAATAGAACGGAACCTCCATTGAATTCAGTGGAGCAAGGAAGACACTTAGATGTCATCCAAGTACATTCTGTTAAAAAAACCTTCCTCCCAGCCTATCAGTGGTTGTCCAAGCAATCCCAGCATGCCTTTACTCCTTTCATCTAAGATATGGTCTTGAACAGACTTATGCCTCATGCCTGATGGGACATGGCATAGACTTTTTGGAGCCTATGTCCCTTCATACTTAGCAAAGACATATTAGCGTTAACTTACCCTCCCCTGTCATGATATTGATGATAAGATTATGCCTCGCCGTCTCAAACGTTCTTCTATTGTAGGCGGTTATCTTAGGAAGAAAAAAATTGGGACAATATATAAATAATTCACATTGACAAGCAATAATAACAATATAATAACAGATGATGACATCACTTAGCTTGATATATATGTGACAATTTATTAGAATCTCTTTTCTCTCCCCTGTTCAGTTTTCTTGCAGTTTATAATCGTTCTATACCTTCTGTAATAGAAATGTTTCCACTCTCTGCTTCGCTTGTGTTGGGCTTGTGCTAATACAGAGCAGCCTATCAGAACAAGCTGATCTGCAGTGTAAATAATTGGCAGCAGCCTCTAATGGGACAAGAACACCTCTGATCCAGTGTCAGACTGAAGTTCCTTGAACCCACAATCATTTTGGGTTCCCCTTCCATCAACCCCTAGGAGATAGATAGACCCTAGTAGGCTCCAAATTGAGTTGTCTTCTGTTATACCTCTGGGGCCCATTATTGTCTTATAGAGCCTGGGCCCACTGGAGGATTCTCTGGTTCTCTGGTGGATCAGCTCAACACTGTCCTGATCGACCATGTTACAGATTCAGTCCTTCGTAGTCTGTTGACCCAACAGGAAAGGGTCTGTAAGGCTGCCAATCAGGACCAGTGTTGCTTAATCTTGTTGGAGGTCTCTACCTTTTCTGTCTCCAGATATCTTAAAGGGGTGTTAAATGATCAGGATATTGATGGCCTGTCCTTAGAATAGGTCACCAGTCTCAGATGGGTGGAGGATCCAACTCTCCGACTATTTGAAGGGGAAGTTGGCCTCTTCATTGCTTACCTCAGTACACCTATCTCTTATCATCGAGGGACCCTTATAATAATAAAATAATGATTGTAAAAAGTGGACAGCCCCAATAGTATAAGTAATCTAATGATCGCATGTTCAAACCCCCCCCCCCCCCGAATTATAGGTTGCTTGGTTGATCAAATCTTAATACTTTGCCCAAAATGCTATCTAGAAAAACTACAACTTGCTCCACAAAAAAACAGCCCTTACACAACTCCGAAGATGGAACAAGAAAAAAAGGTGCGGATGTCACAATATGGCAATGCAAAGAAAAAAAACTTCCAAGGTTTTCAATCTTTGTAAAGGTAGTAAAACATAACAAAGACATACCGACCCGCAGAATAAAGGTAACATGTCATTTTTACTGCACAGTGCACACCACAAAAACAAGACCCATAACAAAATGGCACAACTGTGTTTTTTTTACCAATTCCATTCCATTCAGAATTTATTTCCAGCTTCCCAGTGTATCGTATGGAATATTAAATGTTGCCATTAGGAAGTACAATGTGTCCCGCAAAAAACAAGCCCTCATATGGCTATGTGAACAGAAAAATAAAAATAATACAAAAAAAGTATTCAAAATAAAAATGCATAATTGGAAAAAGGCTTGGGAGGGAAGAGGTTAAAGGACTGACGCACCACGTGTATATACATACTGACTAATGATACGGTATGATGGAAATATTCAGCATTTGGCAGTAGTCTGTATTGTTGTACAGTTATTTTCCTACAATTTCCTGCATGTAAAGCTCAGAATGATTTGTCTGTGACTCTGATTCCGCTTCTTTGCCAATGGCACGATGGAAGCAAAAACATCACTAATTATAATCTACAACAATATTCTGCCGATCCAAGGGAGAGACAAGCAAAATAATGAGCATCTCCCGGCAACTGAAGTAGGTCAGATTATAATTAGCATATTCTGTTCTTCCACATAGAACATGTAGCAAAAATCTAATGAGACCAAAAGTCATGACGTATGCAAAATAGGATAGTCCAATTGGTTCAGATTGTACCAATAGTAATGTCTATGTCTGGCACTGTTATATGGGCACTAACATGAGCACTACTATGTATAGCTGGTATTATTGTATTGGTAACGGTATTACGGACACTTGCTGCATAGTTAGAATTGTTACAAGGGTATTGGCATGGCTGGTACTATTGTATGGTCACTACTAGAAGGCTGGTACTATTGTATGGTCACTACTAGAAGGATGGTACTATTGTATGGTCACTACTAGAAGGTTGGTACTATTGTATGGTCACTACTACATGGCTGGTACTATTGTATAATCACTACTAGAAGGCTGGTACTATTGTATGGACACTACTAGAAGGCTGGTACTATTGTATGGTCACTACTACATGGCTGGTACTATTGTATGGACACTACTAGAAGGCTGGTACTATTGTATGGACACTACTAGAAGGCTGGTACTATTGTATGGTCACTACTACATGGCTGGTACTACTGTATGGACACTACTACATGGCTGGTACTATTGTATGGTCACTACTAGAAGGCTGGTACTATTGTATGATCAATACTACAAGGCTGGTACTATTGTATGGTCACTACTAGAAGGCTGGTACTATTGTATGGTCACTATTGGAAGGCTGGTACTATTGTATGGTCACTACTACATGGCTGGTACTATTGTATGGACACTACTAGAAGGCTGGTACTATTGTATGGTCACTACTACATGGCTGGTACTATTGTATAGACACTACTAGAAGGCTGGTACTATTGTATGGTCACTACTACATGGCTGGTACTATTGTATGGACACTACTAGAAGGCTGGTACTATTGTATGGTCACTACTACATGGCTGGTACTATTGTATGGACACTACTAGAAGGCTGGTACTATTGTATGGTCACTACTACATGGCTGGTACTATTGTATAGACACTACTAGAAGGCTGGTACTATTGTATAGTCACTACTACATGGCTGGTACTATTGTATGGTCACTACTACAAGGCTGGTACTATTGTATGGTCACTACTACATGGCTGGTACTATTGTATGGTCACTACTACATGGCTGGTACTATTGTATGGTCACTACTACAAGGCTGGTACTATTGTATGGACACTACTAGAAGGCTGGTACTATTGTATGGACACTACTACAAGGCTGGTACTATTGTATGGTCACTACTAGAAGGCTGGTACTATTGTATGATCAATACTACAAGGCTGGTACTATTGTATGGACACTACTAGAAGGCTGGCACTATTGTATGGACACTACTACAAGACTGGTACTATTGTATGGACACTACTAGAAGGCTGGTACTATTGTATGATCAATACTAGAAAGCTGGTACTATTGTATGGTCACTACTAGAAGGCTGGTACTATTGTATGGACACTACTAGAAGGCTGGTACTATTGTATGGTCACTATTGGAAGGCTAGTACTATTATATGGTCACTACTAGAAGGCTGGTACTATTGTATGATCACTACTAAAAGGCTGGTACTATTTTATGGACACTACTAGAAGGCTGGTACTATTGTATGGTCACTACTAGAAGGCTGGTACTATTGTATGGTCACTACTAGAAGGCTGGTACTATTGTATGGTCACTACTAGAAGGCTGGTACTATTTTATGGACAATACTAGAAGGCTGGTACTATTGTATGGACACTACTAGAAGGCTGGTACTATTGTACGGTCACTACTAGAAGGCTGGTACTATTGTATGGTCACTACTAGAAGTCTGGTACTATTTTATGGACACTACTAGAAGGCTGGTACTATTGTATGGTCACTACTACAAGGCTGGTACTATTGTATGGACACTACTAGAAGGCTGGTACTATTGTATGGTCACTACTAGAAGGCTGGTACTATTTTATGGACACTACTAGAAGGCTGGTACTATTTTATGGACACTACTAGAAGGCTGGTACTTTTGTATGGTCACTACTAGAAGGCTGGTACTATTGTAAGGACACTACTAGAAGGCTGGTACTATTGTATGGTCACTATTGGAAGGCTAGTACTATTATATGGTCACTACTAGAAGGCTGGTACTATTGTATGGTCACTACTACATGGCTGGTACTATGGTATGGCCACTACTAGAAGGCTGGTACTATTGTATAATCACTACTAGAAGGCTGGTACTATTGTATGGACACTACTAGAAGGCTGGTACTACTGTATGGTCACTACTAGAAGGCTGGTACTATTGTATGGTCACTACTAGAAGGCTGGTACTATTGTATGGTCACTACTACATGGCTGGTACTATTGTATGGACACTACTAGAAGGCTGGTACTATTGTATGGTCACTACTAGAAGGCTGGTACTATTGTATGGTCACTACTAGAAGGCTGGTACTATTGTATGGTCACTACTACATGGCTGGTACTATTGTATGGACACTACTAGAAGGCTGGTACTATTGTATGGTCACTACTACATGGCTGGTACTATTGTATGGACACTACTAGAAGGCTGGTACTATTGTATGGTCACTACTACATGGCTGGTACTATTGTATGGACACTACTACATGGCTGGTACTATTGTATGGTCACTACTACATGGCTGGTACTATTGTATGGTCACTACTGCAAGGTTGGTACTATTGTATGGTCACTACTACATGGCTGGTACTATTGTATGGTCACTACTACAAGGCTGGTACTATTGTATGGACACTACTAGAAGGCTGGCACTATTGTATGGTCACTACTAGAAGGCTGGTACTATTTTATGGACACTACTAGAAGGCTGGTACTATTTTATGGACACTACTAGAAGGCTGGTACTTTTGTATGGTCACTACTAGAAGGCTGGTACTATTGTAAGGACACTACTAGAAGGCTGGTACTATTGTATGGTCACTATTGGAAGGCTAGTACTATTATATGGTCACTACTAGAAGGCTGGTACTATTGTATGGTCACTACTACATGGCTGGTACTATGGTATGGCCACTACTAGAAGGCTGGTACTATTGTATAATCACTACTAGAAGGCTGGTACTATTGTATGGACACTACTAGAAGGCTGGTACTACTGTATGGTCACTACTAGAAGGCTGGTACTATTGTATGGTCACTACTAGAAGGCTGGTACTATTGTATGGTCACTACTACATGGCTGGTACTATTGTATGGACACTACTAGAAGGCTGGTACTATTGTATGGTCACTACTAGAAGGCTGGTACTATTGTATGGTCACTACTAGAAGGCTGGTACTATTGTATGGTCACTACTACATGGCTGGTACTATTGTATGGACACTACTAGAAGGCTGGTACTATTGTATGGTCACTACTACATGGCTGGTACTATTGTATGGACACTACTAGAAGGCTGGTACTATTGTATGGTCACTACTACATGGCTGGTACTATTGTATGGACACTACTACATGGCTGGTACTATTGTATGGTCACTACTACATGGCTGGTACTATTGTATGGTCACTACTGCAAGGTTGGTACTATTGTATGGTCACTACTACATGGCTGGTACTATTGTATGGTCACTACTACAAGGCTGGTACTATTGTATGGACACTACTAGAAGGCTGGCACTATTGTATGGTCACTACTAGAAGGCTGGTACTATTGTATGGTCACTACTAGAAGGCTGGTAATATTGTATGGTCACTACTACATGGCTGGTACTATTGTATGGTCACTACTACAAGGCTGGTACTATTGTATGGACACTACTAGAAGGCTGGCACTATTGTATGGTCACTACTAGAAGGCTGGTACTACTGTATGGTCACTACTACATGGCTGGTACTATTGTATGGTCACTACTACAAGGCTGGTACTATTGTATGGACACTACTAGAAGGCTGGTACTATTGTATGGACACTACTACAAGGCTGGTACTATTGTATGATCAATACTACAAGGCTGGTACTATTGTAATGACACTACTAGAAGGCTGGCACTATTGTATGGTCACTACTAGAAGGCTGGTAATATTGTATGGTCACTACTAGAAGGCTGGTACTATTGTATGGACACTACTACAAGGCTGGTACTATTGTATGGACACTACTAGAAGGCTGGTACTATTGTATGATCAATACTAGAAGGCTGGTACTATTGTATGGTCACTACTAGAAGGCTGGCACTATTGTATGGACACTACTACAAGGCTGGTACTATTGTATGGACACTACTAGAAGGCTGGTACTATTGTATGATCAATACTAGAAAGCTGGTACTATTGTATGGTCACTATTGGAAGGCTAGTACTATTATATGGTCACTACTAGAAGGCTGGTACTATTGTATGCTCACTACTAAAAGGCTGGTACTATTTTATGGACACTACTAGAAGGCTGGTACTATTGTATGCTCACTACTAGAAGGCTGGTACTATTTTATGGACACTACTAGAAGGCTGGTACTATTGTATGGTCACTATTGGAAGGCTAGTACTATTATATGGTCACTACTAGAAGGCTGGTACTATTGTATGGTCACTACTACATGGCTGGTACTATTGTATGGTCACTACTACAAGGCTGGTACTATTGTATGGTCACTACTACAAGGCTGGCACTATTGTATGGACACTACTAGAAGGCTGGTACTATTGTATGGTCACTACTACAAGGCTGGTACTATTGTATGGTCACTACTAGAAGGCTAGTACTATTTTATGGACACTACTAGAAGGCTGTTACTATTGTATGGTCACTATTGGAAGGCTAGTACTATTATATGGTCACTACTAGAAGGCTGGTACTATTTTATGGACACTACTAGAAGGCTGGCACTATTGTACGGTCACTACTACAAGGCTGGTACTATTGTATGGACAATACTAGAAGGCTGGTACTACTGTATGGACACTACTAGACGGCTGGTACTATTATATGGACACTACTAGAAGGCTGGCACTATTGTATGGTCACTACTACAAGGCTGGTACTACTGTATGGTCACTACTACAAGGCTGGTACTATTTTATAGACACTACTGACATATGCTGATGCCAAAGGTGTGGTTTATTCCCCTCTCACCATTGAGTGCAGATGCCTAATCGAGCATGCATGTGTACGGAACCACCTGAAGATTAACGCGGGGAAGACCAAGGAGATGGTGGTGGACTTCCGCAAAGGCAGAAGCCCTCCTAAACCAGTGGACATCCTGGGGACGGGCATCGAGATTGTGAACACCTATAAGTACCTGGGTTTGCTCCTTAATAATAAGCTGGACTGGGCAGATCATATGGAGGCCCTGTACAGGAAGGGCCACAGCAGGCTCTACCTGCTTAGGAAGCTGAGAGCCTTTGGAATCCGGGGGGCACTTCTTAGAACTTTCTTCAACTCGGTAGTGGCATCAGCCATCTTCTTTGGAGTGGCCTGCTGGGGGAGCAGTATATCAACCAGGGACAGAAATAAACTTGACAAGCTGATTAGAAGGGCCAGCTCTGTCCTGGGGAGCCCACTGGACCCAGTGCAGGTGGTGGGTGACAGAAGGATACTGTCCGTGGTGAGCTCCATGCAGAAGAAGAAGTCCCATCCCATGCATGAGACTGTGATCGCGCTGAGCAGTACTGTCAGTGACCGACTGCTCCACCCTAGGTGTGAGAAGGAGCGCTATCGGAAGTCTTTCCTCCCCACCGCGGTTAGGCTGTACAACCAACACCGACCTAAGCGGAGATCATTACACACAGAGAACTGAAAATATCTCTCTGCCTGTTAAATCCCCCCCCCCCTGCTACGCCCTATCTGTCTGTCTGCTATCAATGTAATGCCTCTCACCTTGGAATATTCCTGTACATGTTGTATTTGTATTTGTATCTGCTTATCTTTGCTGCTGTAACACACTGAATTTCCCCATTGTGGGACTATTAAAGGACTATTATTATTATGATGTAGTCAGGAGGGAGTAAGGAGTGTTTGGCTGGTGCTAAATGTACCTACTTATAAGCCCCAACTTGACTAACAGTGACAACACAGAGCCAATGAGCACCATTGTAAGAAGTCATATGTAGGATGGAGGTGCTTACTGTACACAGATAAACTGGAGTACTAGTAGAGTAGTGGGCTTACTGAGAAGATATATGACTGCAGCACAGCCCACATATGTAGTAAGAAGCCATCATTTGTTATAGCCATTGACTTTTAGAGATAAGAAATTGATTCGGCACAAATCAAATTTGCTACAAATTTCTCAAAAGTTTTGTATTTCAGTGAATCCAAAACTTTTGTGATTTGCATTGCATGAATCACTCAAAATGGCAGTCACCCAGGGGCGTAATTACCCCGGGGTAGCAGCGGTAGTGGCTGCCACAGGGCCCGGGACATTATGGGGCCCGGTGGGCCCCTGATGTTTTTTTTTTTTTTTTTAATAGGTCGTTACCTGCTGTAGTAACTCCAGCAGGTAATGGGCCCTATTTACTTACCGATCCCCGCTCCTGTTCACGGCCGCCTGTGCTTCCCATTCTGCGAAAGCGGAGGTGGCTGTGAGCAGGAGCGGAGATCGGTAAGTGAGGCTGTGAGGCTCACACTGCTATCGTTATACTCGGGGGTCTTTTCAGACCCTAGAGTATAATGATCGGAGGGCCAGGGGAGGTGAGGGAACATAAAAAACAACGTTACTTACCTCTCCTACGCTCCGCAGGCTTCGGGCCTGTTTGGGGAAGTCATGTGGGCAAGGCCTGCGTCATTATGCGTCGTTATGCCGGCCCGGCTCACGCGAGATCTGGTCCAACATTGAAGATGGCCGAAGTAGCACGGAGTAGGTAGGTTACATTGTTTTTTTCTTTGTATCCTCCCCTGGGTCTCTGATCATTATACTCTGGGGTCTGAAAATAATTGTTCATGGGTGGTCCACAATGGGGCATAACACTGTATGCAGGGGCCACTATGGGGCATAATACTGTGTGCAGAGGCCACTATGGGACATAATACTGTGTGCAGGGGCCACTATGAGGCATAATACTGTGTGCAGGGGTTGCTATGGGGCATAATACTGTGTGCAGGGGCCGCTATGGGGCATAATACTGTGTGCAGGGGCCGCTATGGGGCATAATACTGTGTGCAGGGGCCGTAATAGAGCATAATACTGTGTGCAAGGGCCACTATGGGGCATAATACTGTGTGCAAGGACCACTATGGGGCATAATACTGTGTGCAGGGGCCACTATGGGGCATAGTACTGTGTGCAGGGGCCACTATGAGGCATAATACTGTGTGCAGGGGCCACTATGGGGCATAATACTGTGTGCAGGGGCCACTATGGGGCGTAATACTGTGTGCAGGGGCCACTATGGGACATAATACTGTGTGCAGGGGCCACTATGGGGCATAGTACTGTGTGCAGGGGCCACTATGGGGCATAATACTGTGTGCAGGGGCCACTATGGGGCGTAATACTGTGTGCAGGGGCCACTATGGGACATAATACTGTGTGCAGGGGCCACTATGGGGCATAGTACTGTGTGCAGGGGCCACTATGGGGCATAATAGTGTGTGTAGGGGCCACTATGGCGCATAATAGTGTACGAGAAATGCGGTTTGTGCGCGGGGGGGGGTTGGGGGCGGCGGTTCAGGGTGGGGGCCCCATGTCAAATGTTCGCCTTTTGGCCCAGTCATTCCTAGTTACGCCACTGCAGTCACCAGATCAGAAGAAGCAGGATAACATGACCCTGAAAGTAACCAACTAGCAGAAAAGCTATGGCCTCTTATTGAAAAGTGTGAAATATTGAAATAGTGGGCTAATGCTGTCTTGGCATTAAAGATAGTGAGCAGGGTTGGATACAGTCCCAGGAGACCCAGAGTGTCCTACATAACAACTAACCCGGCTTTCGTAGAAGTTCATGCCCCCTCACCTGGTCAATGTTCAATGTCACCCGCCTACTGGCTCATTAGTATTCACTACCCTGTGACCTCACCTCAGTGCAGTATATATTATGAGGAGACTACCTGGGAATCCCTCCATCTATTTAACGTTTTATTCTATGTATTTTTTCATTTGGTGTGATCCATGTTTTGAACCAAGGATCACACTTAATAATGATATATCGAAGGCAGCCACTGCCTTTAATATTCTCAGTGGGAGGTTTTTCTGTTACTAAGCATCAGTAGTAAGTATACAATGTTGAAGTTTGGTAAGAGAAAAACAGCCCATTGAGCATAATGGTGGTAGTGACTCAAGCAGTAGCATGGCCGCCTTGCATATACCATTGTTAGGTGTTTATTTTATTTAACCAGTAGCAATATGGGGTCCAATATTCTTATATGGGGTCTGAGTATATTTCAGGGGTGTCAAACTCATTTTCTCCGGGGGCCACTTCAGCCTCACGGGGTACCTTGAAGGGCCAAGATTATTTTACACATGTATAAAAGTAACTTCTCCTTAACAGATAAGCGAGCTATTAAGGAGTAGTTACATTTGTACATTACTACTGTTACAATCAGCCCTTTGAGGTCAACCAGGAAGAACATAATATATTGTTAAAACCTAAGACATTGGCATGTTACATACTATCGTCATCCTTTTCTGAATATATCAAAAATTAAGCACTATACAAATACTGTTTACCCCTGCAAACGGTATTATGCTCTATAGTTGCCTCTGCACACGGTATTACGCCCCACAGCAGCCCCTGCACACGGTATTATGCTCCATAGTTGCCCCTGCACACGGTATTATGCTCCATAGTTGCCCCTGCACACGGTATTATGCTCAATAGTGGCCCCTGCAAACGGTATTATGCTCAATAGTTGCTCCTGCACACGGTATTATGCTCCATAGTGGCCACTGCACATGGTATTATGCTCCATAGTGACCACTGCACACGTTATTATGCTCCATAGTGGCCCCTGCAATCGGTATTATGCTCCATAGTGGCCCCTGCAATCGGTATTATGCTCCTTAGTGGCCCCTGCATTGGTATTATGCCCCATAGTGGCCCCTGCAAACGGTATTATAGTCCATAGTGGCCCCTGCACATGGTATTATGCCCCATAGTGACCCCCCCACCCATGAACTATTATTATACTCTGGGGTCTTTTCAGACCCCAGAGTATAATGATCGGAGACCCAGGTGGTGACAAACATAAAAATCAGTGTTACTTACCTGGGCCCTGGTGCGCTCCCTGCGTTCGGCCTTCTTCAATGTCGCACAGACCAGCGTCGCGACATAATGACGTCGGCCTGGCTCACGTGACGCCTGGGACGTCACCAAAGAAGGCAGAAGCCGGCTGGGAGCAACATCGGATCGCCGGAGAGGTGAGTAACTCTGGTTTTTATGTTTATCACCTCCCCGGGGTCTCCGATTATTATACTCCGGGGTCTGAAAAGCCCCCGGAGTATAATAATAGTAGTATTTGATGGGGTTCGCCGGCCGCGGCCTCACTTACCATCCCCGCTCCTGCACACAGTCGCTTCTGCGTCCCATGGCAGAAGGGGAAGCGGGGGCGTCCACGACCAGCAGCGGGGATCGGTAAGTAAATAGGCCGTTACGTGCCGGGGATACTCCAGCAGGCAGCGGCCTATTTATACATATATATAAAAACTTATCCTCACCTACCTCTGATGCCTTGATGCAGCCGCCGCCTCCTCCTCTTCTTGTCTGCGTGTCAGCGTAGGAGGTGCGATGACGTCATTGTATCGCCGCCTGCGCTGACATGCAGAGGTCTTGTAAACCAGCCCAGGACAGGTATCGCGTAGCTTTGTTTTTTTTTTTTTTAAGCGGCCTGTCCTGGGCTGGTTTACATTACATAATGTACATAGACAATAAAAAATGCCGCGGCCCTGCGGGCCAGCTAAGTGCCGGGCCGGATAACAGAAGGCAGCGGGCCGGATTCGGCCCGCGGGCCTTGTGTTTGACACCTGTGGTATATTTTGTCCTTTTATAAAGGCCACACCCCTAGAAAAGGCCACTCCCATTTTTGCAGCGAAATTCCATTGACAAATCACCCTGTGTGATTTGATATCTCTAAACTTTACGTGGCAATCTGGGAACTTTTGATTTGAATCGAATGGACCGAAAATAAATTTTGGAAAATTTGCTCATCTCTACTGCCCTTCCATAGTACACAAAGCCTTAGTGAGGTATAAACTCGCGCCTCGTAAACTAACAGGCTTTTCCGTTTTCTCATTCCAAATTCAGTTTCTTAGGTGAAGCAAGGTTCTTCTATATAGGGGGAATTGAGAACAAAGTACAATATGTATCCTTGCGTCTGGTTTGGATGTGCCCGGGATACATTTACCCTCATTAATACAATTCTGTCTGTGCATTTAACATCCGTCACTCAACATTCACATCTACAGGAGTCATTTAATGAAGCAACACAAAGCATAGATTAAGACAACGCACTCCAACAATGTCCAAACCAGAACCGACATAGCGGAAGGAGAAATACGATTTTATTATAGGACATTTCTAGTTATAGCTCAGCTCACATAGACATAATAACAGTCCAAGCCGTAAATAGCAACCTCATACCTGGGACCAAAAATTTAAAGTGCACCTCCAGTTATAAACAACTTTCCATAAATGAATAGTACAGATAAAAATAAGAAACTTTGTAATATATCTTATTAAGGAGATTTGTTTCCTTCTCCGGTTATTAAGCTGTGCTCCTGCTCCTTATCTTCAGTCTCTCTACTTTTTACATTGTATTCACAGTATTCACCTCACACACAGAGCTCTATGGAGCAAGGAGGGTGGAGTAAGATTCTCCTACCAACTGGTTAATTGATTTATTGCTATATTCTGTGTACTAGCAGCCTCTTATCTACAAACATAGCAGTGTTAAAAGTGTACAGAGTAGCAGAGTGCAGGAGCAGAAATTATATATGATGTCTTTTCTATCCACCTCCCCTCTTCATAGACTATTATGTAGAATCTAACTGCCTGTAAAGTGGAGAAGAAAACAGATTTATTCAATATGACAAAGTTTCATATATTAACCTGTACTAGTCATTTATGTCAAATTGTTTATAACTGGGGGTACGCATTAAAGGAATTCTCCATTTTATCAACAAATTCTAGTTAAATATCTGATACTTCACTCGCCATTACTTGATACAGTATTAACTTTTATTAAGTAGACAACCCCTTTCATGTTACATCACCACACCGCAATTTAAAATAAAATAAAACAGTAATAAACTATAATATTAACAGAATATAATAATAATAATTGGCCTGTACCTCGATAATCGTTGGCTTCCCCACACTCTCGAATGTTGGAGACCCATACAGCACTCCATCACTGTAAGGCGTCCTCTGAATATACCGCAGCCATCCTGGCCGATCTGGATAACCCATTAGATTTGTATTAAATGTGATGGGATCATTGCTTAATTCACCTGAACACAACACAAAAAAGTAAAGAGATGTTTCAAAAAGAGTGAATTTGTAAGAAATCTGTAATTATTCAGAATTGTTTTCCCACATGTCGCTAAGGTGTGCCGTATCTTACAGATTAGTGATAGTCTTACTACTTATTACTAGTCATTGTCTGCACTACAACCATTCAAGTAAATGGGAGCTGAGCTGCAGTAACCTGTTCTGGCCACTACACAGAACAGCGCTGTTTGGTTCCTGCTCCATTCTCTGTATCAGCTGCTGATTGATGGGGGCGACACTGGATTTAGCAACCATCACATTCTACATTCTATTTTCGAAGTAAATGATTGTATTAAACTGTTCAGGGGTGTTGCCACTGCCAGTAGCCCCCACCCCCAAGGAGCTGATCATGTGCCTTCCAAGTAATGGAACGCAGCGGCATGGGACCAATGCTAGTTTTAATGATGGTAAGTGAGAATAAAGGAGCTAGAGTGCTGGTATAGGTATATCGCACTCTTTATTTTTGTGAGGCAGCCCTAGGGGGGGAACTATATACAGATATACTGTATACAGCTAGTATTGATAAATAAATTGATTTGATTTTATTGATATAATTTATTTGACTTAAAAAAAAAAAAATGTAAATTTTTTTTTAGCTAGTTTATTAGCTAGTTTCTGTACATCAGGGCACTGTGGGCACGCTTCCAAAAAATATTGCAAAAGTCATACAGTATCTTAATGGATACAAGAAAATAGTATGTTCTTTTTACTTTTTAAATTCAATATGCAAATTTTTATAAAGACTAATATCAATACCTATCCCAAATAACTAACCCCATCCAACAAAAACGGGGGGGAAAAAAGAGAAGCATAAAAGGAAGTTTTCTAAATAGGTAAATATGAGGTTTGCATCTGCTTTGTATCACATGTAGTGTAATTTGCGGGGCCCATGGAACCTCAGTCCGACACTGGTGCCACCTACAGTATACATAGCTACCTTGCAAGTCAATGTCCGACCCATTAAAGAGCGTTGAGATATAACTAGCCAGATCAGCCAAACTAAGATAGGAGTCTCTGATTTTGATGATATTGCCAGTTGTGTTTCTGTAAAGGGTCGGACATTGACTTACAGGTAGTTACCTATAGGTGGCACTAGAAAGACAGTTTTACACCTTCTGGAGGAGATCTATTTTGCATATTTTTCCCAGGGAGCATTGCCTGTAAGACATCAGCAGGATCTCTAGTGACATACTGTACGTTTCCATACCTGGTTTTGGATAAGGAGGAAACTCTCCCTTGTAGTACTCTCTTTCCAGAACGTGAACAAACAGGACCCCAGAAGACGGATAGACGTTCCGATCTGAGTGCACCTTGGACAGGATGGTGAACACTGGAAAGTAGAAGATACACTGAGGTCAGAGGTCAGTAATCTCCATGCAGGTTAGTAGAGGGTGATACACTGACGAAACATCGGAGGAGGTAACGTAAGTAGATTATTCTGTTAACGTGGTCAGTATCACTCAAATTGTGACATCCTGATAGATATGGATGTGGGCCTTATTTATTAACCCCATAAGGACAGTGAGATGCACAACACAGTTTTAGTAACCATTTTGCCTCAGGTCAAAAGGACGCCATCTTTTATTTTGGTACCTATTTTAGAACATGGATTTTATTGACTACTGTGAAGCACTTTGTCCCATGAGAAATTTGAGCTGTCAAGGCACAAGGACAGGATGGGTAGTCATGGGGACAAATATGCGGATAAGATAGATAGATAGATTGATATTTGGTAGAGAGATAGATAGATAGATAGATAGATAGATAGATAGATAGATAGATAATTGGTAGGTAGGTAGATGGATAGATAGATAGATGTATAGATAGATAGATATGAGATAGATAGATAATTGGTAGGTAGATAGATAATTGGCAGGTAGGTAGAGAGATAGATAGATTTTTTATTTATATTTATTTAACAAAAACTAGGCCAAAATGCAGAAGCAGTGTGTGAAAAATGAAATCCACCCTTACTGCCTCAATAAGAATTAAGAGAGTAAGAAGCTGCCAGATGCTGATAATCAAATTCCCTTAGTTATCTGATCACCAGCAAGTGTGACCACCTTTATAAAAGTAAGAATTTTGGCAGTTTGCTGGTATTTAGCAGTCAAGCATGTGTTAACACAATGCAAAGGAGGAAAGACATCAGCAATGATCTTAGAGAGGCAATTGTTACTGCCCATCCATTGGGGAACGGTTATATAGGCCATTTCCAAACAATTTGAAGTCCATCATTCTACAGTGAGAACAATCATATGTGGAAAACATTCAGAACAGCTCACAGTCTTTCCAGGAGTGGACATCCCAGCAATTTCACTCCAAGATGCAATATGCAATGCTCGGAGAAACTGCAAAAAACCCTAGAACTACAACTAAGACTCTACAGAACTCAGTTGGCATCTTGAATGTAGATGACAGTACAATTAGGAAAATAATGAAAAAGTATGGCCTGTGTGGAAGGGTTGTCAGGAGAAAGTCTCTTATTTCTAAGAAGAACATGGCAGCATGGCTTAAGTTTGCAAAGTTGCATCTGAAGAAACCACAAGACTTCTGGAGCAATGTCCTTTGGGCAGATGAGACCGAAGTGGAGATGTTTAGCCATAATATACAGTGTCACATTTGGCACGGTGGTAGAGGAGGGGGTGACTTGGGCTTGTTTTGCAGCCATAGGACCTGGACACCTTGTGTCATTGAATCGACCATGAACTCCTCCTCCAAAGCATTCTAGAGTCAAATGTGAGGCCGTCTATCCAACAGCTAAACCTTAGCCAAACATGGGTCATGTACCAGGACATGATCCCAAGCACAGGAGCAAATCTAAAAATAATTGCGGTGTTGTAATGGCCGAGTCACAGTCCAGACCTCAACCCAATTTAAATACCATGGTGGGACCTTAAGAGAGCTGAGCAGAAACCAATGTCCATAAACCTCAATGACCTAAAGCAACGTAGTACAGAAGAGTGGGCCAAAATCCCTCCAAGACAATGTGAGAGACTGGTAATGTCATCCAGAAAACCAGGACTATTGCTGTAAAGATGGTTCTACAAGCTGCTGATACATGGGGGGCACTTAGTTTTTCACTCACGTCTTTTCCTTGGCCTCGGTGTAATCTGTTGTGTGTTGTGCTTCATCTGAGGTTGGATTTACCAAATTTTAAGACCTTCTAAGGACCAAATGTTTTTCTATTATGTCCTGATATGTAAAACCAGAGAATTTAAAGAGGGTTGACCTTGTTTTGTCCTCACAATATATAATTCATCTCTTGTCCTTGAGTCTGAGAACAAGTTGTTTCTTCCCTGTATAGACCGTCTATTCTCCTGTTTACACCTCACACCTTTATCTCTTATAACCATGAACTTCTCTTACTCTACACAGTACATTCACAAGGCCCCGAGTCTGCAAATTATTGTAAAGCATTTTTGTTACCCAGATCAACCAACCTGATTCAGGAGACTGCGATGGCATTTGCTCAACTGTGAGTCAAGATAAAATTTTGGCATTGCTGTGGCATTACTTACATGCACCATTAAAGGGGGTTTCCGGTCCCCCAGAAGTTTTTTAAGGGTCCGACACATGCTGATCCGTGAGGGTCTGACCCATGGGCCGATTAGCTGATCCAGCTGGCTCCTGCACTTGATGGTGCCAGAAGCAGCCCTGCTCCTAAGTCAGTTGGGTGTTGTCACAAGGGGACAGTAGCCCATTTGTTTTTGGAGATTAGTGGTGGTCTAGCCCATAGACATGTTGGTAGTGTTTATGACATGTTTGTATCATGGTTAGGTTGTCTTTCTTCACATGTATCAGGGCTCGGAGCTCTGATGTTTTATTGCAGAGCTTTATATTCCTACACATGACCTAAGCAGTGCCCTTTATCTCATAGGCGGGAGCACAAAAGCCCCTTTGTTCTTTCTTTTTACAAAAAGTTCCTTCTAAATTAAATTATTCAGTTCTTCTGCTTGTTTGTAAATGGCAAAGGTCTCCGTTGTAGCTGTGACCGTCCAGACATACTAGAACTGCTGTCATGAGAGATGTTTAGTGGAGTTTCCCTTGTAAGGTCCTACAAAGACTTACCTCTCTTTGGGCTGGAGTTTTTGTAGTGTTTAGTCCCACCTAAAAAGGTCTCCTTGTCACTGGTAGATGGGCTCTCACAATTAGATCAAATTCTGGGCTAAGAACCTCATTGTCATAAATATGTACATATTATATAAGATACCCTTAAAAAAATGTTATAAAATTAAGACCTACTTTTCTAAAAGTGAGTCCCATCTGGTTGTGGTGGGGTGAGATAAACCAATACAGGAGGTAATTTTTGGTCATTTTAGTGAAAGATATGTAAGTCACAGAAAATCTGACAATTGATGGGTTACTTACCTCTAGTATAGGTTAATACAGATTATGAGACACAATTTTAATTAGGTTGGGGTCATTCATTTTAGGTGGGTTACAAGGTGTGTCCTGAACTCACCACTGGTCTTCTCAGCAGGATTTAGTCTGCTGATGACACGAGGGATCAGCCGGGTAACCATCCCGTAAATGGGGACATTTTTGCCATCGGCACAGCATAGAAATAAAGCTTTACAGGACAAAACAGAAGAACATGAGATGCAAATAGAGGATTGGACGGAGGCGGGCGGACATGTTTATGTCCTGCTGGTTATAATAATTACTACTTCTGTCCTGTTAGGCTTCACATATGGCTAAAGTCATCCATTTGGGAGAAGAATGGCATACAAATTTTTGTTTTTGCAGAGCTAGGCTACTACAGATAAACCCCTATGGAAGCTGAGCTGCAGCACTCGGCCACTACTCAATGTATGGAGCATTATACAGTGTTATTGTCAGTGTTATGGCTGGTCGGTGGGGGTGTCAGGTAATGGCAAAATTTGTAATGAGCTTTTCTCACAGAGACTCAAAGCGCAGGAGTTAGTAGTGGCTGCCATACAGGCGCTCATCCCCAACACCCACAAGGATCACTTGTTTGTATACGAAGCCAATTCACCTGTCAGTATATTTTTGGCACTTAAGACAAAGCCCAGACCAAATTCCTCAATATAGACGTGCATCACACCAGGACCCCTTTAATGTAGACTCCCCTTTTTACAGACTCCAGATCTCAATTTACACATCACCTAAACTAGATTATTATTGTGTGTCAGACTGAATTTACTGACATGAAACTACACGGAGTATCTATGTGTGTGTGTGGGGGTGTTTATAGGTCCACAATAAAGTCAGAGGACAATGCTGCCAAAATTCCTGTCATGGGTGCAGTCAGTGTTACATAGACCTTTATACGGCTAACAACAATGTATAATACAAGGTCTAAAGTAATGGCCCTGACAGACGCAACCATACTGTAATAGTGCCCTACCTTGTGTAACACAAAGCCTCCTCAGTGCCCCACACACAGTATAATGCCCTGAGTACCCACCTGCACAGTATAATGCCCCCTTAGTGCCCCACACACAGTATAATGCCCCCTTAGAGCACCCACACAGTACAATACCCTGGGTACCTGCACAGTATAATGCCCCTTTAGTGCCCCAGACACAGAACAATGCCACATTATTGCCCTCATACACTATAATGTCCCTATAGTGTCCTCACACAGCATAATGGCGCCATAGCGCCCAGATACAGTATAATATAATTGTGCTCACACATTGTATAATAGTATAATATAATAGTGGCCTCCACATAGTATAATATCCCCTTATGCCAGTTTACAAAAAAAAATAAAAAATTAATATCTCGCCACGTTCCCCCAGAGTAGGTCTCCTCTGCTTACTGCTATTAGCAGCCTGAAACTGCAGGTACAGCGTAGTGATGTCATCACATCTGTGTCCAAGCTGCTGACAGCAGAGGCACGGGGTGAATGGAGAAGGTGGGAATTATGGCTCTGTGTATGCACCATGTTCAACTTTGAGGATGCTGGGACATACCACCCACCACCCAGAAGAACTGGACAATATCGGACATCCAGGACTGAATTCAGGGTGATGGGTGGTATGTGTGGCTGCCTAGCGCTTCTTGTAAAACCAGCTATCATGCAGCTGTACATGCTCCATAGAGACTCAGTGTAATGTATGTACACAGTGACTGTACCAGCAGAATAGTGAGCGCAGCTCTGGAGTATAATACAGGATGTAACTCAGGATCAGTACAGGATAAGTAATGTAATGTATGTACACAGTGACTGCACCAGCAGAATAGTGAGCGCAGCTCTGGAGTATAATACAGGATGTAACTCAGGATCAGTACAGGATAAGTAATGTAATGTATGTACACAGTGACTGTACCAGCAGAATAGTGAGCGCAGCTCTGGAGTATAATACAGGATGTAACTCAGGATCAGTACAGGATAAGTAATGTAATGTATGTACACAGTGACTGCACCAGCAGAATAGTGAGCGCAGCTCTGGAGTATAATACAGGATGTAACTCAGGATCAGTACAGGATAAGTAATGTAATGTATGTACACAGTGACTGTACCAGCAGAGTAGTGAGTGCAGCTCTGGAGTATAATACAGGATGTAACTCAGGATCAGTACAGGATAAGTAATGTAATGTATGTACACAGTGACTGCACCAGCAGAATAGTGAGCGCAGCTCTGGAGTATAATACAGGATATAACTCAGGATCAGTACAGGATAAGTAATGTAATGTATGTACACAGTGACTGCACCAGCAGAATAGTGAGTGCAGCTCTGGAGTATAATACAGGATGTAACTCAGGATCAGTACAGGATAAGTAATGTAATGTATGTACATAGTGACTGCACCAGCAGAATAGTGAGTGCAGCTCTGGAGTATAATACAGGATGTAACTCAGGATCAGTACAGGATAAGTAATGTAATGTATGTACACAGTGACTGCACCAGCAGAATAGTGAGCGCAGCTCTGGAGTATATTACAGGATGTAACTCAGGATCAGTACAGGATAAGTAATGTAATGTATGTACACAGTGACTGCACCAGCAGAATAGTGAGTGCAGCTCTGGAGTATAATACAGGATGTAACTCAGGATCAGTACAGGATAAGTAATGTAATGTATGTACACAGTGACTGCACCAGCAGAATAGTGAGCGCAGCTCTGGAGTATAATACAGGATGTAACTCAGGATCAGTACAGGATAAGTAATGTAATGTATGTACACAGTGACTGTACCAGCAGAATAGTGAGCGCAGCTCTGGAGTATAATACAGGATGTAACTCAGGATCAGTACAGGATAAGTAATGTAATGTATGTACACAGTGACTGCACCAGCAGAATAGTGAGCGCAGCTCTGGAGTATAATACAGGATGTAACTCAGGATCAGTACAGGATAAGTAATGTAATGTATGTACACAGTGACTGTACCAGCAGAATAGTGAGCGCAGCTCTGGAGTATAATACAGGATGTAACTCAGGATCAGTACAGGATAAGTAATGTAATGTATGTACACAGTGACTGTACCAGCAGAATAGTGAGCGCAGCTCTGGAGTATAATACAGGATGTAACTCAGGATCAGTACAGGATAAGTAATGTAATGTATGTACACAGTGACTGTACCAGCAGAATAGTGAGCGCAGCTCTGGAGTATAATACAGGATGTAACTCAGGATCAGTACAGGATAAGTAATGTAATGTATGTACACAGTGACTGCACCAGCAGAATAGTGAGCGCAGCTCTGGAGTATAATACAGGATGTAACTCAGGATCAGTACAGGATAAGTAATGTAATGTATGTACACAGTGACTGTACCAGCAGAATAGTGAGCGCAGCTCTGGAGTATAATACAGGATGTAACTCAGGATCAGTACAGGATAAGTAATGTAATGTATGTACACAGTGACTGCACCAGCAGAATAGTGAGCGCAGCTCTGGAGTATAATACAGGATGTAACTCAGGATCAGTACAGGATAAGTAATGTAATGTATGTACACAGTGACTGTACCAGCAGAGTAGTGAGTGCAGCTCTGGAGTATAATACAGGATGTAACTCAGGATCAGTACAGGATAAGTAATGTAATGTATGTACACAGTGACTGCACCAGCAGAATAGTGAGCGCAGCTCTGGAGTATAATACAGGATATAACTCAGGATCAGTACAGGATAAGTAATGTAATGTATGTACACAGTGACTGCACCAGCAGAATAGTGAGTGCAGCTCTGGAGTATAATACAGGATGTAACTCAGGATCAGTACAGGATAAGTAATGTAATGTATGTACATAGTGACTGCACCAGCAGAATAGTGAGTGCAGCTCTGGAGTATAATACAGGATGTAACTCAGGATCAGTACAGGATAAGTAATGTAATGTATGTACACAGTGACTGCACCAGCAGAATAGTGAGCGCAGCTCTGGAGTATATTACAGGATGTAACTCAGGATCAGTACAGGATAAGTAATGTAATGTATGTACACAGTGACTGCACCAGCAGAATAGTGAGTGCAGCTCTGGAGTATAATACAGGATGTAACTCAGGATCAGTACAGGATAAGTAATGTAATGTATGTACACAGTGACTGCACCAGCAGAATAGTGAGCGCAGCTCTGGAGTATAATACAGGATGTAACTGAGGATCAGTACAGGATAAGTAATGTATGTACACAGTGACTGCACCAGCAGAATAGTGAGTGCAGCTCTGGAGTATAATACAGGATGTAACTCAGGATCAGTACAGGATAAGTAATGTAATATATGTACACAGTGACTGCACCAGCAGAATAGTGAGCGCAGCTCTGGAGTATAATACAGGATGTAACTCAGGATCAGTACAGGATAAGTTATATAATGTATATATAGAATGACATGACTTTGAATGTATATATTAATAGAAATGATATTCATAGACTATGCTACATGGAGTCTGTTACAAATCTGTCACACAATGATAATAAACTATTCAACAAACTATCCTATTAAGGATAATAAGCAGACACTACAGCCTGGTAAGCGTTGCCTTATTTGGCCCATTATTAGATACAGATAAGCTTTGCTGTGCTGTTCTAAATAAAGTGTACAGGACAGGAGCGACCAATACAGTGTATGAGCAGAGATGTTTTATGTGTTTGTCTTTTATTATAACTGAATGTTTTATGATATTTTTATGATCACTAAGCAGAGAATTAACTTGAAGATCTTTGGCCCCAATATTCTTCCCTCAACCCCATAACACATTTGCCATATCCTAGTAGTGATCATAGAATTCATTTTCTGAAATCATTTTGTGATGCTGTTTATTTTGTGTGTACAGAATTAGTTTTGTGTTACAAAACCTATTTTTGAGTACAAAAGGTCATTTTGTTACAGAAAATACAATTTTTGCGTCACAAAGAATTTATCAAATCAGAATCACAAAACAAATCTTGTACGCACAAAATTAGATGCTGTAACAAGGAGCAGCAACTGGGGTACTGTTTGTTCATGCTATGAGCAGGAATCAACGTACCAATTGCGGAGCTTCTTTTTGGTTTTAAGGATGAGGCTCCACGTTGCGGAAACGCAGCTTTTTTTGTTACAGATTTTGCTGCGGTTTTTTGAGCCAAAGCCAAGAATGGCTACAAAAGGAATGGGAAATATATAGGAAGTTCTTATACTGCTACCTTCTACTCAATCCACTCCTGGCTTTGGCTCCAAAAACCACAGCAAAATATGCACCAAAAAAGCTGCGTTTCCGCAACGTGGGGCTTTAGCCTGAATGTTATTTTGTTGCATAGAATTTTATTTTGTAAGATATAATGCATTTTGTAAAGCTGATAATACAAAACACTTTGTGGGAGATTTCTAGAGACTGGCGTTATTAACAACCCCATTGTGAAGGGTGCGCTTCATATATAGGACAACCTAAATGAGGCGGCCCCTCTGCTGGGCCTGTCCCGTAGATTTCCAGCATCATTTACATTAGATTTCTGGTGATAATAAATCCCGTAGCACGCCCTCATCCCCGAGGATGACACAAAAAAACAAAAGTCACAACTTGTTTTGCACAAAAAAATTCAATTTTGTGACCAAAAAATTAATGCTGTAAACACTAAACATGCTTTTTGTGCACACAATGGATAGTGTGAGCATACAATCCGTTATCTGGACACATATATTGTGTGAGTATTTTTGTGACTATAGAATTTATTTTGTGACAATGTTGCACATTTTGTGATTCTGACATATTTGTGCTGGATTCCATATTTAGAGCGATCAGGTTTAGTACGGACCTATATACAATCATTTTATTGGTACCCTATAGTATGAGGAGGCCTAAGGAGAGGCGTTTACATTGCCAACTCCCAGGGTGCACTGGTGTCATCCATGGCTGTATACATTCTTAGGACACTATAGCATATCAAAGAATTTTGCACAAAGTGTCGCCACCTTCAGGGCTATTGATGCATATAGAACAAACTAAGTAAGAAACTAAATACACAAGTTGGTCACTTTCGTTTTGGGGAGGAGAGTTATATGTGGCACAACCCCTTAAAATACATAAAAAATCTGAAGACTATATACTGCTTGTACCAGTATATACTGTATATATCCATCAGCACTGGAAGGAACAGAATACCACCAGGAATTTTGTGAGTATTTGTATATGGAACACAATATTATGCAGATGTGGTAGCGGTGAGTCCGTTAGATGTAGCAGAGCTGAGTTTGTCCTCTGTTATCTTAAAGCAGGGAATAATTGCGATACTCGATGACAAATTCTGTGCTGCTAAATCCGTGGATTGTACGCTATTGCACTGGCTATATCCCTGAAGATGTGTGTATAATCCAGGCTCACGCAGCCAGCCGCGGCCGATCACACAGCAGCTGGACAGATGTGGCATACTGCACACACAGCAGCCTAATGTTTTCCATCCTGCCAATGCTGAGTGTGCCAGGGCGGCTGTGTACAGTCTATGTGTATGCAGGGTGTGGATGGTGCTGTATGCGTATAGCAGATACGTATAGTGCACACAGACCTGTCAGCAGGAGGGGGCCACATCTCACAGCCATGAGGGTCATCCCCAGCGCCGTCTGCATCTTCACTCTCCCTGACTGTGTTTGTGGAAGGCAACTGCAGCAGCAGCCTCTCCTCTCCTCCTCTTCCTCTCCCTCCCTCCATCTCTTTCCCTCCTTCCTCCACCTCCCTACATGTTCCCCCTCTTTCTCCTATGTAATTGCCATTGACAATGTTTTCTCTCAGCCTCTGCAGATTCCTGGGGCTCGAGGAATATCATGGAAGAAACAGCAGAAATGACGGAAATGTCTGCAGACGCTTTGTTTTATTCATTTGTAATGGAAGTAGTGCACAGAATAGGAGCGGGAGCTGCGTGGGCTCCAAACTAAAGGGGAGGGTAAGCGGAAGGTGTAAGGATCGGGTCACACTGAATTTTTTAAATTAGTTTACATGATTTTTTTTTTTATATTCTTAAAAAAAATCATCTAAAAAAATATTTTCCATCAGTGTCAAGGAAATACAAATACAGCCAAAATACAGAGAGATCCCCCTAAATGAATACAACCCCCAGACTCCCTAAACTAATACAACCCCCAAACCAGACCTCCTAAACTAATACAGACCCCAGACCAGATCCCTAAACTAATACAGACCCCAGACCAGACCTCCTAAACTAATACAGACCCCAGACCAGACACCCTAAACTAATACAGACCCCTAAACTAATACAGACCCCAGACCAGACCCCCTAAACTAATACAGAGCCCAGACCAGACCTCCTAAACTAATACAGACCCCAGACCAGACCCCCTAAACTAATACAGACCCCAGACCAGACCCCTAAACTATCACAGACCCCAGACCAGATCCCCTAAACTAATACAGACCCTAGACCAGAACCCCTAAACTATTACAGACCCCAGACTAGACCCCTAAACTAATACAGACCCCAGACCAGACCCCTAAACTAATACAGACCCCAGACCAGACCCCCTAAACTAATACAGACCCCAGACCAGACCCCTAAACTAATACAGACCCCAGACCAGACCACTAAACTAATACAGACCCCAGACCAGATCCCCTAAACTAATACAGACCCTAGACCAGACCCCTAAACTAATACAGACCACAGACCAGACCTCCTAAACTAATACAGACCCCAGACCCCTAAACTAATACAGACCCCAGACCAGAACCCCTAAACTAATACAGACCCCAGACCAGACCCCTAAACTATCACAGACCCCAGACCAGATCCCCTAAACTAATACAGACCCTAGACCAGAACCCCTAAACTATTACAGACCCCAGACTAGACCCCTAAACTAATACAGACCCCAGACCAGACCCCTAAACTAATACAGACCCCAGACCAGACCCCCTAAACTAATACAGACCCCAGACCAGACCCCTAAACTAATACAGACCCCAGACCAGACCACTAAACTAATACAGACCCCAGACCAGATCCCCTAAACTAATACAGACCCTAGACCAGACCCCTAAACTAATACAGACCACAGACCAGACCTCCTAAACTAATACAGACCCCAGACCCCTAAACTAATACAGACCCCAGACCAGAACCCCTAAACTAATACAGACCCCAGACCAGACCCCTAAACTAATACAGACCCCAGACCAGACCCCTAAACTAATACAGACCCAGACCAGAACCCCTAAACTAATACAGACCCCAGACCAGACCCCTAAACTAATACAGACCCCAGACCAGAACCCCTAAACTAATGCAGACCCCAGACCAGACCCCTAAACTAATACAGACCCCAGACCAGACCCCTAAACTAATACAGACCCCAGACCAGACCTCCTAAACTAATACAGACCACAGACCAGACCTCTAAACTAATACAGACCCCAGACCAGACCCCCTAAACTAATACAGACCCCAGACCAGACCCCCTAAACTAATACAGACCCCAGACCAGACCCCCTAAACTAATACAGACCCCAGACCAGACCCCTAAACTAATACAGACCCCAGACCAGACCCCTAAACTAATACAGACCCCAGACCAGACCACTAAACTAATACAGACCCCAGACCAGATCCCCTAAACTAATACAGACCCTAGACCAGACCCCTAAACTAATACAGACCACAGACCAGACCTCCTAAACTAATACAGACCCCAGACCCCTAAACTAATACAGACCCCAGACCAGAACCCCTAAACTAATACAGACCCCAGACCAGACCCCTAAACTAATACAGACCCCAGACCAGACCCCTAAACTAATACAGACCCAGACCAGAACCCCTAAACTAATACAGACCCCAGACCAGACCCCTAAACTAATACAGACCCCAGACCAGAACCCCTAAACTAATGCAGACCCCAGACCAGACCCCTAAACTAATACAGACCCCAGACCAGACCCCTAAACTAATACAGACCCCAGACCAGACCTCCTAAACTAATACAGACCACAGACCAGACCTCTAAACTAATACAGACCCCAGACCAGACCCCCTAAACTAATACAGACCCCAGACCAGACCCCCTAAACTAATACAGACCCCAGACCAGACCCCCTAAACTAATACAGACCCCAGACCAGACCCCTAAACTAATACAGACCCCAGACCAGACCCCTAAACTAATACAGACCCCAGACCAGACCTCCTAAACTAATACAGACCCCAGACCAGACCCCTAAACTAATACAGACCCCAGACCAGACCTCTAAACTAATACAGACCCCAGACCAGACCACCTAAACTAATACAGACCCCAGACCAGACCCCCTAAACTAATACATACCCCAGACCAGACCCCCAAACTAATACAGACCCCAGACCAGACCCCTAAACTAATACAGACCCAGACCAGACCCCAAACTAATACAGACCCCAAACCAGACCTCTAAACTAATACAGACCCCAGACCAGACCCCTAAACTAATACAGACCTCAGACCAGACCCCTAAACTAATACAGACCCCAGACCAGACCCCTAAACTAATACAGACCCCAGACCAGACCCCTAAACTAATACAGACCCCAGACCAGACCCCTAAACTAATACAGACCCAGACCAGACCCCAAACTAATACAGACCCCAAACCAGACCCCCAAACTAATACAGACCCCAGACCAGACCCCTAAACTAATACAGACCCCAGACCAGACCCCTAAACGAATACAGACCCAGACCAGACCCCAAACTAATACAGACCCCAAACCAGACCTCCTAAACTAATACAGACCCCAGACCAGACCCCTAAACTAATACAGACCCCAGACCAGACCTCTAAACTAATACAGACCCCAGATCAGACCCCTAAACTAATACAGGCCCCAGACCAGACCCCTAAACTAATACAGACCCCAGACCAGACCCCTAAACTAATACAGATCCCAGACCAGACCTCCTAAACTAATACAGACCCCAGACCAGATCCCTAAACTAATACAGACCCCAGACCAGACCCCCTAAACTAATACAGAGCCCAGACCAGACCCCTAAACTAATACAGACCCCAGACCAGACCTCCTAAACTAATACAGACCCCAGACCAGACCCCTAAACTAATACAGACCCCAGACCAGACCCCCTAAACTAATACAGACCCCAGACCAGACCCCTAAACTAATACAGACCCCAGACCAGACCACTAAACTAATACAGACCCCAGACCAGATCCCCTAAACTAATACAGACCCTAGACCAGACCCCTAAACTAATACAGACCACAGACCAGACCTCCTAAACTAATACAGACCCCAGACCCCTAAACTAATACAGACCCCAGACCAGAACCCCTAAACTAATACAGACCCCAGACCAGACCCCTAAACTAATACAGACCCCAGACCAGACCCCTAAACTAATACAGACCCAGACCAGAACCCCTAAACTAATACAGACCCCAGACCAGACCCCTAAACTAATACAGACCCCAGACCAGAACCCCTAAACTAATGCAGACCCCAGACCAGACCCCTAAACTAATACAGACCCCAGACCAGACCCCTAAACTAATAGACCCCAGACCAGACCTCCTAAACTAATACAGACCACAGACCAGACCTCTAAACTAATACAGACCCCAGACCAGACCCCCTAAACTAATACAGACCCCAGACCAGACCCCCTAAACTAATACAGACCCCAGACCAGACCCCCTAAACTAATACAGACCCCAGACCAGACCCCTAAACTAATACAGACTCCAGACCAGACCCCTAAACTAATACAGACCCCAGACCAGACCTCCTAAACTAATACAGACCCCAGACCAGACCCCTAAACTAATACAGACCCCAGACCAGACCTCTAAACTAATACAGACCCCAGACCAGACCACCTAAACTAATACAGACCCCAGACCAGACCCCCTAAACTAATACATACCCCAGACCAGACCCCCAAACTAATACAGACCCCAGACCAGACCCCTAAACTAATACAGACCCAGACCAGACCCCAAACTAATACAGACCCCAAACCAGACCTCTAAACTAATACAGACCCCAGACCAGACCCCTAAACTAATACAGACCTCAGACCAGACCCCTAAACTAATACAGACCCCAGACCAGACCCCTAAACTAATACAGACCCCAGACCAGACCCCTAAACTAATACAGACCCCAGACCAGACCCCTAAACTAATACAGACCCAGACCAGACCCCAAACTAATACAGACCCCAAACCAGACCCCCAAACTAATACAGACCCCAGACCAGACCCCTAAACTAATACAGACCCCAGACCAGACCCCTAAACGAATACAGACCCAGACCAGACCAGCAAACTAATACAGACCCCAAACCAGACCTCCTAAACTAATACAGACCCCAGACCAGACCCCTAAACTAATACAGACCCCAGACCAGACCTCTAAACTAATACAGACCCCAGATCAGACCCCTAAACTAATACAGGCCCCAGACCAGACCCCTAAACTAATACAGACCCCAGACCAGACCCCTAAACTAATACAGATCCCAGACCAGACCTCCTAAACTAATACAGACCCCAGACCAGATCCCTAAACTAATACAGACCCCAGACCAGACCCCCTAAACTAATACAGAGCCCAGACCAGACCCCTAAACTAATACAGACCCCAGACCAGACCTCCTAAACTAATACAGACCCCAGACCAGACCCCTAAACTAATACAGACCCCAGACCAGATCCCCTAAACTAATACAGACCCCAGACCAGACCCCTAAACTAATACAGACCCCAGACCAGACCCCTAAACTAATACAGACCCCAGACCAGACCCCTAAACTAATACAGACCCCAGACCAGACCCCTAAACTAATACAGACCCCAGACCAGACCCCCTAAACTAATACAGACCCCAGACCAGACCCCTAAACTAATACAGACCCCAGACCAGACCTCTAAACTAATACAGACCCCAGACCAGACCCCTAAACTAATACAGACCCCAGACCAGACCCCTAAACTAATACAGACCCCAGACCAGACCTCTAAACTAATACAGACCCCAGACCAGACCCCTAAACTAATACAGACCCCAGACCAGACCCCTAAACTAATACAGACCCCAGACCAGACCTCTAAACTAATACAGACCCCAGACCAGACCCCTAAACTAATACAGACCCCAGACCAGACCCCTAAACTAATACAGACCCCAGACCAGACCCCTAAACACAGACCCCAGAACAGACTCCCTAAACTAATACAGACCCCAGACCAGACCCCTAAACTAATACAGACCCCAGACCAGACCCCTAAACTAATACAGACCCCAGACCAGACCCCTAAACTAATACAGACCCCAGACCAGACCCCTAAACTAATACAGACCCCAGACCAGACCCCTAAACTATTACAGACCCCAGACCAGACCTCTAAACTAATACAGACCCCAGACCAGACCCGATAAATGTCTCTTAAAACAAACTGAGACCCCCTAAACTAATATACACCCCACACCCCCTAACCAAATACAGACCACAAAGTAGACTTTTTTTAGACTTAGATCAGATCCCCTAAATACTGACCCCAATCGTCTAACCCAGACACCCCGACGTCAGTACATTATCTGCAGTGAAGAGAAGCTCAGGAGTGAGGAGAGGTAAGTATTTAGTCAGGATGGGGGCATCCGGGAGACTTGGAAAATAAGATTCAAATTTAGATTCATGTGCCATTCAGGAGTCTAGAAAGCTGAGTGACAGACTCTAGAGGAGACGTAATGGCTGATTTCAGGGGTTGCCACATCTGGTAATAAACAGAACTAGGAAATGGCTGAACAGATTGTATAACATCTAGACATATCTGTCAGCCTGGCCATTATGTAGCCCTTTCTACAGGCCGGCCATGAGCTTAGCACAAAAACAGAAGGGAAGATGGAGCAGTTGCTATAGCAACCAGTCAGATTCCAGCAGCATACAGAGGACCAATGGAAAATGAAAGCAGCAGCTTCCTCAGTTGCTATGGGCAACTGCTCTAATCTTCCATATTGCCTCATGAATAGTATCCGAGTGCACTATAGCGCCTGAGTGTCTCATAAATAGGGCCAAGTGCCCCCCCATGAATAGAGTCAGAGTGCCCCCCATGAACAGGCCACAGTGCCTCCCATGAATAGTGTCAGAGTGCCCCCCATGGATAGTGTCAGAGTGCCCCCCATGGATAGTGTCAGAGTGCCCCCCATGGATAGTGTCAGAGTGCCCCCATGAATAGTGTCAGAGTGCCCCCCATGAATAGTGTCAGAGTGCTCCTATGAATAGTGTCAGAGTGCCCCCCATGAACAGGCCAGAGTGCTCCCCATGGATAGTGTCAGAGTGCCCCCCATGGATAGTGTCAGAGTGCTCCCCATGAATAGTGTAAGAGTACCCCCCATGAATAGTGTCAGAGTGCCCCCCCATGAATATTGTCAGAGTGCTCCTATGAATAGTGTCAGAGTGCTCCTATGAATAATGTCAGAGTGCCCCCATGAATAGTGTCAGAGTGCCCCCATGAATAGTGTCAGAATGCCCCCCATGAATAGTGTCAGAGTGCCCCCATGAATAGTGTCAGAGTGCCCCCATGAATAGTGTCAGAGTGCCCCCCATGAAGAGTGTAAGAGTGCCCCCCATGAACAGTGTCAGAGTGCCCCCCCCATGAACAGGCCAGAGTGTCCCCCATGAATAGTGTAAGAGTGCCCCCATGAATAGTGTCAGAGTGCCCCATGAATAGTGTCAGAGTGCCCCCCCCATGAATATTGTCAGAGTGCCCCCCATGAACAGTGTCAGAGTGCCCCCCATGAATAGTGTCAGAGTGCCCCCCCATGAATATTGTCAGAGTGCTCCTATGAATAGTGTCAGAGTGCCCCCATGAATAGTGTCAGAGTGCCCCCCCCATGAATAGTGTCAGAGTGCCCCCCCATGAATAGTGTCAGAGTACCCCCCATGGACAGGCCAGAGTTCCCCCCCTGAATAGTGTAAGAGTACCCCCCCATGAACCGGTCAGAGTGTCCCCCCATGAACAGGCCAGAGTGCCCCCCATGAACAGTGTCAGAGTGCCCCCCCATGAATAGGACAGCCAGCATGGCTTCTATTAGTATTGCTTGAGAGCCCACCACAGGAATTTTGCCAGCCATAGTGTCTGTTCTGTGAATAGTGCTAGTCAAAGTTCCTCCATGAATAGTACCAGTCAGAGTACCCCTATATGTAGGGCCAGTCAGAGTACCCCTATATGTAGGGCCAGTCAGAGTACCCCTATACGTAGGGCCAGTCAGAGTACCCCTATATGTAGGGCCAGTCAGAGTACCCCTATACGTAGGGCCAGTCAGAGTACCCCTATATGTAGGGCCAGTCAGAGTACCCCTATATGTAGGGCCAGTCAGAGTACCCCTATACGTAGGGCCAGTCAGAGTACCCCTATATGTAGGGCCAGTCAGAGTACCCCTATACGTAGGGCCAGTCAGAGTACCCCTATACGTAGGGCCAGTCAGAGTACCCATAATAGTGCCCAAGTGCTTGAATATCTCTCTTGTATCTCGTAGAGGTTAAATGGCTGATAGGTGGGGGCCTGGTACAGGGGCCCCCTCAGATTCTGGGGCCTGGTACAGACTGCGACTTCTGCACCTCCTGTAGCTATAACCCTTTCCAGGACAGTAAGAAAGTATAGAATAGGAGCTCCTAGTAAACGCACTCAGCTCTGCTACATCTCCCCTGCTGTGTCTGTCCCTTTATCTTAAGCATCCTGATTTCTTATTGTGTAGTAGAAGAAGATCCTTTTACAGTCATATGAAAAAGTTTGGGCACCCCTATTAATCTTAATCATTTTTAGTTCTAAATATTTGGGTGTTTGCAACAGCCATTTCAATTTGATATATCTAATAACTGATGGACACAGTAATATTTCAGGATTGAAATGAGGTTTATTGTGCTAACAGAAAATGTGCAATATGCATTAAACCAAAATTTGACCGGTGCAAAAATTTGGGTACCCTTATCATTTTATTGATTTGAATACTCCTAACTACTTTTTACTGACTTACTGAAGCACAAAATTTGTTTTGTAACCTCACTGAGCTTTGAACTTCATAGCCAGGTGTATCCAATCATGAGAAAAGGTATTTAAGGTGGCCAATTGCAAGTTGTTCTCCTATTTGAATCTCCTCTGAAGAGTGGCATCATGGGCTCCTCAAAACAACTCTCAAATGATCTGAAAACAAAGATTGTTCAACATAGTTGTTCAGGGGAAGGATACAAAAAGTTGTCTCAGAGATTTAACCTGTCAGTTTCCACTGTGAGGAACATAGTAAGGAAATGGAAGACCACAGGGACAGTTCTTGTTAAGCCCAGAAGTGGCAGGCCAAGAAAAATATCAGAAAGGCAGAGAAGAAGAATGGTGAGAACAGTCAAGGACAATCCACAGACCACCTCCAAAGAGCTGCAGCATCATCTTGCTGCAGATGGTGTCACTGTGCATCGGTCAACAATACAGCACACTATGCACAAGGAGAAGCTGTATGGGAGAGTGATGCGAAAGAAGCCATTTCTGAAAGCACGCCACAAACAGAGTCGCCTGAGGTATGCAAAAGCACATTTGGACAAGCCAGCTTCATTTTGGAAGAAGGGCCTGTGGACTGATGAAACAAAGATTGAGTTGTTTGGTCATACAAAAAGGCGTTATGCATGGCGTCCAAAAAACACAGCATTCCAAGAAAAACACTTGCTACCCACTGTAAAATGTGGTGGAGGTTCCATCATGCTTTGGGGCTGTGTGGCCAATGCCGGCACCGGGAATCTTGTTAAAGTTGAGGGTCGCATGGATTCAACTCAGTATCAGCAGATTCTTGAGAATAATGTACAAGAATCAGTGACGAATTTGAAGTTACACCGGGGATGGATATTTCAGCAAGACAATGATCCAAATCTACTCAGGCATTCATGCAGAGGAACAATTACAATGTTCTGGAATGGCCATCCCAGTCCCCAGACCTGAATATCATTGAACATCTGTGGGATAATTTGAAGCGGGCTGTCCATGCTCGGCGACCATCAAACTTAACTGAACTGGAATTGTTTTGTAAAGAGGAATGGTCAAAAATACCTTCATCCAGGATCCAGGAACTGATTAAAAGCTACAGGAAGCGACTAGAGGCTGTTATTTTTGCAAAAGGAGGATCTACTAAATATTAATGTCACTTTTCTGTTGAGGTGCCCATACTTTTGCACCGGTCAAATTTTGGTTTAATGCATATTGCACATTTTCTGTTAGTACAATAAACCTCATTTCAATCCTGAAATATTACTGTGTCCATCAGTTATTAGATATATCAAATTGAAATGGCTGTTGCAAACACCCAAATATTTAGAACTAAAAATGATTAAGATTAATAGGGGTGCCCAAACTTTTTCATATGACTGTATATATTTACATACTGTATCTGTAAATCGTCTTCTGCAGCATCAACATAAGACATTTATACCGCAGCCCGACCCCCGCTGGATCCTCCTGTCCACAAATCATCAGGGACTCATTAGTGAACCATTAAAAGGAATCGGGAAGATGCAGAAACCCAGCGAGAGGCTCCTGAAAGAAGAACCGAGGGAGAGCAGTTATCAGTGTGATATCAGGCACCTTTTATAAAGACCCCCCTCTAATAAAAAGAGAGACTATCCCCAGAAAATAGAAATCCTTGACTTGTCCTCTTATGTCTAATGAAGCCTCTGAGTGACAAGAAATGCGACCGCCATTGTGTACGCGTGAGGAACATTTGTCACAAAGGAACCTGAGAAATACTGGCAGGTTTATAGAAAATGGGACCCAGGTGGGAATATAAATTGGGCCCCATTTTTTTGAATGTTTTCAAAATATACTGTAAAACCCAAATGTATATGACTGTTATACCTCAATGTCTATACACAAATACTTCCATACAGTGTCAAATAATAGCACAATAAAATCCCTCCATATAGTGCTCAAATAATACCGCGAAATAGTGCTGAAATAACATTGCCATATAGTGACAAAATAACATTGCCATATAGTGCCCACACAATACTGCCCAAATAAGCCTAGCCAAAACATTATCACCGTACGACGCCATATAGTGAAGTTCACATGCTTTGCGCTAAGGCCTTATACACACAGCGTAAAAATAACAGCTATCATACAGCCATTTCCGGGAGATTTATGAAGACTGGTTTAGTCTGTGAGGAATTGATACATAAACGTTATTTGTAGATTTTCATTATCAAAAGCATTTATTTCATAAAACCGGGGACCCCTTTAAAAAAATAAAATACAATTCCTGCCATAATATGTATTTCTTTTCTTTTACAACTATATAAACCACCAAGGTAGCTTGTGATAGAGTGCAGTACCTATGATTGGCCTCCAGATGTCGCTGGTGCTGTTGCAGTGTGTAAGCCGCCTTAGCTATGTCCTGTATATTACAGCAATAATTCCAGAAATAAACCTAAAAACACAACAGGGTAATAACTGAAATACATCTTCTTCTATAAATACTATATGTATAGATGGGGGTTAAAGGGTAGTCCCTTTTTCTTTTTTAGAAGGGTCCCTTAAAAGGAATCAGCTGTAATTTGCAGTGGATTGTAGTAACACATCATTTTCCTGCAGCGCCTCCACAGGAGAAATAAAGCATTACACAGTGTCTATTGAAATCAATGGGTTGTCCATGTGATGCACTGATGTGTTGGCTCCTCCAGTGCCAGAGATGCCCTTTGCAGTTGTTCCCTGCTATGGCTGATTAATGGGGGGTCTAGAATGATAGACCCCCATCTCTTGTGGGGTTCTTTAAGGCATTTAAAGGCTATTTTTTTTATTTAATTGCCGCAATTATTATCCTATAAATGTGACTTAATAGTATAACATGATGTAGAGAATAAAGTAGATTTAGTGCCATATAACCATCCGTATACATCACAGTCACCCAGCTTTTCTAGGGTCCTGACTTAGCTATATACAGTGGGAGAAGGAGACGTCCCAATGAGTATCTAAAGAAATTTTCCTTTTCCTTTCCTTCTTTTATTTTATTTTCTGTCCATAATTATGGGGTGGCCATCTTGTCTGAGTTTCTCCTCTGCTCTGTTAACAGCATTTAGTGATCTGCTTTACAGCAGCCTCATGGCCATAAATAGTCCAGAGCCGACACATTGAGGTCTATGGGAGAGTTTTCTAGACATGCTCTGTGCAGGGAGGGGGATAAGATAAGCTGTGACATCATCTATTGTTAGAGGTTGATGTAATGATGGCTCAGTGGTGTTATCTATAGAGGTGTTATCTTCTATTGTAATCCTGTCTGTGATCAAAATGAGGTGACTGCTGCAAAGAAAACCCCTACAAGATTAGCAAGTGTCAGTCTATTACTAGGCTTAGTAGCCAGAGTGAAAATTGTAGGATATGGTACTTTTTTAAAATATAGATAGCAACATGAAAAATTACAAATAAAATCATCAAAAATTCTTAAAAAAATAGGCTTACCATAAAAACTTTCCCACATTGACACATTCCCTTTAAAGAATTGAAGAAAGCTGTAGTACAATTTCTACCAGAGCTGTACTGGCTGCCACCCAACTTTCCTAGATACAGATAAATAAGAGGCAGAAGGGGAATACAAGTGCAATGGACAGGCACTGTGGCCATCTGAGGTGACGTATGTGATGCCTATGTGATGTGGATTTCTATGTGACGCGGTTCTGGCAGGAATATTTGCATAGCGCACAAACATCCCAACAGTGGGGTATCTGTATGAGGCGTGCTCCACCCCCCCGACAGGCCGCAGTTACCCTGGCATCCCCCAGTTGTGTGTTGACACAGGCCAAAAGTGTGATGAGAGTAACCAGAGTCATGACCAATGGACGGCCGCCAGACTGACCTCATTGTTATTTACCTTCAAGTCTTTCCGTAGGAATTTTCGAGATGTCTTCCAGACAGCTCCCCCCATACTGCACACATAACGCAACTCCTAAAGCACGCAGGTGGTTGTTATACATAACTTACCACTATACGGATCTAACACAGCTGAATTAGTCAGATAGAGCAGTGCTGAGTTTGTCGCTTGGCCCAATATATCACATACCTGCCGACATACCCGACAGGACATGGGTTATCAAGGTGTAATGTGGTCCAGTGTGAGTGTGAGGGGACATGGAAGGGGAATGCCACAATTTTTTCCCAATATTCCCTGTATATTGTCTGCATGGGGCCCAGAAGCCAGGGGGGCCCACAGGTCACCTCCCCACACTCGGGCTGGCTACACTTCTTTTCTGATTTCCTTTCATGTCTGGCAGTCTGTGCATCGTAAATGTATTCCCCCTGCCCTCTGGTACACTGGAGTGAGAAGATTTAGGCTGTGTTCACACGGAGGAATTTGCTGTGGATTTGGGGGCGGATTTTGCCCCTGAATCTGGAGCAGATTCCTCCCGGAATCCGCCTCCCATTGTTTTCAATGGGAGGCAGAGATCGCAGCAGGACGCGAAAAAAGAAGCGTCCTGCTCAATCTTGCCGTGAATTCCGCAGCTCGAGACTTCCTCCTGATTAGGCCTATTCATCCGAGCCTAATCAGGAGTGGGATGCCGCGACGGATTGCTGATGCACTGCCTCGGCATCCTGTTGCAAATAGACTGCAGCGAAAATGCGGGTGGCGGAAAATGAAGAGGAATTCCTCTTCATTTTCCACCGCGTGAACACAGCCTTATGATACACAGCCTTCCACTGTCAGAAAGGAGGAAATTAACCCTTTCATAGCAGTTGGTCAGCAGCATACAGTCAAGGAGGGATTCTATAGGCAGTGGAAACTGTGGCACAAAAGGGGGCATGATTATTATGTGGGGAGCAACAACAGGGAATGGGAGTGATGGGACATCATTGTTGTGGAGAAGTCATCATGGTGGTCAGGGCCCAGAGAGAGAAGAAAAGGGAAATGTAAATGCCACGAAAATGTTCAGATGGGACAGGGCTGATGGTCGAGAGGAGAAGTTGTGCGGGGGGCCCAAACTGAGCTTTTGCACCAGGGCCTGTGAGTCTTTAGTTATGCCCCTGGGGGAGGGGATTGCACAAGAGCGTGATCTCAGACATCTACAATTTTTTTTTTATAAAGCCTGGATAATCCCTTTAATCCAAACCAGAACCCAATATTACTCCAGACCCCAAATCTCCTTTAACTAATGCATTATTATGGCATATCCTAAATATCCTCCTGTTACAATATTGCAGAACCTCTTTAATCAATCTACAATATACTGTTCAGCAACTTCTTGCTTTAGGTTCTTTATGACCTCTGCTTGCTGTCAGTGAATGTGAACATTCTGGATTAGAGCTACAAATACAGTCCATGTTGAACCATCTATGTGTATATATATGTGGATTTCCTATAGGATTTCCCTCAGTTTTACAGTATCTGCCGTCACTAGTACAGGGCTGTGGAAGTCATAGTGATATTACATGTCATATATGGCGAGATGTGATATAAGGCATGCTATATATGACCTGTTTATGTCCCTACTTAGTAGAGTCGGACTTGGTGTAGTCAGACATTATTACAAAGTAATGCAGGACCTAAAGCTTAGATGTATCAGGACGGCATCATACATGATGTCCTGGACCCCATATAGCTACGTCACTGCATTAACCGTGCCATATACCAGAATGGAGCCACCGTGGATTCAACCGGCAATAAAGTCCTTTAGCCAAATGTTTTTGGAGACCCTGCTTTGGAGCTGTAGGCCCTGTCTATCCAGGCTCCCCTGACCATTGACCTATACCTCATTCTTTTGAGTCCTTTATCAGTTGTTTTGGGGTGACACCAATATGGCCGCTGCTCATTGACAAACATCCTATTCACACAGTCCTGACATTGCTCTCTACCTTGGCACATTGGCTGCGGAGTGCTGGAGGAAAGCGGCGTGACCAAAGAATTTCCTTTAGAAAATGCTCTTAAGATTTTCTGCAGGATCCCTTTGGGCTTATGTAAGACGCACACATGAAGGCCGGAGCCTTGTGATTATAAAACCTAATAGAACAGGACTTGTTCAGAATGATAATATCATTACAGGGTAATTGTGTCATGCCTTCTTCATCCTCCACCCCTGCCGCAGCCTCTGCTAAGATCACCCAGCACAAATCTCCTCTGTGCTGCTGTGAATATTCCATGATATGGAGCTGAGAGCAGTCTTGTTTCTATTCAGAGGCAGTAACACTAGGTTCATACTAGCGACAGTCTCCATACGAAACTCTGTCCCACATTGTGCTTAAAATTGCCGACAACCAGAAGGAAACCGGGCCGACCCCATTATACTCTAACGGGACCATGGGTTTCCATGTGTAACCACTTTTTAAGCGAACACTAGCGTGAACCTAGCATAACCCTGCACATTGATTGTATCCAGTCTAGACAATGCTCTGTGAGCTCAGCACATCAGCGGCAGCTGTACACCTCTGTCTGCGAGTTTGCTACAATGTATCAGCCTGGAGTCCAGACTGTTTAGCTCACAGAGCATTATCTGGACTGGATGTAAATGTCTGTACGTCCAAGGCTGGGTTCACATCTGTGACCATGGAGGATTTTTCTCTCCACTGCTTTCAGTTTGGAAACGTTGGTCAACCGGCGGACCCCTTTATAGTTAATGGGGTCTGCCAGTGTCCATGTGTAACCGCTGTTTTAGTGGTCCAGCTCTCCGTCGTGGACCCGAACGTCAGAGACCTAGGCACTTGTGTGAACTTAGCGTGACGCAGCTGAACAAATCGGTCTTGTAGTTTGCTACAATGTATCAATGTGGAGTCCAGGCTCACAGAGCATTGTCTAGACTGGATACAATTGTATCAGCTGAGAGAAAGGCTAGCTATGTCTCTATGTATAGAGGTCTTGAGAATCAAAAGTGCACAGTGACAGCTATATCAACCGTGCAGTTAGAGGAACCTAAAAACAACTCCATATCAGCTTCATAGACCCCCTTACGTGAGGGAAATCTGATATCCTTATCTATCCTTACAACGAATTTTTAGGTTTTAAGCAGAGTTTGACTATAAATAGAAATTTTTAGATGTTTCAAAGAAATTCTCTGCTTTGAACAATCCCTTTTTGTTACAAATGTTACTTAAAACAAAGCTGATCAAAGGGAATCCTGCTGCTTGGACCCCTGGTGATCAGCTGTAAGCTCCAAGTGTTCAATACTCCTGCAGCACCACCACAGGACAAATGAAGCATTGCATGGTGTCCATTGATACCAATGGACTGTCTGTGTAATGCGTGGACGTATAGACGTGGACGTACGGAGTCCTCCAGAGGGAGAGATGCTATTTGTAGCCACTTTTCATATCATTCCTAGCGGAGCCATCAATGGGCAGTAAATTTTCCACCATTGTTAACCTCAATACTTTCCTTCTAACATAGCGCAATTCATTAAGTAGTAAGGAGATCAGATCCAAGATGAATAATCCACACTTACATGTTAGGCTCAAACCCAAGATAGAAAAGAAAATCTGCGTCTCCCCCATGTTTTTCTGATCTGAGGCGGCCGGATGTTTATTTCACTAATATCGCTTTTATAATTACGGGACAAAGAGGTTGATGGCGGCAGATAAATGCATTTTTGGATCTGACATGAGGATTATCTACCATTACGGAGGGATTTCTGGGGATTATCTACTTTCTAAAACAATATGTGAGGCAGGAATCTCATCTTTACCCACAGCAACTACCGGTCTGTTCCTTGTAAATGGCAGAATATGTCATTACCAGTAATCTCCCATTAGGGGCGATGAGGCTTTTAGGCACATGTTGCCACTTGTGAGACATCTCTGCCACACCAACCTGTGGCTCTCCAACTGTTGTAAAACTACAACCCCCAACATGCCCTGACTGCCCTTATCAAACAATGTATATGGAAGCTTTGGCTCACCAGAGGAAATGATTCTGTAGGTCTATTAAGGAGCACTTATCATTGCCACAGTACCTCCATCTCAATCATAGCACCACCATCATAGTAATAGTGCCCATATCACAGTCATACTGTCCCCATCACAGCCAAAATTCCCCCATAATAACCACAGTAACCCCATCACAACCACAGTGCCTCTATCACAGCTATAGGTCTTCTATAACAGCAACAGTACCCCAATTTCAACCACAGTGACCTTATCACACCCACAATGACCCACCTTACAGCCACAGTATCCCCATCACAAACACTGTGACCTTACTACAGCCACAGTATCCCTATCAGAGCCACAGTAACACCATCAAAACAACAGTGATCTCATCCCAGACAGAGTATCCCTATCTCAACCACAGTAGTATCAAAGCCATAGTGCCCCCATCATAACTGCAATAACCCCATCACAGGCACAGCACCTCATGACAACCACTGGGACTTCAATACAGCAATAGTATTCCAATCACAGTTACTGTAATGTCATCAGAAGTGATATCATCCCAGCCAAAGTATCCCTATCTCAGTCACAGTGCCCCTATCACAGTCATAGTACCCCTATCACAGCCACAGTACCCCATTACAGCCACAGCACCCCTATCACAGTCATAGTACCCCTATCACAGCCACAGTACCCCATTACAGCCATAGTACCCCTATCACAGTCATAGTACCCCTATCACAGAAATAGTACCCCTATCACAGCCATAGTATCCCTATCACAGCCATAGTATCCCTATCACAGCCACAGTACCCCATCACAGCCATAGTATCCCTATCACAGCCATAGGACCCCTATCTCAGTCACAGTACCCCTATCACAGTCATAGTACCCCTATCACAGAAATAGTACCCCTATCACAGCCATAGTATCCCTATCACAGCCATAGTATCCCTATCACAGCCACAGTACCCTATCACAGCCATAGTATCCCTATCACAGCCACAGTACCCCATCACAGCCATAGTATCCCTATCACAGCCATAGGACCCCTATCTCAGTCACAGTACCCCTATCACAGCCATAGTATCCCTATCAAAGCCATAGTACCCCTATCACAGCCATAGTATCCCTATCAAAGCCATAGTATCCCTATTACAGCCATAGGACCCTTATCACAGCCACAGTACCCCTATCACAGCCATAGTATCCCTATCACAGCCATAGTATCCCTATCACAACAATAGGACCCCTATCACAACCATAGTATCCCTATCACAGCCATAGTATCCCTATCACAACAATAGGACCCCTATCACAGCCATAGTATCCCTATCACAGCCATAGTATCCCTATCACAACAATAGGACCCCTATCTCAGTCACAGTACCCCATCACAGCCATAGTATCCCTATCACAGTCATAGTAATCCTATCACAGCCACAGTGCCCCCATCATAACTGCAATAACTCCTTTGCAGCCACAGTGACCTCATTACAGAACCTGATGACAACCACTATGACTTTAATACAGCGATAGCATTCCTATCACAGCTACAGTAACGTCATCCTAACCATAGTGATATCATCCCAGCCATGGTGCCCCTATCATAATCACAATGACCCCATCACAACCACTGGGACTTTCATACAGTCACAGCATCCTCATCACAACCATAGTCATAGCATCTTAGAGGATCCCTATATGAACCACAGTACCCCATCACAGCCATAGGGGCCCTATCACAAACCACAATAACCCCATCCTAACCACAGTGACTTCATTTCAGCCAAAATACTCCCATCACAGTACAAGCCAACACAGCCATTGTACTCATCACAAGCCCATTAAACTCATCACCACAGCCCTCATTACCCTTGCTGAAGCCACAATGCCCCAGTCATAATCACAAGACCCCTTGACGGGTTGCTGGAACAATGTGAAATTTTTGCAAAATGTTCTTATTTTCAAAATGTTTGTTATTTTGTAAATTTTTAGATACCTGAAAATTCCTCTAACTCCTCACAATACTTCACCGATACTTCTCGTTACCTCAGCCCCATCCTATTAGGGGGAAGTAGAAACATTTTTACTGTTCTCCGATGGTTTTCACACCCTTATTTGGGGGAACAAACTAAAGATATGATAAACCTCTGAATGTCACCTTAAACAAAAAGATTGACTTCAACTACAAGTGGAAATGATGGGACGTGGAGACCAAAAGTAACTCGATTGAAAATGGAATTTATTTGTTTTGGGTGGAGTTGCTCTTTAAATGATGGTGCAGTGCCACCTGTAACCACCAGGAGGAACCAACTCACTATACCAGCTGTGCAATGTGACCAAACACTAGAGCAGAAGTTGGGATTTTCGGATTCTGCTGTCTAATCTGAAGGTTTGATTCTTATTGTTTTATGCATTATGTGAACACTATTTGGAAGTATTGTTTTGGCATTGCTTGTGCCCAATATGCTTGTCATAGAATGCATATAAACAACTTAGCGTAACACTAGACCCCAGCCCTGCAGATAGATAGGTTAGTGTCACCAGAACCAGCATATCACCCCAGCCCTGCAGATAGATAGGTTAGTGTCACCAGAACCAGCATATCACCCCAGCCCTGCAGATAGATAGGTTAGTGTCACCAGAACCAGCATATCACCCCAGCCCTGCAGATAGATAGGTTATTGTCACCAGAACCAGCATATCACCCCAGCCCTGCAGATAGATAGGTTAGTGTCACCAGAACCAGCACATCACCCCAGCCCTGCAGATAGATAGGTTAGTGTCACCAGAACCAGCATATCACCCCAGCCCTGCAGATAGATAGGTTAGTGTCACCAGAACCAGCATATCACCCCAGCCCTGCAGATAGATAGGTTAGTGTCACCAGAACCAGCATATCACCCCAGCCCTGCAGATAGATAGGTTAGTGTCACCAGACCCAGCATATCACCCCAGCCCTGCAGATAGATAGGTTAGGGTCACCAGAACCAGCATATCACCCCAGCCCTGCAGATAGATAGGTTAGTGTCACCAGACCCCAGCATATCACCTCAGCCCTGCAGATAGATAGGTTAGTGTCACCAGAACCAGCATATCACCACAACCCTGCAGATAGGTTAGTGTCACCAGACCCAGCATATCACCCCAGCCCTGCAGATAGATAGGTTAGTGTCACCAGACCACAGCATATCACCCCAGCCCTGCAGATAGATAGGTTAGTGTCACCAGACCCCAGTATATCACCCCAGCCCTGCAGATAGATAGGTTACTGTCACCAGAACCAGCATATCACCCCAGCCCTGCAGATAGATAGGTTAGTGTCACCAGAACCAGCATATCACCCCAGCCCTGCAGATAGATAGGTTAGTGTCACCAGAACCAGCATATCACCCCAGCCCTGCAGATAGATAGGTTAGTGTCACCATAACCAGCATATCACCCCAGCCCTGCAGATAGATAGGTTAGTGTCTCCAGAACCAGCATATCACCCCAGCCCTGCAGATAGATAGGTTAGTGTCACCAGAACCAGCATATCACCCCAGCCCTGCAGATAGATAGGTTAGTGTCACCAGAACTCAGCATATCACCCCAGCCCTGCAGATAGATAGGTTAGTGTCACCAGAACCAGCATATCACCCCAGCCCTGCAGATAGATAGGTTAGTGTCACCAGACCCCAGCATATCACCCCAGCCCTGCAGATAGATAGGTTAGTGTCACCAGACCCAGCATATCACCCCAGCCCTGCAGATAGATAGGTTAGTGTCACCAGACCCAGCATATCACCCCAGCCCTGCAGATAGATAGGTTAGTGTCACCAGACCCAGCATATCACCCCAGCCCTGCAGATAGATAGGTTAGTGTCACCAGAACCAGCATATATTATTATGGTGATATCTCAGCAATGGAGACACCAGTTCAGAAAGGGAAAACACTATTTGATTCAGGTGACCCTAACCTATCTATCTGTGTGATCAGTCGATATACTGGGTCTGGGGACAGACTTCCTTTAAATTATTTCCCAAATGACATCAGGCATAGTTCTTCTCTGCATGTAGAGACAGACATAAGTCATAACCGGACAGTATTTCGGCTTCTCAGAGGATGTATGAATGACTTAAAGTCTGACCTGTAAAATATACTGTATGTACTTAATAGTATGGCAGATATTGGATTGTCTACGCTTCCTGTAATCATATATTCCTAATAGTCTGGGCAGTGAATAAGCACAGAAAACCTTGTGTGTCTTAGGCTCTGTTACTGTCCATCTTGGTTTTGGTTCTGTCAGATGTATGGCGCTATATTGATCCCTTTTGTAAAATGGTATTGGACACTCTTTTGGCATATACCAGGTACCTACTAATATGTCCGGTATTTGCTCCTGTAGGTTTCCCGGACATATACCAAAAGTGAAGTACAAAACAAACAGAGCCTTAGTATAAGACATATCTTCATACCTCTCTCGGGCACACCCTAGGCACTTCACAGCTTGTCTCCATTGATTCCAGACCTGCCCATTGTGAAACTCCTATACTGAGAGTTAATCATTACACAGGAACAAGAATAAAGCAGATGCCCTGTTACTACTGTAACTCTTCATGTCACTAAAGATTCTACTAGTATTTTACTCCAAGGCCCCCAGGTCAGTCACTACATTCAATTCAGTGCAAAAGGAGGAGCCAAAGCATTTCTATAAAGCCTGGGTGACTCAGTGACAAACATCTCTATAGATATTATACTGAAAGTAAGAACACAGATCCTCTATATACTACACCACACAGGAGAGAGGACAGATCCTCTATATACTACACCGCACAGGAGAGAGGACAGATCCTCTATATACTACACCACACAGGAGAGAGGACAGATCCTCTATATACTACACCGCACAGGACAGATCCTCTATATACTACACCACACAGGAGAGAGGACAGATCCTCTATATACTACACCGCACAGGAGAGAGGACAGATCCTCTATATACTACACCACACAGGACAGATCCTCTATATACTACACCGAACAGGAGAAAGGACAGATCCTCTATATACTACACCACACAGGAGAGAGGACAGATCCTCTATATACTACACCACACAGGACAGATCCTCTATATACTACACCGCACAGGAGAGAGGACAGATCCTCTATATACTACACCACACAGGACAGATCCTCTATATACTACACCACACAGGACAGATCCTCTATATACTACACCGCACAGGAGAGAGGACAGATCCTCTATATACTACACCACACAGGACAGATCCTCTATATACTACACCGCACAGGACAGATCCTCTATATACTACACCGCACAGGACAGATCCTCTATATACTACACCGCACAGGAGAGATCTTCTATATACTACACCGCACAGGAGAGATCCTCTATATACTACACCACACAGGACAGATCCTCTATATACTACACCACACAGGACAGATCCTCTATATACTACACCACACAGGAGAGAGGACAGATCCTCTATATACTACACCACACAGGAGAGAGGACAGATCCTCTATATACTACACCGCACAGGAGAGATCCTCTATATACTACACCACACAGGAGAGATCCTCTATATACTACACCACACAGGAGAGAGGACAGATCCTCTATATACTACACCACACAGGAGAGAGGACAGATCCTCTATATACTACACCACACAGGAGAGAGGACAGATCCTCTATATACTACACCGCACAGGAGAGAGGACAGATCCTCTATATACTACACCGCACAGGAGAGATCCTCTATATACTACACCGCACAGGACAGATCTTCTATATACTACACCACACAGGAGAGAGGACAGATCCTCTATATACTACACCACACAGGACAGATCCTCTATATACTACACCGCACAGGAGAGATCCTCTATATACTACACCACACAGGAGAGAGGACAGATCCTCTATATACTACACCGCACAGGAGAGATCCTCTATATACTACACCACACTGGAGAGAGGACAGATCCTCTATATACTACACCACACAGGACAGATCCTCTATATACTACACCGCACAGGACAGATCCTCTATATACTACACCGCACAGGACAGATCCTCTATATACTACACCACACAGGACAGATCCTCTATATACTACACCACACAGGAGAGAGAGGACAGATCCTCTATATACTACACCGCACAGGAGAGAGGACAGATCCTCTATATACTACACCGCACAGGAGAGAGGACAGATCCTCTATATACTACACCGCACAGGAGAGATCCTCTATATACTACACCGCACAGGACAAATCCTCTATATACTACACCACACAGGAGAGATCCTCTATATACTACACCACACAGGAGAGAGGTCAGATCCTCTATATACTACACCACACAGGAGAGAGGACAGATCCTCTATATACTACACTACACAGGAGAGAGGACAGATCCTCTATATACTACACCACACAGGAGAGAGGACAGATCCTCTATATACTACACCACACAGGAGAGATCCTCTATATACTACACCGCACAGGAGAGAGGACAGATCCTCTATATACTACACCACACAGGAGAGAGGACAGATCCTCTATATACTACACCACACAGGAGAGAGGACAGATCCTCTATATACTACACCACACAGGAGAGATCCTCTATATACTACACCACACAGGAGAGAGGTCAGATCCTCTATATACTACACCACACAGGAGAGAGGACAGATCCTCTATATACTACACTACACAGGAGAGAGGACAGATCCTCTATATACTACACCACACAGGAGAGAGGACAGATCCTCTATATACTACACCACACAGGACAGATCCTCTATATACTACACCACACAGGAGAGAGGACAGATCCTCTATATACTACACCGCACAGGAGAGAGGACAGGTCCTCTATATACTACACCACACAGGAGAGAGGACAGATCCTCTATATACTACATCACACAGGAGAGAGGACAGATCCTCTATATACTACACCACACAGGAGAGAGGACAGATCCTCTATATACTACACCACACAGGAGAGAGGACAGATCCTCTATATACTACACAGCACAGGAGAGATCCTCTATATACTACACCACACAGGAGAGAGGACAGATCCTCTATATACTACACCACACAGGACAGATCCTCTATATACTACACCGCACAGGAGAGATCCTCTATATACTACACCACACAGGAGAGAGGACAGATCCTCTATATACTACACCACACAGGACAGATCCTCTATATACTACACCGCACAGGAGAGAGGACAGATCCTCTATATACTACACCACACAGGAGAGAGGACAGATCCTCTATATACTACACCACACAGGAGAGAGGACAGATCCTCTATATACTACACCGCACAGGACAGATCCTCTATATACTACACCGCACAGGAGAGAGGACAGATCCTCTATATACTACACCACACAGGAGAGAGGACAGATCCTCTATATACTACACCACACAGGACAGATCCTCTATATACTACACCGCACAGGAGAGAGGACAGATCCTCTATATACTACACCACACAGGAGAGAGGACAGATCCTCTATATACTACACCACACAGGAGAGAGGACAGATCCTCTATATACTACACCGCACAGGACAGATCCTCTATATACTACACCACACAGGAGAGAGGACAGATCCTCTATATACTACACCACACAGGAGAGAGAGGACAGATCCTCTATATACTACACCACACAGGAGAGAGGACAGATCCTCTATATACTACACCACACAGGACAGATCCTCTATATACTACACCGCACAGGACAGATCCTCTATATACTACACCGCACAGGAGAGAGGACAGATCCTCTATATACTACACCACACAGGACAGATCTTCTATATACTACACCACACAGGACAGATCCTCTATATACTACACCACACAGGAGAGAGGACAGATCCTCTATATACTACACCACACAGGAGAGAGGACAGATCCTCTATATACTACACCACACAGGAGAGAGGACAGATCCTCTATATACTACACCGCACAGGACAGATCCTCTATATACTACACCACACAGGAGAGAGGACAGATCCTCTATATACTACACAACACAGGACAGATCCTCTATATACTACACCGCACAGGAGAGATCCCCTATATACTACACCACACAGGAGAGAGGACAGATCCTCTATATACTACACCACACAGGAGAGAGGACAGATCCTCTATATACTACACCACACAGGAGAGAGGACAGATCCTCTATATACTACACCACACAGGAGAGAGGACAGATCCTCTATATACTACACCACACAGGAGAGAGGACAGATCCTCTATATACTACACCACACAGGAGAGAGGACAGATCCTCTATATACTACACTACACAGGAGAGAGGACAGGTCCTCTATATACTACACCACACAGGACAGATCCTCTATATACTACACCACACAGGAGAGAGGACAGATCCTCTATATACTACACCACACAGGAGAGAGGACAGATCCTCTATATACTACACCACACAGGAGAGAGGACAGATCCTCTATATACTACACCACACAGGACAGATCCTCTATATACTACACCACACAGGAGAGAGGAGAGATCCTCTATATACTACACCACACAGGACAGATCCTCTATATACTACACCACACAGGAGAGAGGAGAGATCCTCTATATACTACACCACACAGGAGAGATCCTCTATATACTACACCACACAGGAGAGAGGACAGATCCTCTATATACTACACCGCACAGGAGAGATCCTCTATATACTACACCATACAGGAGAGAGGACAGATCCTCTATATACTACACCACACAGGAGAGAGAGGACAGATCCTCTATATACTACATCACACAGGAGAGAGGACAGATCCTCTATATACTACACCGCACAGGAGAGAGGACAGATCCTCTATATACTACACCGCACAGGAGAGAGGACAGATCCTCTATATACTACACCGCACAGGAGAGAGGACAGATCCTCTATATACTACACCGCACAGGAGAGATCCTCTATATACTACACCACACAGGAGAGAGGACAGATCCTCTATATACTACACCACACAGGAGAGAGGACAGATCCTCTATATACTACACCACACAGGGGAGAGGACAGATCCTCTATATACTACACCACACAGGAGAGAGGACAGATCCTCTATATACTACACCACACAGGACAGATCCTCTATATACTACACCGCACAGGAGAGAGGACAGATCCTCTATATATTACACCACACAGGACAGATCCTCTATATACTACACCGCACAGGAGAGAGGACAGATCCTCTATATACTACACCACACAGGAGAGAGGACAGATCCTCTATATACTACACCACACAGGAGAGAGGACAGATCCTCTATATACTACATCACACAGGAGAGAGGACTCATCCTCTATATACTACACCGCACAGGAGAGAGGAAAGATCCTCTATATACTACACCACACGGGAGAGAGGACAGATCCTCTATATACTACACCGCACAGTAGAGAGGACAGATCCTCTATATACTACACCACACAGGAGAGATCCTCTATATACTACACCACACAGGACAGATCCTCTATATACTACACCGCACAGGAGAGAGGACAGATCCTCTATATACTACACCGCACAGGAGAGAGGACAGATCCTCTATATACTACACCACACAGGAGAGAGGACAGATCCTCTATATACTACACCACACAGGAGAGATCCTCTATATACTACACCGCACAGGAGAGAGGACAGATCCTCTATATACTACACCACACGGGAGAGAGGACAGATCCTCTATATACTACACCACACAGGACAGATCCTCTATATACTACACCGCACAGGAGAGATCCTCTATATACTACACCACACGGGAGAGAGGACAGATCCTCTATATACTACACCACACAGGACAGATCCTCTATATACTACACCACACAGGAGAGAGGACAGATCCTCTATATACTACACCACACAGGAGAGAGGACAGATCCTCTATATACTACACCACACAGGAGAGAGGACAGATCCTCTATATACTACACCACACGGGAGAGAGGACAGATCCTCTATATACTACACCACACAGGACAGATCCTCTATATACTACACCGCACAGGAGAGAGGACAGATCCTCTATATACTACACCACACAGGACAGATCCTCTATATACTACACCACACAGGACAGATCCTCTATATACAGTACTACACCACACAGGACAGATCCTCTATATACTACACCACACAGGACAGATCCTCTATATACTACACCACACAGGACAGATCCTCTATATACTACACCACACAGGACAGATCCTCTATATACTACACCACACGGGAGAGAGGACAGATCCTCTATATACTACACCACACGGGAGAGAGGACAGATCCTCTATATACTACACCACACAGGAGAGAGGACAGATCCTCTATATTATATAATAAAAATAAATTATTCTTTCTGCTTGTTTTCTGTTTCTTTGTAGCTGCAGCTAGCTTACATGAGCATTGTAAGTGACAGTGGACTTACTCGGTAGTGACCATGCGCAGCTCCAAGTAAAGGAACTTTTTGTTACAATTTTATCTTTGTTCAGATGCCCTATTACATCAGCACAAGACTAGCGAAGAAATGCTGCCATGCTGGGCATGAAAAGTTACAGTCAGGGACATACAGAAAACTCCCATTTCTATAGATGGACATAAAGTAACTATTGTCATCGCCTCGAAACAACATAAATATTCATTGACTTATCTCTAGAAAGCTGTAAAAGTAATGGTTTAGCTCCCTTCCAGCTTGTGTCTGCAGATGTATCATATTGCTGCGTGGTATAGGGATGACCTGTCGCCCTTGAGAAGCCTGGTGCCCAGGGTGAGGCTCCACTATCCTGCTTTATAAGCAGCTTCAATGTGCTCTCTGATGTCTCCTGCCTTTGATACGGGCTTTTTACTGTAAGTGGTTATAGGCGCTAACAATATCTTCCCCTTTGTAAGCAAAATACCAGATGTCTTCTTATAATGTTGTCTTCTTCCAGAAACAGGCGGATCCGAAAATCCATCAGGTGGAGGATTTTAGTCCAAATTCTATATTTACTCGATATGTTATGTATAGTTTTTGATCATTTTTACATTTCTCTTAGTCATTTTCCTTCTTAAAGGGGTTGTCTTTGAACTTTCCCAATTATAAGTAGCCACGGCAGGAAAAATTACAGAATTTTATGCCGGATGTTCAGATAAATGTCCCTCTATGTAATATAGGACTGGTCTTGCTCAATGTTGGGGACCTGATAAATCCCAAAAACTGCTCCATGGCATGACCTGTATACCCATGTGACCACAGCAGCCAATCACTGGCCACAATGGTGTAAAGCACATGACAGCTGAGGCTAGTAACTGGCTGCAGCAGTCACATAGTAATATAGTAGATGAGGTTGAGTTAACACACAGGTCCATCAAGTCCAACCTATAACCCTACAGTGTTGAACCAGAAAAAGGCATTTTTTTAATTTACATACTTCAAGGGGTTCTGGACTGGTTCCAACCCAGGTCATGTGATGGGAAACAACCTCCTCCCTAAGTGCCCATTTTCACAACTAGTTACCTGTGCTTTACTATAGTTAGCTACCTATAGTCACTACCTGTGAACAAGGGTTAGGATGTGACCTGTGGGCCAGGTGTTGGTTCTGATCACATGACCCATGTTCGGAACCAGCCTGGAACCCCTAGGTCCAGCATCTAACATCCCCCAGAGCATGTAAGTTAAAAAAAAACAAAAATCCTCCCTGGATAACCCAAATTTATTGAGATGTCCCAGCCTGAAGTCCAAATCCCATCCCCCATAACAGCGTTTTGGGGTAAAGTCACTTCCATGCACTAGGCTTTAATACCTACGTAGGGGCCTAGCTCAGAGGAGCAACTGCGGCATGTGCTCTGGGTTCTGTTTGTTAGGGTGCACCAACAAAAAAGTCATTTTTATGCATTTAGGTAGTGGACTGAGCTTTTGCCTCGGATGAAGGAAAGCCTAACTACAGCTCTGCCATCCCTCCTGGGGTTGTCACCCAACTTTTCTAGACAACTGAATGGGTCCCCTTTCAGACACAGTAGGATGGATCAGACGAGGACTTTGTGTTCCCCTGCTGGAGATTAGCAATAGTAAAATGATCCCTGTAATGTTTTGGCCATATATCTTAGGCGTCTTCTGTACCAGTTTACTATAATTGCCTTTTAGCTGAGAAGCCTCTTCCAAATGTCCCAGATGTCAAAGAGTGGCTCATGTTCTGGCAGACCCCGACCATCTGTACATCACAGGGACAGCAGAAGGACATTGATTTCAGCACAGGTTGAGTAATCATTTATTTCCCCTTCTATTGTTCCACCAATAAGTCCTGCTTGTAGGAGGTCTCTGCAGAGAGTCCCTCCCCACCACGATCATGATCAGCTTGTAAGGATTGGATTGCCCCTCCCTGGGTCATTTATGGAACGGTCCCTTTAAGTGTGTAAATAGTGAAACAGTACAGCTGCTTTATAGCTTGTGTATTTGTTCTTAATCTGCGCATGTCATCTTTTATGCAATATATTATATTACAGTTTATGTTTCTATTGCATTTGTTTTCTTGTCGTTATTCTGTAAGTGTGATGGTTCTCCCTTTGGTTAGTGGGGATTGTGCTTTGCCCAATGTGGCACTGGGAGCTATATGACCCCAGACTCCATGAAGTTCACAATGATGCAACCCCACCAATGTTGGAGTGCCTAGGTGTAGGGATCTATTGCCTATACTAGCTAGGGAATCTTATTTATGCCAAGGTGAGGTTGAGTTGTGAGGCAGAGTATTAGCTGAGTGTTGTCTTGGTGGAGGCACATGTGGGTGCCTGGAAGTAGAGCCAGCTGTCAAGGACTGGAGCCATGAAGAAGAGCCTAGGCCTCAAGATTGAGACCTTACGGAGGTTCTTCCATGTTTGCGAACTGCTGAGTTCAGGGAGCTGGGCCACTTCAAATAGAAGGGATAGCCATTGTTAGCTGCCCTGGTAAGCTGTTGAGCCTCCTGTCCATGAGAAGATATACTGTTGTTTCACCTTTTCAATATGGTGCTATTTCTGTGCCGTAAAAATCACCATTGCTGCATAGACTTTGTGCCACCCCAAAGGAAACCAGTGCCCCCTTGGTCACATTTACAAGATTACCATTATGAAGAAGAGGTTGTCCAAACTAGATCTAATAGTGCAGTCCATAATCTAGAAGCAAGTTTTGTAAATTCTTTATTTTATGGTGGGCCCCCTTGGCTTTCCCGATAAGTGGTCACTGCAGGTACACTGTGCACTTGCACATATGACATGTCCTGGGGTCCACAGCTAGATATTGTTGATGGGCTAGGTATGGGCCCCTACCACCATGCATTTTCCAGTTTTCGCAGCCTCTCTCTAACATAGATGTTCTGAATCCAGGAATAACTTGCAGCCGAGAATTATTAAAACCATGATGGTGAATTCTACCTCTAGGCAAGTAAGGACTTGGTTCCCAAGAAACTTCTGAGATAATTGCTTCTTTTGGAAAAAAAAAAGCCTACTGCTCAAGAAAACCGGGATTAAGATTTGCCTGCGGCTGTCAATTATTTCAGAAAATGGATATCTGCAAATCATATGAAGAAGAAAACATCCACCCATTATATCAACATCATAAGTCATCTAGGCAGTGTCTGGTGTTCTTCTCATGGCTGACCTTCTTGTATTGTAGGTGGCTTACCAATTTAAGTATTGGCGTCCACCACCAGGGCGCCGAGAACTGCAGTTTTCACTGCATTATTTCATTTATATTTTTTTTGGTTAGGTTCCTCTCCTTTCTTTTCCCCTGATGAACCTGGCAATGTGTTTATCCTCCAGGGGAAACGCGTAGGTAAATTAGGAGTTCAACACACAGGAGTCTATTGACATTATTAATCAGTTTGAATGGCTCCCGATACTAAGAAGTGGTTTGGGGATAGATAAATGACTCAATTGAAGCATCACTATCAGAACGTACCTAATAAAAGTTGAGTTTTATATCGATTTATTTTGGCCATTTAGAGTGGTATCTTCTTGTCTTGGGTAAGAGATCTCCAACCTCATCTTACCAAATTCCATCTTACTTGGGGATCCGATTGCACAGATTAGAACAGAATTCTTCGTCTTACTTTTTCTTTGCATGGTTACTCTGATGTAGCGTGTTGGACCTCCTTTAGTCCTCCAAGCCACACCAATTGGCCATGACATAGACAGGTATCATAGGACCAAAAAAACCTTCCCTCCACCATTACTCCACCTCTACCAACTGTATTTCTAACAGCCGACAGGAAGGGTTCATTGATTCAGGTTGCTCGCACCAAATTCTGAAATTCCCACCAGTATGGCGCCATGGAAATCTGGATCCATTTGACCAGGCCATGTTTCTCCACTGCACAGTGATACAATTTTTGCTCTTATGCCCTCTAGAGTCTTCACTTTCTGTTTCTCTTAGCCACCTGCTGTTATTGTCCATCCGTGCCAAAGAATGGTGAGTTGTACATTTGGACATGTTAGCCAGTTGTATTCAGTCGCAGTTCGATCCACCTGTTCAACAGAACGATTCCAGAGATCCTCCTCTGATCCTTTCATCTACGAGTTGTTTCCGTCCACAGGTTCGCCTCTTGCTGGATGTTTTTACTCAATTACACCACTCTCCACACTGCTACACCAAAAAACACCATAGCCGTCTATGAAATCCTGGCCTTAACCAGTCTAGTACCAATAACTCGAGCACGATGGCACTCCGATCAGTGGATTCTCCCATCTAATGTGGATTCACATGGAAACTGATCTACAAAAAACTTGTCACTGGATTTTATGCTGCCCTCCTGGGTCACCTTTCTAATGTCCATACGGGGAGCGCCAATTGGGAAAGATGGAGTGAAGGCCAAGGAAAACTTAAACTGCACAATACAATTGGTGGTGAGACTTGTCCGTGAATCAGGCAAAGTAGAACATGGTGGGATTTTCTCGGCACAGACCAACAGTAAATTGCACGTGTAAACATGACTATTGACTACTGAGGATAGGCCATCAATATTGAGCCTTGGACAACCCCTTTAATGTTCCCTAATTGTCCCATAAAGTTAAATGAAGCATGTGTTTTCCTACACTTTTTTAGGTTAGGGGATTACTTTATGGGCTATTGCCTGATGTAATGTAATTTATAATATGAGATTTCAATAATAAAACAAAACAAGGGAAACCAGACTCCATATTGCTTACCAGCAGGCTATAGAACCTTTAACGGTTGATAAGAATATCCCTTTAATGTTTCTAAGTTAAAGAGAGTGTCACCAGACCCCAGACCCCTAGATAGATGGGTTAGGGTCACCTAAATCAGTGTTTTCCCCTTATGATTCGCTGCCCCTGTTGCCAAGATATCTCTGTTTTTGTCAATATAAAAATTAGCTCTTTGGATCTGATAGGGCTTTGCCGATTACCTCTATTGAGAAAAGGCAACACCCTGGTTTTGATGAAACTGGGATACCCCTTTAAGGCCGCAGGGCCATACGTCTGGAGCATTATGGAGCCCTTGTTACTTCATAGTATACAGCCATTTCATATGACTTCTATGCATACTTGCCAATATTTTGGCAGAAGTGTCCCACAGAATGGTGCAAGCAGCACATATTTTCACTACCTCACTATCCTGCACCCCTTAACCTCACCACCCCTCGCATTACCTCACTACCTTCCTATCCTACAGCCCGACATATGACCACCTCTTATTACGTCACCACCCCTTATCACCTCAGCACCCCTCCTTCTGTATTCAGCACCCCTCACCTCAGCACCCCTCTTTCTGTACCTCACCACCTTTCTTATCACCTCACCACCCCTCTTTCTGTACTTAAGCACCCCTCTTCACCTCAGCACCCCTCTTTCTGTACCTCACCACCTATTACTTCAGCACCCCTCTTTCTGTACTTCAGCACCCCTTATTACCTTGTCACCTCTCTTTCTGTACCTCGCCGCCCTTCTCATCACCTCACCACCCGTTATTACCCTTCTTTCTGCACCTCTTATTTCTTTACCACCCCTCTTATTACCTCCCTATCATGTACCCCATTACCTCACCACCCTCTTATTACCTCCCTATCATGTACCCCATTACCTCACCACCCTCTTATTACCTCCCTATCATGTACCCCATTACCTCACCACCCTCTTATTACCTCCCTATCATGTACCCCATTACCTCACCACTCCCCTTACCTTGTCACCCCTCTTTTTGCACCTCACTACCTATCATGTACCCCATTACCTCCCTATCATGTACCCCATTACCTCACCACCCTCTTATTACCTCCCTACCATGTACCCCATTACCTCACCACCCTCTTATTATCTCCCTATTATGTACCCCATTACCTCACCCCCCCCCTTATTACCTTGTCACCCCTATTTTTGTACCTCACCCCCTCCCTAGCATGTACCCCATCACCTCCTCCCTATCTTATACCCCATCCCTCGCCTCCTGCAGCCCCGTGCTCTATAACACATGGCTGCTGAGCTCCATATTGTCGTTTTTATTCAAGCCATGTGTGTAGCAGCCGCACAGCCGCGCAGTGCTAGGCAGCGCTCTAATGGTAGGCTCCACACCCCCCGCAGCTGGCGGGAATGGTCTCTCCCGAGCAGAAAGCCGAGCACAAGGGCAGCGCAATAACTGGCATTGCTGACACTGATGGCACGGTGAGTGGTCGCCCGCATTGCCCAGCTGTGCCTGACACATGAGGGAGGCTGCAGGAGAGATGGGGAAGTGGAGCTGCAGCACTGAGTCATGAGGAGGAGGAGGAGGGAGACATCATCCCCTGTGCACACACATCCAGCACCGTGCACACTGCTGCAGAGCCGGCTCCACAGCAGCAGCTCCGCAAGGTAACCGCACAGAGGGGGCACTGCCATGTCTAGGAGCGGGTGCAGGGCTCATCATTACTGGGGGGCTGCTGCTGTGCCCCCTCATCATAATGGGCTTTGTTCATATGTCAGGCAGGGTGTCATAGACATGGGGGCACCGGGCTGGCAGGCAGTGGGCACATGTATGGGGCAGTATACAGGCAGCACTTCTCCTGCTACATGTATGGATGTTATATATATATATATATATATATATATGTGTGTGTAATGTAGGGCTGCAGGAGGCACACACATGACACATGTATACAGATGTACACATACATTACACATACATCTATATACACACTGTATATACACACATACATACTGTATCTATACATATATACACTCACATGTATACAGATGTACACATACATTACACATACACATATATACTGTATCTATACACATACATATATACACTCACATGGACTGGATACACAGATATAAACACACACAGCCGTATACATACATATACACACAGCTATATGTACACATAGATACAAATATATACACGCACATACTGTATATTTACACATACATATATATACACACAGACATTACACAGTGATACAATATACGCACATGTGTCTACATATAATCTTAGACACACATATGTACACACAGGCATGCATACACATATAGCTGTATACATATAGATACTCATATACAGATTTACTCACAAATATACACACACACATATATATATATACACATGCAGTATACATTAATATACATGCATCTATCTATTGATACATTTCTATGCTGTTTATACAGACACATGCATCCGTACAGATAAACTGTATACATATGTGCATGCATACAGATGTATAGACATGCATACAATACAGGTATAAGCACATGTATATAGATATACACACAGATGTAAATATTGAATCAGATCAGTACAGTCATCTGTATTTATTGTATCATTACCACAATGACTTGTATACACAATACATATATATATATATATATATATATATATATATATATATATATGACCATTCTGTGTGTCTTTGTGTTAGTATTGTGTGCTTTTTGCAGACTGTCCATACATATGTCCCCCCTTCCCCCATGCTCTCTATATACCATACAGGACAGTCCACCATCTTCCATCATGGCAGATGATACAGACAGACGTTAACCCTTTACATATTAACCATCTGCAGTAAATCATTCCTCTCCCTCATCCTCGTGACTTGTTTTGCTGCAGGTGGAGCAGGATTTGTTGTGTACTGAGCTCTGGGAGTAATGCAGCGAGGTCCATGCCTAGGACTTATCCCGCTGCCTTCATTACGTTACGTATTCTCCGGAGCTTATGACCCTCAGATCTGCTGGATTATAACATTTCCTTAATATTAAACCTGGAATTTTTTTATCCTTTGCCATCATCTCTTTGTGAGATTGACTTCCAGATTTCCATAGTCAGTGACCACAAACAATAGGAGCCATTAAGTTATAGGTACGATAAAATAGGGTTTTTTTCTTTGGTAAGGGCTGGCATTGTTTTTGTGATACATTGGCGTGTGTCACTTCATGGGCATCACGTATACAGAATACGGAGGCTTTATTATTAAGCAGGGCCATATTTCGCCTTTAAGGAAGATGCAGTCCTTCAGCTCGGTGCGACTTCATTAAAACCTTTACTGTTCAGAGAGACAGTAACTCATCGTGAAGCTCCCGGCCCATTATAGTGACTGTGGAAGGTCTGCGAGACGTGGATTAAAGCATATCACATCCGCAAAAACAGGAAAAAAAAATCCTAATAGGTATCGGAGATCATCATTAATCAGATATACCGAAGAGTAAATCACAGTAGTGATGTTATAGGGATGTTTTTCAAAATGGCTGCCTTAAAGGGGAGGTTTGACTTGGACAACCCCTAGTGAAATTTATCTGGGATCAGGACCAAGCTAGAAGGCCCAATTGAACTCAGGAAAATCGTTGTTGGAAGAGCTGTTTTTCCCGTCATACTGATAGACTCCTTGCCGCAATGACGTTGTACCCCCTTATAGGACAATGGGGTCTGTCATGCTCTACAAATCCCCTACAGCATTGGGAAATGGAAACCGCAGTGCGTATGTATAGAAGTATTGTAAACTGAAAATGGCGCTGCAGTTGGTTTCTATAGGCAACCAAAACCATAGTTACCAAAATTTCAGTAGGCACAATTGGGTCAAGGTCCCCAAACTGGACAGGATTGTCATCTTTTGGATGGGATATGCCTAAACCCCACCAATTTTTGAGCAGACGTGTACAATATCTATAGATTTGGCCTGTTTTGGTAAATTTGGGACAGTTGGCAAATAGGCCAAGAGCAGAACTGGGGCAGATATTAATGAAAAGCTGGCCTGGTTGCCCATAGCAACCAGTCACGGTGCAGCAGAATAGAAAATGAAAGTTAGACTGTGATTGGTTGCTATGGGAACAAGGGCAGCGTTTCTTTTAGACAGTCTTTCTTATAGTGTAGGGACTCCTATATAACCCATAAGGGACCTCCTGGGCTGAGATACCTGGAGTATGTCACTGTAGTTAGCCAGAAGGGTACGTCATCCATAACGCTACCTGTATGGCGGAGACCTGAGTGCATGTAAACATACCGCCATTCCCCTCCACCTCACTACAGTCCTTGAGATCACACGTATAGGTATAGTATACGGTATGTGCACTGCTATTAGGAGCCATAGACGCCCCGTCCGCCTCCCTTCCTCCTTCTAGGCCGACGTCAATAAAACTTACATGGAGAGTAAATGGAATCATTCAGCAACACAAGGGTCAGGACAGAAACTCAATAGGTCAATCAGCGCGGCCGTGCGTGCGTAGAGCATGCTAGTGTAAGTGCTCAGATGTAGCAGAGCCCAGGTTGTGTGAGGCTGCATTCACATCTGCATTGGGGGTTTTATTCTTTTGGTCCATCTCAGGACCAGTAGAATGGAAAAATGGTCAGTCTTTTGTCGGACAACAATGGATCCCGGGGAACCCCATTGACTATAATGGGGGTCTGTCGGGTGTCCGTTATCTTTTTACAGCGATCAGTCAGGTTTTCAGGACTTTTTCGTCCAGTATTTCTGCCGGACTCTGTGCCATAGGCTCTAAACGGAAACTCAGCGTAACATAGCATAAATTGAAGCTCCTGGGACCAAATGCAAAATCTGTAATAGGGCCCCCTTTTACAGTGTGTTATCTATAATATTAATGTTGTGCAGGGGACTTTGGGCCCCTTCAGGCTCCAGGGCCTGGTAGTGATTGTTACCTCTACACTCCCTATAACTTTGTCCTGGATCAGAGTATATTAGATGAGGCAGAGTTGAGTTTGTTAGATGTAACGGGGATGGGTTTGTTAAATTGTGGCGTGAAGTAGAGCTGAGTTTGGGAGATGCAGAAAGCTGAGTAGGAGATGCCGCAAGCTTGAGTTTAAGACCTGCAGCAGAGCTATGTTTGGTAAATGCAGCAAAGCTGAGTTTGCAAGTGGAGGTAGAGCTTGGGGGGGGGGGGGGGTACAGTAGTGCTGAGATTGGTAGGAGCAGCAGAGCTGAGTTTGGTAAATGCGTCAAAGCTGAGTTTGGGAGATGCAGTAGAGCTGAGTTTACTAAGAGCATGCAGCAGAGCTGAGTTTGGGAGGTGCAGCAGAGCTGAGTTTTGGAGATAAATCATTACAGAGGAGTTTGGGGGTCAGAGAACAGCTGAATTTGTGAGATACGGAAGAGCTAGGTTTGCAAAGTACAGCAGAGCTGAGTTTGTTAGATGCTTTGGGACTGAGTGTTCCTGTTGTCATCATTATCTGTACATAGGTGAGTTTATGGGTACTTTGAGCTCTGTTATATATGTTATGGTCGAGCCATAGTGATCTTCTACTGCCGGGGCAGCCATGCCCTTCCACCTCCTATAACAAGGTAATATGTGATTTATCAAGTTTGTCTCCATTTCCCTTCACGTAAAGCCACAAATATGCTATAATTAACCAAATAAGCAGAAGAACGCTATATTTATCTAGATAAGCATCTCATATAATTTCTTGTCTCTGTCACAGCTTGTCTTCAGGATTTTTACGAGGTTTGACTGGAAGAGAGGCATGTAATTGCAGCGATATTCCAGTTGTTACCCCACGAAATCCATATGACAGGAGAACACTGAGGAAAGCGTCTTAGTCATCATGCACATTGTGCTGCTCTGCTGAAATGAACATGATGAAGACAGAAGCCACAGGAGAGCGTTCGAACCTGAGGAGCGCCTCACCCCACAGGAATGCCTACAGGACAGAATTTCAGGCTCTCAAGAGCACCTTCGACAAACCGAAATCAGATGGGGAGGACAAACCTAAAGACGAGAGTGATGTTCCCCAGACCCAGCAGACTAGGGGACGGAGGTATGGCTCAAACGTCAATAGAATCAAAAACCTGTTCATGCAGATGGGCATGGAACCCAGTGAAAATAATGGCGTTCCTACAAGGAAGTCCAAAGGAACTCCATCCTCTCCTCAACGGAGATCAAAGCCTAGAGAGTTTTTGGAAAAGAAAGAAGTGACGGATGTAAAACTCAAGACTACGGTTTCGGAAAGGATCAGTCGCTTCGACACTTTGGATGGCCCTTCTTACTCTAAGTTTACAGAAACCAGAAGGCTGTTTGAGCACAGTACAAACGACTATGGGGCAAGTGGCCGCTATGTTTCCAGGAAGGATAGACGAGGATCTGGTGAACTTCTAGATGAGGGGAGCAGGAGTAAGTCAAATAGGGGGAGCAGTGATTCTTTGGACAGCTTGAGTTCCAGGACGGAAGCTTTGTCCCCCACCGTGAGCCAACTTAGCGCTGTGTTTGAGAACAGCGATTCTCCAAGTCCAAATGCTCTGGAGAAAAATGAAAATAATGAAGGGTATTCGGTAATGGGACATTATCCGCTAAATATCGCACCTTCCTCTGTTGAAGGTTACGGGCAAAATAAAGACTCAAATTCTTGGTCTCCACCATCGGAAACTGACACAGATACATGTGTGGAGAACTCGCATCAGAGGAGCATGTCACGAGAAGATGTTCATCTCAATGATAAAGAGGTCAAAAGAGAAAAGAGTGTAGGCTGCAGTACCTCTAATGACAACATATCAACCAAGAACAATCTCACGGATGGTTCCGACGACGCGAGGCACATAGCGAAAAAACCCGAGCACATAACACAACACAATAACCTGTCTGAAGACTCACTGAATGCTTTTGATAGGACTAAATCAGGGGAATCTCCAACACCCTTGGAAAACAATGACAACTTTCCGACCAACCGTAACCATGGAACGTCCACGTCTCTCGATGTCGGGACAAGTATGAGCGGTGACTTGAATTGTCTATCTACCATCCAGTCCTATGAACACTCTGACTATAATGTTTACAGAGTGCGCTCGCGGTTTAACACCGACTGGGAGGAGACAGAACCAGGGGATGACGACGATAGTGATGAAAATAAGTCTTACGAACCTGACATGGAATATTACGAGATACCGGGATTGCCAGAAGAAGAGGAAGTTCCAACTCAGAGGAAAATTAAATTTAGTAAATCACCGATCAAAGTAAGACCATTTTTAATGTATTTGTTCATTTATTGACCACATTGGTGGATTCATCGATTACATTTTTTTCTGGTTGAGTCAAAAAGTTCTTTAGCCTTACGTCACAAACAGCACCACTTTTGTTTATTGGTTGTGTCTGGTATGGCAGCTAAGCCCTAAACTACAATATCAGATACAGCCTACACACAATACTGGTTCTGTTTTTGGGAGAAAAGGAGATTTTTTTTGATTAATCTTTAAGTGGTTGTTAGAATTATGGCCATCGATATTTAATGAGTGTGGTAGGACTGAGCCGGCAAATGTACGGCACTGTGCCTGTTACACAATGACGGGGGTGGCACTGCTGCGCCATTCAATCTCTATGGGACTGATGGAGATAGCCAGGTGGTGTAATTGGGTATCTCCATCAGTCCCATAGAGATTGAATGGGGCTGTAAAATGCATTACTTCCTTCAAATTGAGGGTGAGAGACTCTAATTCTCATGATTGATGGGGATCCCAGTGGTGGGACTATCTTTTGATAAGTTCTGCCCTTTATTGAGCATTTCGACCTATAATAGAATATTACCAGTATAGAAGTCAATACGTCCTTCGTCAGCTATTTTTATGGAAGTTTTGTGATCCATGCCCTCATTCCCAAGTCTCTGGGTTCAGTTCTGGAAAACCAGACTACGGCGCGTGTAGTGACTGGAATTGTCCCATTAGTGGTTGCAACTTTCATGGCAAATAGATCAGATATCACTAAATCTGGTCTTACGTGGTTGACCTGTCTTGCCCAATCTGAGGATGAGAGTAAAATTTTGCCCACTTCGGAATGGGGTGGAGGGTAATCAGGTTCTCATAACCCAAAAGAGATTCACGACATGTGAGTGATTTAAGCGATCCTTCTATTTTGAGAGTGGCCAGATGTCTCTCCACCAGTCAGTATCAGTGAGACATCTGTCCATCTTTGACCAGCTGCCGAATATTAAGCCATTTTTTTTTTTAGGAAGGAAGAAACTGGAGAATATTTTCTATTTTAGGTGCGAATGCTCTAGTTCTTCAGCCAGTAATCTGGAATTCTGACAAGACTCGTCACAAAGTCTTCAGTAGCGGAAGCTTCTTGAGTCAGTGGTGGAAGTTCTGGTAGCCCCTTGGTGGCATCTTCATTGTTGAGTGTTCTGGTGGATTTGTTGGTGTTTTCGAAGCTCTATAAACTTGTCTTGGTGGTTGTTTCTATGTTTTGCTCCTTATCTTCAAGGATCACTTAAACCAGGAATTTACAATCTCAAATATGAAACTGAAGACAGAATACACTGTAGATTGTTGAGCGTTTTCCTGACATATCACATTGCCTTCGTGAGTCATTCTGTAATGTTGCTTCTACTGTTACAGCTTTTATATTATAGTAAGCAAGGTGATCGCTGGAAACGAGGAGGAACTGGAGACGAGTACCTTGTATATATAGTAGTTTGCTTAGAAAATGAGTGTGGCAGATGAAGACCCACTAGCCATGAATGGGTCCATAGACCCTATAGACCTGATGGAGCAAAAATGTCCCTCTGGCATCTGCACCGTCCAATGTGTCCTGCTTAGCTTTCCTGTATAGTCGACTACCACAAAATGTACCCACAGGATAGAACAAATATTAACATGGCCTATGGATAATTTGGGATTACGATGGGAGAATGTGAGCTGATCTTAAAGTCCGAACACAATCTGGAAAAGTTCTACAGATTTCTAGTATAGAATGGGGGGAATAAGGCACATGCCACAAATAGGGTGCATGGCTGGATCACCGTGTGCCAGAATCTCAAATCTACACCAGCATAAATTAGGGTATGTTCACATGGCGCAATGTGGTGCTGATTTTCAGGTGGATTCTCCAAATTTTGCCTTGAATCTGTTTGATCTTGCTTCAAATCCACAGCAAATCAGCCAAAAACCCATGACGCGAGAGTCAGCTGATCAGCCCCATGGCGGTCCGCCTCAATTCCTCTTCATTTTCCGCCATGAATGGGCCCTTATATTATATCTATAGTATGTCCATTCCCCTTTCACTAAACACTGCCCTGACACACCCACTTTTAAAAAAGTGGTGTTTGGGGCGCAGATCAGCAAAAAGTTGCAAATTTCTGCACAAAAATGTACTTGCCTAACTTTTTTTTAAACCAGAAAACTGGTATATAATTTTTTTTTTTTTTTTTATTCTTTATCATGTTTAAAGTCTCTGTAAGTATTTGAGAAGACTCTTGTTTCTATTCATAGTCAGTAACCCTGTATATACTGTATCTAGATCTCAGCTGATATAATTTTATCCAGACTAGACAATACTCTGTGAGCTCAGCACACCAGCGGCAGTTGCATAGTTTGCTACATTGTATCAATGTAGGCTCCAGGCTGTTTGGCTCACAGAGCATTACCTAGGCTGGATAAAATTGTCTCCAAGAGTTTTCTCATTCACTGATAGCAAGCTGAGATCTTGAAAATGGTGAAGAATAGATAAGTATATTAGAAAGTTGTAGGTACGTTCATTATACAGTTCAAGGAAGCTTTTCTGCAGGAGGACATTATACAGGAGGAGGACGTTATACAGGAGGAGGACATTATACAGGAGGAGGACGTTATACAGGAGGACGTTATACAGGAGGAGGACGTTATACAGGAGGAGGACATTATACAGGAGGACATTATACAGGAGGAGGACGTTATACAGGAGGAGGACATTATACAGGAGGAGGACATTATACAGGAGGAGGACGTTATACAGGAGGAGGACATTATACAGGAGGAGGACATTATACAGGAGGAGGACGTTATACAGGAGGACGTTATACAGGAGGAGGACATTATACAGGAGGAGGACGTTATACAGGAGGAGGACGTTATACAGGAGGAGGACGTTATACAGGAGGAGGACGTTATACAGGGGGAGGACGTTATACAGGAGGAGGACATTATACAGGAAGAGGACATTATACAGGGGGACGTTATACAGGAGGAGGACGTTATACAGGGGGACGTTATACAGGGGGAGGACGTTATACAGGGGGAGGACGTTATACAGGGGGAGGACGTTATACAGGAGGAGGACGTTATACAGGGGGAGGACGTTATACAGGGGGAGGACGTTATACAGGGGAGGACGTTATACAGGAGGAGGACGTTATACAGGGGGAGGACGTTATACAGGAGGAGGACGTTATACAGGAGGAGGACGTTATACAGGAGGAGGACGTTATACAGGAGGAGGACGTTATACAGGAGGAGGACGTTATACAGGGGGACGTTATACAGGGGGACGTTATACAGGAGGAGGACGTTATACAGGAGGAGGACATTGTACAGGAGGAGGACATTATACAGGAGGAGGACGTTATACAGGGGGACGTTATACAGGGGGAGGACGTTATACAGGGGGAGGACGTTATACAGGGGGAGGACGTTATACAGGAGGAGGACGTTATACAGGAGGAGGACGTTATACAGGAGGAGGACATTATACAGGAAGAGGACATTATACAGGGGGACGTTATACAGGAGGAGGAAGTTATACAGGAGGAGGACGTTATACAGGAGGAGGACATTATACAGGAGGAGGACGTTATACAGGGGGATATTATACAGGCGGAAGAATTTATACAGGAGGAAAATGTTATATAAGAGGAGGACATTATACAGGGGGATATTGTACAAGAGGAGGGCATTATACAGGAGGAGGACATTATTCAGGAGGAAGATGTTATACATGGGGACATTATACAGGAGGAAGACATTATACAGGAGGAAGACATTATACAGGAGGAGGACGTTATACAGGGGGACCTTATACAGGAGGAGGACGTTATACAGGGGGACATTATACAGAAGGAGGACGTTATACAGGAGGAGGACGTTATACAGGGGGACCTTATACAGAAGGAGGACATTATACAGGAGTATGTTATACAGGAGGAGGATGTTATACAGGGGGACCTTATACAGGAGGAGGACATTATACAGGAGTATGTTATACAGGAGGAGGACGTTATACAGGGGGACATTATACAGGAGGAGGACGTTATACAGGGGGACATTATACAGGAGGAGGACGTTATACAGGGGGACCTTATACAGAAGGAGGACGTTATACAGGGGGACCTTATACAGGAGGACCCTTTCAAACCATTAGTCATGTAGAGCTCGCACTGCACAGAACAAATGTATTTTATGATGTTCCTATAGGATCTGTGGGCAAGGTAGGAAGTGGTATGGTAAAAATCTGTATCACTACTGCATCTGAAAACTGCAGCAAATTGTGTGTGGATTTGCAGCAAGTCTAATTTAGTAGACCCATTTTCATACACCCTATAAGGGAATTCTGTGTTAGTAGAGGGGCATCCTCTGTTCTATATCCTCATCTCTAAGCTTTAGTGAAGACAAAGAGTATCTCTTACTCTGGAGGACCACTCCTGTCCTGCATCATCCAGAGAACTCATTGATTTGAATGGGCACAGCGTAATACTTCTTTCCACCTGTGGTGGTGCTGCAGTGAAACTGAACACTTACTACCAGACTTCCTGTCTGATCGCTGGGGATCGGCATTTTAGCAATGACCTTACTAACAAAGCAGCGATTGTCCAAGCTGAGAATCCCTTTAATAAAGCCAAGTATGTAAATCTTCTTAGAGCTTATGACAGAACTGATTGTAAACAGATAAACTTGAGGTTGTTATACAGAAGGAGGAACTTGGTTGACACTGAAGAAAGCGATTTTATCAGACGGCTTATTTCCCTTTTACACAATTTCTACCATAAACTAAATTTTTGTTGGTATGTTACAGTGCAGCACGCAGGTCACACTTGTCTCCATACGCATAGCCAGAGGTTTGTATGTGGTGTATATAGAAATCTTTTTTTTTTTCAGGACAATGTATGTAGAATGCACGTTTTCTGTTGCTTTTTTTGTAGCGTTTATGCATTTTTCATCTAAAAAGTTTTTTTAATTAATACTGTAATTGATGCTTTTAGTTGCACCAAAAATTTTACTTTTAAAATAATCTAGCTGGGAGGAATCTGACCCAAAATGTATTAATATTTAGAGAAAGAAGCATGGTCCGTCCCTGGCTGCATTGGGGTGCAACTTTTGAGGTTGGGAAAGATAAAGATAAGTAGCAAAAAGTGGTCCAACCGTAGAAAAATTACATCCAACAAAGATGAAGAGAACACAACCAGATATTACGTTTTCAAAAATGAGCGTGTAGCGCAAGATAAGCACTTAAAAAAACAAAAACATCCCTGAAAATAACACAAAAACAGTCAAATATGTTACTCTGTTATCTATCGGTCCCTGAAACCTAAAAATAGTCCAAGCCTAACTGGGATCCGCCATTTTATCTGGAATCGTCCAGTGGTCAGGAAGCTCCAGTAATGGATGATCTGAACCCTAGTTTTTTCTACAGATTTTTCAGATTTGTTATGTTCTAGCCTCGCTTCATCTATAGGTGCCCGACCAGGCGTGGACCCTTCTTTAGAAGGTATACTTTAGAGATCAAGACCTATTGTACACCATATCCGTAACAAAATGTGGGCACAAACAGCACATTGCTTGGCTCCTCCGATTTCTCTAGCTCGGGAAATTGTTGTGCACATCATTTGGTTGTCCTGAAATGTTTGCAGTTTTCGGTGGGTGATGCTTGATGCATTGGCTACCTGGTTTTATCCAGGAACCATTTGTGCACTGCATTTGGTTGATCAGAAACTTTTAGTCTGGAAACTTGTACATTGCGTTTGGTGGTTCTGAACATTGGCAGTCTTTGATGGGCAACGCATTAACTATTTGGTTCTTCAGATTGGTCCAGCTTGGAAACTTGTTGTACATTGCGTTTGGTTGTTCCAAAGCTTTTGTAGTCTCTGGTGGACACCAACACTTCGGTGGATGCATTGTCTACTTGGCTTCTCATATTTGTCCAGTCAGGAAACCGGTTTATTGTGTCTGGCTGTCTTGAAACTTTTGCATTCTTTGGTAGGCACCAGCTACACTTGGGTTGATGCATTGGCCACCTGGTTTCTCGATTTTTGTCCAGCTCGGAAAGTTGTTTTACATTGCGTCTGGACGTCTTCTAGTGTGTCCTGCCTCTATGAATGGGTTACGTCAGATGTTATGCTATGTTCACACTTAATTTGTGGTTTCCATTCATAAGCGTTAACCACAATTGCTGGATTGGTTCTACGATATACACCAACAAGTCCAGTTGACCAACAGTGGGGTCTTGTCTTGGTATTTGTCAGTTTTGGGATCAGATCTACTGTATCGGACTGTCACTACCCTACAAGCAGGGCTGTGGAGTCGGTACGCCAAAGCCCCGACTCCGACTCCTCAATTTCCCCTGACTCCGACTCCACCAAAATAGGCACCGACTCCGACTCCACGACTCCGACTCCTCAGCCCTGGCACTGCTAAACCTTATAGGTTCACTCAGACCTCAGTCCCATCATTATATGAGGAATAGAACAGACCTTTACAGGACATTTCATCATTTTCAACATTTCATCATTTTCCCAAATTCTTATGAAAATATATTCAGCACATACTGCATTGTACTACTAACTGTACCAATTTATTATATATTTTGGGAGTCGGAGTCGGTCCATTTTATACCGACTCTGACTCCGACTCCAACTCCACCAAAATAGGCACCGACTCCGACTCCACAGCCCTGCCTACAAGGTCTTGAAGAACCAACTTGGAGCAATGGTTTCCATACCTTGGGGTAGCACTGTAGATGACAATGTCTATATGTTGTCCTAAAGTGCTGGTATTGCATACAAAACATGAAGAAACGTCATGTGACCACTGGAGGTGACATCATCATGTATTGTACGTCTCTGCAACCATTTTGGAGGATCCCAATTGGGAAACTAACATTTTGTTTTTCTACAGTACTGTACGTACAGGGTAGTCCAAATCTACCTGCTGCATATACAGTGCTGTACAAAAGTTTTAGGCAGGTGCAGTAAGAATGCTTTCAGAAATAGAAGGGTTAATCATTTATTTTTGTCAATGAACATCATGAAGTGAAATATAAATCCCACCAATATTTGGTGTGACCTTTACCCTTTGGAGGAGGAGTCCTGGAAGTGATGATCCGGCCCCCACAGATATTGCCTTGATCTCACCATCATCCAGTCTGTCTGGGATGACATGAAGAGACAGAAGGATTGGAGCAAGCAACATCCACAGAAGATCTGTGCTTTGTTCCCGCTGCCATCTTGGGGAACTATGTCCTTGCCGAGTTCTGCCAAAAACTGTCTGCAAGTACCGAGAAGAACTGATAGAAGGCAAAGGGCAAAGGTCACACCGAATATTGATGGGATTCTCATTTCTTCATTCACAAAAATAGCCTATTAACCCTTCTATTTCTGAAAGCATTCTTACTTTGCAGGATTTATTTCAGCACCTGTCTAAAACTTTTGCACCGTACTGTATATGCGTCAGGTAGATTCATACTCCTCTATACGTACCAGCGACTGTCTAGACCGAATAGCTCCCGGCCTTCTGATATGCACCTCCTCTGCAACTTGGCGTCCATAAAATTCTTGTTAAAATGTTGACAACAACATGAGATCTGAAGCAGGTGCGACGGGAAGAAATCAAAAGAAACCTAATTAAAAAGTTAAAAGTGCGTTTCATCGAAACCTTCAAAGTACTTAAGTACCATTTCAGTAGGGCTAAGCATTTCCATAGTGACGCCGTAACGCCAAGTGTGACTGTCAATCATGTCTTCCTGGGGCTGAGACTTACTTATTGCTCGTGGACAAAGGTACAAGAAGATTCTCTCCACCTGTAACATTTCTTGTCAAGGTTTCCGAGTCCGTCTTGTCTTATCTATAGGATAACCCTACAGAACTGACGTCCACCCTGCAGGGAAATTCTTAAAGACCAGATACTGTAATTGAGTTTTTTTTTTCTGCCGCGCAGCCGCAGCCACAGCCGCTTGTTTCTGCAGGTTGCGGATGCATTGTGTTCTACAGGCCTTCGAGAGCAAATAAAAGACCTTCCCCGAGGCTGCATGTGCTGTATCGATCCTGGTCTGCTGCCAGCATTCGCATTTCTTCTCTGCTGACGATGACTTCAGACTTGGAGGGTCTTGTAAAGATTTGTGCGCTAATATAGTTTCCATAAATGGAGGTTAAAATTAAAATACTCCTCCAGTTAAAGGGAGTGTGTCACCAGACCCCAGCATATCACCCCAGTCCTGCAGATAGATAGGTTAGTGTCACCAGACCCCAGCATATCACCCCAGCCCTGCAGATAGATAGGTTAGTGTCACCAGAACCAGCATATCACCCCAGCCCTGCAGATAGATAGGTTAGTGTCACCAGACCCAGCATATCACCCCAGCCCTGCAGATAGATAGGTTAGTCTCACCAGAATATCACCCCAGCCCTGCAGATAGATAGGTTAGTGTCACCAGACCCAGCATATCACCCCAGCCCTGCAGATAGATAGGTTAGTGTCACCAGACCCAGCATATCACCCCAGCCCTGCAGATAGATAGGTTAGTGTCACCAGACCCCAGCATATCACCCCAGCCCTGCAGATAGATAGGTTAGTGTCACCAGAACCAGCATATCACCCCAGCCCTGCAGATAGATAGGTTAGTGTCACCAGACCCAGCATATCACCCCAGCCCTGCAGATAGATAGGTTAGTGTCACCAGAACCAGCATATCACCCCAGTCCTGCAGATAGATAGGTTAGTGTCACCAGACCCAGTATATCACCCCAGCCCTGCAGATAGATAGGTTACTGTCACCAGACCCAGCATATCACCCCAGCCCTGCAGATAGATAGGTTAGTGTCACCAGAACCAGCATATCAGCTCAGCCCTGCAGATAGATAGGTTAGTGTCACCAGACCCAGCATATCACCCCAGCCCTGCAGATAGATAGGTTAGTGTTACCAGACCCAGCATATCACCCCAGCCCTGCAGATAGATAGGTTAGTGTCACCAGAACCAGCATATCACCCCAGCCCTGCAGATAGATAGGTTAGTGTCACCAGACCCAGCATATCACCCCAGCCCTGCAGATAGATAGGTTAGTGTCACCAGACCCCAGAATATCACCCCAGCCCTGCAGATAGATAGGTTAGTGTCACCAGACCCAGCATATCACCCCAGCCCTGCAGATAGATAGGTTAGTGTCACCAGAACCAGCATATCACCCCAGTCCTGCAGATAGATAGGTTAGTGTCACCAGACCCAGTATATCACCCCAGCCCTGCAGATAGATAGGTTACTGTCACCAGACCCAGCATATCACCCCAGCCCTGCAGATAGATAGGTTAGTGTCACCAGAACCAGCATATCAGCTCAGCCCTGCAGATAGATAGGTTAGTGTCACCAGACCCAGCATATCACCCCAGCCCTGCAGATAGATAGGTTAGTGTTACCAGACCCAGCATATCACCCCAGCCCTGCAGATAGATAGGTTAGTGTCACCAGAACCAGCATATCACCCCAGCCCTGCAGATAGATAGGTTAGTGTCACCAGACCCCAGAATATCACCCCAGCCCTGCAGATAGATAGGTTAGTGTCACCAGACCCAGCATATCACCCCAGCCCTGCAAATAGATAGGTTAGGGTCACCTGAACCAATCGATGTTTCCCCCTTGTGAATCGCTGCCTCCGTTGCTGTGGTATTGCAGTTTTTGTCAATATGTAAATCACCTGGCACCCCCACCAATCAGCTGCTGTGACCGCCACATTTTATATGTTCTGCCCCTTTTGTCAGATTTTTGCATTTATAACATTTAGAAGTTTTGTCCTATTCTGTTTTTCTATTTTTGTCCTTAAAACGGATGTTGGGATTTTTATATCAAATTTCTTGACTTTAAGCCTATTCTGGTATAAAACTGGTCTAATGCCAGGTGACGGTGGTTTCTCGGATCACAGGTGCGGCATTACAAGACACATACTGAGATATACGACTATATAACTCGAGTTTAGGAGTCAGTTTGTATCCCAGCGCACCATTTACATACATGTCTGCGTGGTGTCGGCCGTCTCCTCAGCACCACAATACATATTCATGAGCGCTAATGAGACTGTGAAACGCAGGGGCATGCTAATTTGGGTTTTCTCCAAGCATTATGTGACATTGACAAATTCCACACCCCTGGACCCGGGGTTGTCACAAGAGATTTCACGGCCACCAGCACCACCATCGGCCAGCTTCCATTGTATGTAATGTATTGTAACAGGAAGGTCAAGTCAGAGAGTGAGGGGCAAGGACACAAGTTTATTGTCTTCTTGTATGGTACCACATTGCCTCTTACGCTACATTAAATCTCCAACCTTGGGTTGCTTTATAGAGCTCCAGTGCAGTAAATAAGGAATGGGAGACTTGGGCTACGTTCACATCTGCTTCGGAGTTTTCATTAGGAGCCTCCATTGCAGAGATCCCAGATGAAAAAGTCCCTCAAGGCCTACTTTTTTGTCCAATGTGTGTGATAAAATAATGGACACCCAATGGACTCGATTATAGTCAATGGGGTCCCTCGGGATCCGATGCTGTCCTTCCTTAGATAGATCGTTTTTCTGTTCTTCTGGTCATGCGATGGACCAGAAGAATGGAGACAATGGTGGGGATGTGAACCTAGCTTTATCCTGGTCATCAGTGCCATAGTGTAGAGCTTTCCACCCCCTTCTCTCTCTTATTGGTATCTACACAAACCCAAGCAAGTGTACCACCAACCAGAAGAGAGAACGCATCTCCAGAATTCATCCAGGTAGGTAAGGTGTAGAGTCCCTTCCCCCGGAAGGTCAGTAGTTCTTCATTCAGCCCTGTTATTATCAGATTATTCACCACCTAAAATGGCTGGTCTTCGTCTCCAGAATGGGTCCTCAGACTGGTCATGTGATCGGTTAACTAACCTGCTGTTTCACACCCCGGCCAGTAGTCTCTTTTCCTAGTTATGTGTATGAGAGTCCGGATTTTATGCTCTCATAGACTTGCGTAGAAACCAGGGGCTTCCAGATGGTTTGTGAATCAGCAGGTCCTCTACGGATCACATGACCAGCTCAATAAAGTGAAATAGCTGGCGGCTAAGTGCTGGCACCATTGACTACACTGGAAGGAAGGAATAAAATACATCCCTGGAGCGGGTCTTTATATGCGAGACAACTTGTTTTATCTGTAGATAGACGTAACATTCTCCGACAGAAAATGAAATGTTGACGTTGCTCACGAATCCACCGCTGTCAGCAGTGTGTGAAAGTTTTTTGGTTTTTTTTGTTCCCTGAAGATCAGCGTTTTTTTTTTTTTTCTCCAGACTTTTCAGTTTCTATTCATTGAAGATGTGTAAGACAACATTGATATCTCATGGAGCTGCGGCTCGGGTCTCCTTCTCCGCCTACAAATAATCATTATTATCCGTACAAAAAAAAATTTAAAAAAAAAAGTTTTCCTAATAAATGGCTCCAGTCCTGCAGCAGTGCTGTCATCTTCATGACTGCAGCGGTGATGTGCCTGTATATACCATGTCACACAGTATATAGCCTCTGAGGTATATGGAGGGAGCACTCTGCTGATATTTTTTTTTGACTCATTATGTTGTCTTAAAACCCACCCCCTCAGTAGTCATAGTTGTCTCCTCTTCACAGTGTCTTTCCTACTTTTACCTTCTTCAGTAAATCACATGATCACAGTCTGACTTTTTTTTTTTTAGCATGGGTTGCTGTGTAAACAGAAGGTCTCACTCTCCTGCCTGTAGATAGCTACCATGTGACCTCAAAGTCTCACCCTCTGTTCTCACCTAGCTCTTCTTTGAAAATGCCTCCCTGCTTAAGTTTTGCCTTTCACATAATCATCTCCCTATAGACCACCTCTCACATACTGCCCATAGTTTCCCCTATCTTATAGTCAGATCACCATGCCCCCATTAACAGTTGGCGCAGCTTTACAAGGACCTTGCAGGACCTTTGGTGACTTCATCCTCAAAGTCTAAGATCCTACTAGGTCCATTTTAGTGCTAGCTTTGCATTATTTTGCACAAACATGTATTAGACATGGGAACAGGCATTAGACATGGGTACAAATGCTAGATATATAGGTACAGGTACTAGGCATGGGTAAATGTACCAGATATGGGTTCAGGTACTAGACAGGGGTACTGGTACTAGTAGACATGGGTACAGATACTAGACATGGGTAGCGGTACTAGGCATAGGTAAGTGTACCAGAAATGGGTTCAGGTACTAGACAGGGGTACTGGTACTCGTAGACATGGATACAGATACTAGACATGGGTAGCGGTACTAGGCATGGGTAAGTGTACCAGATATGGGTTCAGGTACTAGACAGGGGTACTGGTACTAGTAGACATGGGTACAGATACTAGACATGGGTAGCGGTACTAGGCATGGGTAAGTGTACCAGATATGGGTTCAGGTACTAGACAGGGGTACTGGTACTAGTAGACATGGGTACAAATACTAGACATGGGTAGCGGTACTAGGCATGGGTAAGTGTACCAGAAATGGGTTCATGTACTAGACGTGGGTACTGATACTAGTAGACATGGGTACAGGTACTAGGCATGGGTAAGTGTACCAGATATGGGTTCAGGTACTAGACAGGGGTACTGGTACTAGTAGACATGGGTACAGATACTAGACATGGGTAGCGGTACTAGGCATGGGTAAGTGTACCAGAAATGGGTTCAGGTACTAGACAGGGGTACTGGTACTCGTAGACATGGGTACAGATACTAGACATGGGTAGCGGTACTAGGCATGGGTAAGTGTACCAGATATGGGTTCAGGTACTAGACAGGGGTACTGGTACTAGTAGACATGGGTACAAATACTAGACATGGGTACAGGTACTAGGCATGGGTAAGTGTACCAGAAATGGGTTCATGTACTAGACGTGGGTACTGATACTAGTAGACATGGGTACAGGTACTAGACATGGGTACAGGTACTAGGCATGGGTAAGTGTACCAGAAATGGGTTCATGTACTAGACATTGGTACAGGTAATAGATGTTGGTACAGGCACTACAGCATCAGCAATAGCAGATTTTGAATCTATTTCTGTGTCTACCTTACATGGCTAAAAAACCCCAAAAATTGGAGTGTTGCTTTAAAGAGGACCTTTTGTCTCCTCCGCCAACTCCAACTCTTTACATCCTACAATAGGTGCCACTCCGCCGATTCCAGCCCACTTGGAATTTTTTTTATAGTTCATACCGTTTCTGAGCAATTAGTCGTTTTAGCACCCAGTATGCTAATTAGGCTCTGAACTGCCTGGTGGGCGGTTCCAGACTTTCTGCCCCAGCTTAGGACCACCCACCTGATGATTGAGAGCCTGCCGATTGCTCAGGAACGGTGGGGGCTAGAGAAAAAAATTCCAACTGCTTCAGAATCAGTGAAGCGGCATCTATTGAAGAATGCAAAGAGGTGGCGGTGGTGAGAGGTCCCTTTAAGTGTTACTTATTTTGTATAGTATCCTATTCTATATGGCTACTAAATAATACAGCACATTTTCAGCCCCATTAAAGGAATGTTGCTATATACCTATTAACCGGGGCTAGGATTATATCTATTTATATCCCTCCAAACTGATCGATATATTTTTCCTTTCTTTACCATGTTGTAATATCCCGGCCGTGACCTCTTACATTAATAAGTATGAATTATAGATTAAAAAATAATAAATCGCCTCCCCCCCGCCCCCACCTTCACTTAGTAAATGAACTTGCTAGGAGAACGCGGCTGCAGATATTAACCTCCTTTACGGAAAACAAACAGATGGGGCTTTGTTGTTCTTCATTAGATTTGGCGTTCTCGGCAGCGATTGTTATATTCGGTCACATGAAACAGCTTAATATTTACCCAAAAAAATACCAGCGTTGTACTCGCCGCTCTCCAGGGTTACAGCATATAGCAGCTGCTGGAATTGCTCTATTTTTGCTGCTCGGAATCAATATCCTGTGTAAATTTCCCACGAGGCGCGGTACTGAGAGCGCAGACGACACAAGGACCTATTTACTAGCAGTAGAGCTGCCATGTTGGTTTTCCCGAGAGCTCACAGCTCAAGATCCCTTGCAGGGTTTCTGGGATGTCGGAGTTCCATGTAAATGGATTAGGAAACCATCCGACCAAGTGATCATGGATGTCCTCAGTATTTCCCATGCTGAGTACGTAGAAGGCAACCATGGTCAGCCATTTTGGAAATAAAGGAGGATGTCTTCTGGTCACCCGGTCACCCGCCTGCTTACAGATATGCACATACACTGCCCAAAGTCCTCCAATATTCACACCACAAGGGAAAGACATCCCCAGGTTGAGCTAGGAATGCCCACATGTACCCTGGGTACTATTAAAGGGGTTTTCTGACACCTACATATTGATGACGTATGGTTAGGATAAGTCACCAATATGTGATCCGACACCCAGGACCCCACCGATCATCTGGTTGAAGAGTCTACAGCATTGGCCTGAGCTCTGTGGCCTTTAGAATGAAAACCAAGCACAGCGCCATATATATAGTAGGGGCTGTGCTTGGTATTGCAGCTCAGCCCTATTCCCTTGAATGGGATTGACTCGCTGTTGTACCACATGACCAATGGACATGATGTTGTCAACACAGAAGAAGCTGCAACGTTCAGGTGAGCACTGCGGCCTCTTCACTGAATGGCTCAGTACATTGTATAGTGGCTGTGCTTGGTATTGCAGCTCAGCCCCATTTAATTGAGTGGGCCTGAGCTGATGCTGTGCCACGTCACCAATGAACATGACACCCTCGGCACAGAGGAGAGGCCGTAGTGCCCGTGAGTGTCATGGCCTCTTGGTGGGGATCCCGGGTGCTCAGACTAGCTTGTGCTCAGACTAGATGCAATTGTAACAAACTCTCAGCTGTGCAAAGTTTTGGGTTAAAAAGAGGTTTCAGCCAGTTTTTGAAAACAAATCGTGTTATTTTACGACAATGACAATATAGAGAGCTTTTTCCCTATTTGGCTGATAACAGAGAGCACTAGTATCCGGCAGTAAATATAAATGTGATTGTGATTGTCATTACCCTCCTCCGGAGCAGCGCTCACTCGTCTCCACAGTATATCAGCCCCAGCATCCGTCTGTCTAGTACAGGCTGTAACCTTGGGATGACCCATCTTTTCTGGTGACGGCCCATCTGCTCCTATTCGGCCGGCGGCGGGGCTCATTTGCAGGCGTTTGTGGGAAATGAAGCCTCGTTTTTGGTTTGTCAGCCATGGTAGGCCAGCCATGGTGGTCTTTCTAAGAACCTGCCAGCTCCAGTCAGTCGTGAGAGGCCATGAGGAAGGATTTGGAGGACTCCGCAGCTTCCACGTGATGAGGACGACGTCTCAGATGGATGGGGACGGGTCTGGTTTCCAGGATAGTGAGACTTCTCAAGGGTAAATCTGCATCGGTGCCAGGCGGGGGATGTGTCACTAGTAACCGGGCAGATTTACCAGTCAGAAGTCAGAAAACACTCTGTGTCAAGCGGGAGCCCTACTAACCACCATATTGCATGTCACCCAGCTTTTCCAGCTATAGATAACACTAACAAACCTTGGCATGACTATTCTCTATCAATTATAGGTTTTTACTATTTATTGGCATCTCTTGTACCCTTTAACCCCTTCCCATAAAGAATTGCACATTTATGGCAGGGAGGCTTTAAAAGGGTTTTCCGCACCTTACATATTGTTGGCCTAATAGGTAATCGTTGGGGGGTCTGACCCACTAGTCAGTAGTGTGGAGGGGCTCTTTCCTGTGCAGATCATCACGTTCATCGGTCACATGGTACAGCAGAAGCTCAGTCCCATTTAAGTGAATGGGGCTGAGCTGCAATACCATGCACAGTCTGTGGCCACAGTGCTCCCCTGAACACTGTAGCCTTTTCAATTGGCTGATCTCTGGGGGGTCCAGGGTGTTGGACCCCCATCAATCGCATAAGAATAGGTCATCAGGATATAAGTCTTGGAATACCCCTTTAATAGGACGTGTTTTAAATGTATGGTGCTGGCTCAGGAGCGGTGCCTGTACTCTGCAGCACCAGCCGGGATCGGAGGTTGTTTAACCCCTTAGATGCCGCTGTTAATAATAACCGCAGCATTAAGCTGTTAGATTGGGGAAAGGGAGCACAATTATGGGGCGCTGATAAGTCTCTATACCAGCCGGGGGGCTAGTGAAGGGTCTACAGAGAATCTGGGGTAGTCTTAAACATGCCTACATCTCATCAGTGGTTCAGAGCATTGCTCTCTACTGCCCCCTGCAGCTCTGCCGCCTCTGTGTATAACACAAAGCTGTCACAGACTCACCAGGTAGTCAGTGCACGGAGAAGGGATTTTTATTATAGCAAAAACAGGATAAGTATACACTAAACCGGCAGACGGACATCAGGGCATTTCTGAAAATATACAAAGCAAATCAACCTTATTAGGGGATGTCTGGAGGGGTGAATGAGCACTGTGGTAAGGAACGCACATGTAGGACACGCTCCTATGATTTTATCCACATCTGTGGTGTCTGCACTGCTGAAGTCAGATAAAATACATGTCATGGTGATATATATGGTGCGAGCGGCAGTGTCACAGCCTGGAAGATACAGAGCATGAGATCACTACAGTGCAGAGATGACATAATATTACAGAATACCCCAGGCCTGTAACAATGTTCTTATCATTACCCAGAGATGCAGAAATAGCGGAACAGTATCTATAATCTCTACAGTCATTATCCCTGTAATGAGCATGTTACAATTTACATATAGCATCACATCACTATGAACATACATTACATTACTTATCCTGTATTATACTCCAGAACTGCGCTCACTATTCTGCTGGTACAGTCACTGTGTACATACATTACATTACTTATCCTGTACTGATCCTGAGTTACATCCTGTATTATACTCCAGAGCTGCGCTCACTATTCTGCTGGTGCAGTCACTGTGTACATACATTACATTACTTATCCTGTACTGATCCTGAGTTACATCCTGTATTATACTCCAGAGCTGCACTCACTATTCTGCTGGTACAGTCACTGTGTACGTACATTACATTACTTATCCTGTACTGATCCTGAGTTACATCCTGTATTATACTCCAGAGCTGCGCTCACTATTCTGCTGGTACAGTCACTGTGTACATACATTACATTACTTATCCTGTACTGATCCTGAGTTACATCCTGTATTATACTCCAGAGCTGCACTCACTATTCTGCTGGTGCAGTCACTGTGTACATACATTACATTACTTATCCTGTACTGATCCTGAGTTACATCCTGTATTATACTCCAGAGCTGCACTCACTATTCTGCTGGTGCAGTCACTGTGTACATACATTACATTACTTATCCTGTACTGATCCTGAGTTACATCCTGTATTATACTCCAGAGCTGCACTCACTATTCTGCTGGTACAGTCACTGTGTACATACATTACATTACTTATCCTGTACTGATCCTGAGTTACATCCTGTATTATACTCCAGAGCTGCGCTCACTATTCTGCTGGTGCAGTCACTGTGTACATACATTACATTACTTATCCTGTACTGATCCTGAGTTACATCCTGTATTATACTCCAGAGCTGCACTCACTATTCTGCTGGTGCAGTCACTGTGTACATACATTACATTACTTATCCTGTACTGATCCTGAGTTATATCCTGTATTATACTCCAGAGCTGCACTCACTATTCTGCTGGTGCAGTCACTGTACACATACATTACATTACTGATCCTGTACTGATCCTGAGTTACATCCTGTATTATACTCCAGAGCTGCGCTCACTATTCTGCTGGTGCAGTCACTGTGTACATACATTACATTACTTATCCTGTACTGATCCTGAGTTATATCCTGTATTATACTCCAGAGCTGCACTCACTATTCTGCTGGTGCAGTCACTGTGTACATACATTACATTACTTATCCTGTACTGATCCTGAGTTACATCCTGTATTATACTCCAGAGCTGCGCTCACTATTTTGCTGGTGCAGTCACTGTGTACATACATTACATTACTTATCCTGTACTGATCCTGAGTTACATCCTGTATTATACTCCAGAGCTGCACTCACTATTCTGCTGGTACAGTCACTGTGTACATACATTACATTACTTATCCTGTACTGATCCTGAGTTACATCCTGTATTATACTCCAGAGCTGCACTCACTATTCTGCTGGTGCAGTCATACATACATATATCCACTTCAACATTTTTTGGAGTTGGCTTTGCTGTTCAGTGTACTGGCAAAATATATATGGTCACATTAGGCATGTAGGGTAGTGCAAAAATCCTTTGTCCTGTGTTGGAAGGGGTTAATGTAATAGCCTCATACCCTGGTATCTGAAACACGTCACATTCTCACAGTATATATTTTAGGTTCTACTGTATATTGACATGCAGCGTCTATTTCTCATGGATTGGTGGCGCACTCTCATCATCTCCATCCAACAAACAGAGAGAAACTCAGTAATTACCATAATAATTATTTTAACCCTTTGCAGTCTCCAGGGAAGCCGAGGCGTATGCTTTTAGAGTGAATCTACCAGGGGATATGTTTAGCTCATCCGCTGTGAAGAGGCGGCGGTCTCCTATGTAATCGCCTCATCCTTCCAGCACTAGAGATGGAGCTTTCTGCAAAATTGGGCAATTTATTTTTCCATTATCAGTCTCCGCCGCAGCAGTAGAGGAGGTGATAGCGATTCTACAGCGGGGCCCGGTACAGCTCCAGTATAAGTGACCGGTGTAGAACCACAGCTGATGAGTCCGGGGGCCATACATATAATTGGAGACATCAGCGTTATATAGAACAGAGTTAGGAGACTTGTCAGATACAGGGGAGAACAAAAATTGGTCCTCCTTGGGGCCATGTTAATGTATTATCATATTCCTTCCCTCTATGGCTTCCTTGTAGTATCTGTATAGGTGCCATCAGCGGATTGTACTTGAGGTTTTTGACAGCCTGCATTCTACGTTAGGGGCCATAGGGGACTGCATGGTCCTCAGAATGAGAGGAGAGTGCTTTATTGATTTATCTTGCCCATTGATGCTCAGGACACTATCACAGAGCCCCATTAACCTCTGTCTGTTCCTTCTCAAGTGCAGTGGGGGTTCCCAAGGATAGACACCACCAATCGTAATGTTATGGTGAGTCAAAGGGAATGTGTCACCATAAAATGACCCTTTTTTTGTTTGTTTAATTTGATTAATTTTTTAAAAAGTTTACTAATTCCTGCAATTTTTACTAGGGCTGTTAAGCCTAATAATAGACAGACACTTGCCAATTCTGTAGAAGTTTTTTTTTTTTTGCAGCAGTCAACCCATTTATATCAAAGACAGGACTACAATAGAAGATAACACCTCTATTGGTAACATCACCCATGCATCATTACATCACTACTGACAATAGATGATGTCACAGTTTATCTGTTCCCCCTCTCTGTACAGAGCATGTCAAGAAAACTCTCCATAGACCTCAATGAGTCAACTCCACACTATTGCTGCCTATGACCATAAAACTGCTGTAAAGCAGATCACTAAATGCTGTTAACAGATCAGAGGAGAAGCTCAGACAAGATGGCCGCCCCCATAATCATGGACAGAAAATAGAATAAAAATTAAACAGATTAGAAAAAAAGTGATAGATTTCACTGGTTTTAAAAAATAAAAATGGTGACACATTGCCTTTTAGGGGTTTTCTTCGAAACCTTAAATATATAAATCTAAACATATGTAATGATAGGTCCTAACATTAAAAAAACTGTTGCCTCTCGATATGTAAGAAGTGCCCACTTAGCCAGTCATGGAGTGTATTGGTGGTTTATCTCAACCTGTGGTTGGTTGACCTGTCATCTTCAAGCATTTCAGGCACCATTGGAGCGGCATGGAATAGGTGATAAGTGAGTATCCTTTTTTTATTATATGACCGAGCATTTTAAGAATATTTAAGATTCCCTGGAAAAGTCTCTTTAAAGACTTCAGCCAATCCCATTTTCGTTAGAAGGGACAATTGATGACTTATTTGATCACAGGACGTTATGCTGTTGGGATCTCCAGTGATCCGCTGCGATCTTTGAGAAATCCAGTTCTCCCACAGCACTCCCGCAGGACAAATCAAGTATTACACAGATCCTCTGAAGATCATTGGGCTATCCGTGCAGTGTATGGACATGTTGGGTCTTTCGAAATGATACAGACTATTTGCTCCATATTCCACTATAAAGTATCTGAAAATGGATTTTCTAAACCAGTCAGCCATTGATAATTTTTGTATTTTTTGTATGGTCAGCTTAAGGGGATGTCACAAGAAGCAGAAGCGCCTTTTCTGTTTACATATCTGCGTCTGCCCCGTCACTTGTTTCGAAATCTTTTCTGCTGACTACAAAGTGCAAGGAATCTTCATTTTGCCATGAAAATGTGTGAAAGTCACATGAGAAAGCAGAAAGTCCTCCAAGAAAAAGCATCCATTATTAATGTCTTACATCACTTTATGCATCTTGAGGTTTCTTAGTGAGAATATTCATATACTTCCTCTTTTCTACATGCACATGACCTCCAGTTTATGACCGCTATCTGGTAAAAGATGACAGCGCGGCCAAATGATTGCAGTTACTGTTTCACTATCTAAGTAGTTGTGATCCTGATGAAGGTTGCATCCAGCGTATGGAGGCGTATGGCCAAAAATAGAGGACCAGTTTGCTGTGGCAACTGTAAAGTAACCAAAACTGCGGGTACTGTGAGAAAGATAAGAGTATTCTGCCAGGAAAAGAGAAAGGCACGTCGAGGTGACACAAAAGGGCAAATATGGCTGACAAAGATAGTGGTCAGATAGCTACTTCCTGTCTCAGAGAAAGGAGAAGTCATGAAGTTTTTGTAGGTTTTTTTCAACTTTGGATGATGCCTTTTTGTTATGGTCATGCCTAGAGTCTGTGTAAAAGAGGGGTCTGATCTTGGGTCTGTATATAATTGTTTTTAATTATATTCTAGAATTATTAATATGATATAAGTAATTAGGTGTATAATTTGTTACATAGGAATCAATCACTGGCTATTTAATGAATCACAGGATCCTTACGGCTTCTGTCTGACCATGGCCATATATAAAGGAGTTGGAGTGGGGCTGTGAAATAATAGAGGAGTCAGAGGGATGCAGCAGGGCAGGAAGTGTTGAGTTACTCTGCAGCACCACCACAGGGGAAATAAAAGTATTACACTGTCATTGTAGTGGTTGGATGTGTCAGGTCCTCCAGAGAGGGGGACACTCTTTATAAGCTGCTCCTGATCACAGGACCCCACCACATGGAACATAGTATTGAAGTATTAGCGCGGCGCCCATATTTATATTACTCAACTCTGTAATGCTCGGCCTGGCACTTTCCATCCTGCCGACAGTATAAATAGTGTGACCTGCCTTGTACGGTAACCTAGAAGTATCACATATATATTTATGATAAATAGCCGCGTACTTTGTTCTCTTAGCCTTTCTTGTAGCTCTCCATTCAGAACGCGCCGCGACCATTTTACTTATCATTCACCAAGTACTAAGTTCGGATGACATTTCGATGCTGACGCTACCGGTGATTGCGGAGCACTTTAGGGAATTACAGTGCAGAGAGGACGATGTGTCGTGCCTGGGAGAGCAATGAATCTCACAGACAAATCTCATTACTTTCCAGGAAACAATAACACGGGTACTTTAGGAGATCGGCTGCGGGGTAGTTCTTTGAGAAATACAACATGACAGCAGATTTTTTTTTTTTTTTTTTTTGGTTGCTTTAAGGGAAAATTTCTGTCCAGTGTATGTATAATATGAATATATTATCTATTTTTTATTTTACTGATACATATATTGTTCATATGTAGAATTATTCATATTTGAGTCGTAGTCGTAGTCGTGGAGTTGGGGTCAGGTCCAGTTTTTAGTGGAGTTGGAAAACAATGACTGACTCAGACTCTTACTTTATTGTAATTATGCAGTTATTGACATTGTATAAGTATTAGATACATAGTATATTTGCTTTCATAGGAATTCAATCACTAACTTTTTTGTGAATTAGAGGAACTTTGCTGTTTCAGACTGACCGTGGTTGTTTGCGATGTATGAAGGAGTCGGCCTGTGGAAAAATGGAGGGATCAGGGTTGTTTCTTTGGCCTACTGACTACACAGCCTTGGCGTTCCTTAGCTGTAGATATCTATCTAGATGTAGTATAGCTAAAAATGTTAGGATTTTGGATTTTTATCCACCCCTTTCCTTTTTTATAAACCTACATTTTCTGTTTATAACTATGCTGACTGGACTGCGAGGAGCTGTGCTTTGAGCTGTCTCTCCCAGCTGCTCTTCCTCCCCTCTCACAGCATAAGTCTCAGACACTAGCTAAAATACTGCAGCACCATCAACCCCCTTTTGTATACCTCTCCTTTTACTCTGTGTCTAAAATCAAATAAGTGGAAACCAGAGTCGGTAACGTTATCCGACTGCACCAATCCTTGACTACGACTACGACTCAAGACCCCTGGCTAAAGAATGAAGAATCAGTCTGCAGGCAAGGAAAGGGGAGCTATACATTTCTCAGATGCCAAGAAAATGCCACATAATCTTAAAGGGGATATCCAGAACGATGCAATATATTAAAGTTTCATATGTTCAAATGTACTACTAATTTATTTAGCATTTTTTCATTGGGACCACTGAATGAGAACATATATCGGGTGCATTTGAAGACATAAAAATATTTATAGGGTGTATCGGGTCCAAAATTTCTCCCAAACCAGTAGTGTGTTGCAGGGATCTTTCATAGGAGCAGAAACATACCGTTGCGGTCACAAACCGATGAAGTGCAGAGATTATCATCTTTTTATGGATATGAAGATCAGCCTGAAAGTGATCAAAGGGGCGGGGCCTGATTTGTCTACGGATAGATGGGACACAGGCCAAGAAAATGCCACTTACAGCTAATGGTCTTCTTGGGCAGTGAGTGGAGAGAGAAATTTCAGACAAGAGCGGAGCAATTACTGCTGTCCATAGGCAAAATCTGGCAAATCCAGCCCCGCGAACAGGAGAATGGGGGGCCGCAAGTCCTCCTAAAACCTCTTTGTGAATGGAGCATCAGTGCGATTGTGCAGATTACAGTCCCAACAGCACAATAGCAGTAAATGGAGCGCCGGTCACACAAGCGCAATGGTGTCTCATTCACGCTGAGGCAAATTTACAGACATACCCTTCTCATACGGCCCATAGGGGCATTTTGAGCCAATAAATTTTGTACCCTGGTTAGGTAAAGAGAAGTGCTGCATTCATATACCATACACACACTTACACCATGCACATACATATACCATATATATACATACCATACACATAAATATATATGCCATACACACACATACACCATACACATTCATACACATATACTATATATACATACATATATACACCATACACATACATACACAATACACATATACCATATATATATATACCATACACATTCATACACCATACAGATACATACAGCATACTCATACATACATCATATACCATACACTTACTGTACATCATACACATACACCATATACATACATATATACACTATACACATTCATACACCATACACATACATATATACGCCATAAAACATTCATACACATACATATTCATACAAGATGCACATACATATATACACCATACATATTCATATACCATACACATACACCATATACATACCATACACATACATATATACACCATACACACACTTACACTATGCACATACATACACCATACACATACATATACAGTCATATGAAAAAGTTTGGGCACCCCTATTAATCTTAATCATTTTTAGTTCTAAATATTTGGGTGTTTGCAACAGCCATTTCAATTTGATATATCTAATAACTGATGGACACAGTAATATTTCAGGATTGAAATGAGGTTTATTGTACTAACAGAAAATGTGCAATATGCATTAAACCAAAATTTGACCGGTGCAAAAGTATGGGCACCTCAACAGAAAAGTGACATTAATATTTAGTAGATCCTCCTTTTGCAAAAATAACAGCCTCTAGTCGCTTCCTGTAGCTTTTAATCAGTTCCTGGATCCTGGATGAAGGTATTTTTGACCATTCCTCTTTACAAAACAATTCCAGTTCAGTTAAGTTTGATGGTCGCCGAGCATGGACAGCCCGCTTCAAATGATCCCACAGATGTTCAATGATATTCAGGTCTGGGGACTGGGATGGCCATTCCAGAACATTGTAATTGTTCCTCTGCATGAATGCCTGAGTAGATTTGGATCATTGTCTTGCTGAAATATCCATCCCCGGCGTAACTTCAAATTCGTCACTGATTCTTGTACATTATTCTCAAGAATCTGCTGATACTGAGTTGAATCCATGCGACCCTCAACTTTAACAAGATTCCCGGTGCCGGCATTGGCCACACAGCCCCAAAGCATGATGGAACCTCCACCAAATTTTACAGTGGGTAGCAAGTGTTTTTCTTGGAATGCTGTGTTTTTTGGACGCCATGCATAACGCCTTTTTGTATGACCAAACAACTCAATCTTTGTTTCATCAGTCCACAGGACCTTCTTCCAAAATGAAGCTGGCTTGTCCAAATGTGCTTTTGCATATCTCAGGCGACTCTGTTGGTGGCGTGCTTTCAGAAACGGCTTCTTTCGCATCACTCTCCCATACAGCTTCTCCTTGTGCAAAGTGTGCTGTATTGTTGACCGATGCACAGTGACACCATCTGCAGCAAGATGATGCTGCAGCTCTTTGGAGGTGGTCTGTGGATTGTCCTTGACTGTTCTCACCATTCTTCTTCTCTGCCTTTCTGATATTTTTCTTGGCCTGCCACTTCTGGGCTTAACAAGAACTGTCCCTGTGGTCTTCCATTTCCTTACTATGTTCCTCACAGTGGAAACTGACAGGTTAAATCTCTGAGACAACTTTTTGTATCCTTCCCCTGAACAACTATGTTGAACAATCTTTGTTTTCAGATCATTTGAGAGTTGTTTTGAGGAGCCCATGATGCCACTCTTCAGAGGAGATTCAAATAGGAGAACAACTTGCAATTGGCCACCTTAAATACCTTTTCTCATGATTGGATACACCTGGCTATGAAGTTCAAAGCTCAGTGAGGTTACAAAACCAATTTTGTGCTTCAGTAAGTCAGTAAAAAGTAGTTAGGAGTATTCAAATCAATAAAATGATAAGGGTACCCAAATTTTTGCACCGGTCAAATTTTGGTTTAATGCATATTGCACATTTTCTGTTAGTACAATAAACCTCATTTCAATCCTGAAATATTACTGTGTCCATCAGTTATTAGATATATCAAATTGAAATGGCTGTTGCAAACACCCAAATATTTAGAACTAAAAATGATTAAGATTAATAGGGGTGCCCAAACTTTTTCATATGACTGTATACACCATACACATACATATTCATACATGATGCACATACATATATACACCATACATATTCATACATACCATACACTTACTGTACATCATACACATACATACCATATACCATACACATACATACAGCAGGTCCCCTTTACCTTATATTTGTTGTTTTTTCTCTGCCTTTTCCATCTATCACCAGACTGATGCTCGGCAGACGTTACCTGAGCTCGGATCTTCTTGTATATTCTTTCTACCTCTTCTCTTTGGACTTTTCATAGCTGTCAGCCCTCTAAACAATATCCATCTGAGATTCACGGCCATCTGTCTGTCGCCGCCATCATAATATTGTTTCCCCCGCTTTCATTTCCAGATCTGTCTGATTCATTATTGCATGTTTCCATGGAGAAAAATAGATTTCAAGTTTTGGCAGGAAATTTATTGAACACTCGAGACATTTATTTGTTGTCAAGGTCACTCACACGGCTGATAATGGCTGAATTCTAGAAGCAGGAGTTGGGGGATTGGTCCCAAACTTTGTTATATATTTGCTGTGACCCCAGATGATCGCTCGGCACTGCACTTCTAACCAATGGGAATGATTTACTTATCAAAGAGGGGGTGTATAGCATGTTCTGCCCATGATTATGGGGGCGGCCATCTTGCCTGAGCTTCTCCTCTGCTCTGTTAACAGCATTTAGCAAACTTCTTTACAGCACAGCCATGGCCATAGGCAGCAATAGTCTGGAGCCGACTCATTGAGGTCTATGGGAGTTTTCTAGACATGCTCAGTGCAGGGGGGGGGGAGGAGATAAGCTGTGACATCATCTATTGTCAGTGGTGGATGTAATGATGTCTCAGTGGTGTTATATACAGGTGTTAGCTTCTATTGTAATACTGTTTGTGAGGTGAGTGAGTTGACTGCTGCAACAAAAATCCCTACGGAAGTGGTAGTCTATTATTAGGCTTAGTGGCTGGAGCGAAAATTGCAGGATATAGTACTTAAAATAGACATGAAAAATGAAAAAAAAAAAAAAATCAAAAATTTTTAATATGTTTAAATAATAGGCCATTTTGGGGGGTATTTAGCAATCCCTCTGTGCCAAACGTACACCACAACCCGCTTGCTGCACTTTGTTCGCCACATTGTGCGAATGTGGGCGGAGGAGGGAGGGCTGAGGACACCTCGGCCGGACATAATTATTATAAATCACGTCCATTTCCAGGTCCTAACTGCCGTAGATTTCCATTCTGGCCCACGGATGGGCACCTGATTTATGAGTCAGCCGTGCCCTGTGTCAGTCGGGGCCTTTATTAAGACCGGCGTATGAAACTCCAGTCTTAATAAATCTGCCCTACACCCTTTAAAGCTGGGTGAATAGTATATGATGGATACAATTGGAGAGTTATGATACATGGTAACAAGTGGCGGGGCTACAATACCAATGGCCTATCCTTAGAATGGGCCAAATCCATGGAGGTCTAAGCCAAGATGGGGACTGCAACACTTGAGCAAGCCTGTTGTAACAGTCACAGTGCCGTCATTTCAGTCGTGGCAATTCTTGGTATTGCAGCTCAGTCCCATTCTCATTGCACCCAATGACAAATTCATCTCTACTGCATGAATATCATATACAGTATAACCACCAATGTCATATTCAGATGTCTGCAGTGTTTGCCTCTGAATATCTGCTAATACCCCCATAGAGAGTCGGGTCACGTCTGGCGACAGCGGGATTGCTGCAGTCTATTCCTCCCGCGTTCTCATGAAGACGCCGAGGGCTGGGATTATATCAGGGATATAAGATGTAGTATAAGAAATGGCGCTTCTTCCATCTCTCCTTATAACCCTGTCAGGTCCGATGGATGTAACGTGTGATGCCTGTGCAGATATGGAGAGGTCAGTGTCATGACTGCGGCCATAGGAATACATTATAATCCATATATCCTTACAACCTGCAGGGAGTGTTCTGTGTCGGCGGGAACTGCTGAGACGGATTTGTCATCGCTGCATCAAAAATGGGGCAAATCTAAAAGTGTTGAGAGGAGATGTCATATCCAAGGGTACATGATATATATTAATGCCTGGTCAGATCAAGATCAGCTCCTATAGTGCCCTGTACAGATGTAGCTGAGCCCAGTCTGTCAAGGGTGTAGCATGGAGCCTGTCAATGAACAGAACTCATTGTAAATTTGGTTTTCCAGTTGGACACTCTATACATTGTGTGTTGTCATAGTAAAGACTATATACAGTAGTCACTCTATAGGACTGATACATGTGTATTGTTTGGTGCAGTTATATAGTCACTTATGTAGTCTTTATGGCACTGTATTTTGGTATTTCACAGACATTGTGCGGTCCAGTTGGCGCTGCTTCATTTAAAGTCCTGTAATCTCAATCTCATAGATTGTAAGCCCTTGCGGGCAGGGCCGTCTATCTCACTGTGCCAGTATCACTGTTAGTATTATCTGTTCTGTATATCTGGTGCATTGTATGTAAATCCGCAAATGTAAAGCACCATGGAATTAATCTAATAATGTAAAGCACCATGGAATTACTATAATAATGTACAGCACCATGGAATTACTATAATAATGTACAGCACCATGGAATTACTATAATAATGTACAGCACATGGAATTACTATAATAATGTACAGCACATGGAATTACTATAATAATGTACAGCACCATGGAATTACTATAATAATGTACAGCACCATGGAATTAATATAATAATGTACAGAGCACCATGGAATTACTATAATAATGTACAGCACCATGGGATTAATATAATAATGTACAGAGCACCATGGAATTACTATAATAATGTACAGCACCATGGAATTAATATAATAATGTACAGCACCATGGAATTACTATAATAATGTACAGCACCATGGGATTAATATAATAATGTACAACACCATGGAATTACTATAATAATGTACAGAGCACCATGGAATTACTATAATAATGTACAGAGCACCATGGAATTACTATAATAATGTACAGAGCACCATGGAATTACTATAATAATGTACAGAGCACCATGGGATTACTATAATAATGTACAGAGCACCATGGAATTACTATAATAATGTACAGCACCATGGAATTAATATAATAATGTACAGCACCATGGAATTACTATAATAATGTACAGAGCACCATGGAATTACTATAATAATGTACAGAGCACCATGGTAATAATATAATAATGTACAGCACCATGGAATTAATATAATAATGTACAGAGCACCATGGAATTAATATAATAATGTACAGAGCACCATGGAATTAATCTAATAATGTAAAGCACCATGGAATTACTATAATAATGTACAGCACCATGGGATTAATATAATAATGTACAGCACCATGGAATTAATATAATAATGTACAGCACCATGGAATTAATATAATAATGTACAGCACCATGGAATTACTATAATAATGTACAGAGCACCATGGAATTACTATAATAATGTACAGCACCATGGAATTAATATAATAATGTACAGCACCATGGAATTAATATAATAATGTACAGAGCACCATGGAATTAGTATAATAATGTACAGCACCATGGGATTACTATAATAATGTACAGAGCACCATGGAATTACTATAATAATGTACAGCACCATGGAATTAATATAATAATGTACAGAGCACCATGGAATTAGTATAATAATGTACAGCACCATGGAATTACTATAATAATGTACAGAGCACCATGGAATTACTATAATAATGTACAGCACCATGGAATTAATATAATAATGTACAGCACCATGGAATTACTATAATAATGTACAGCACCATGGGATTAATATAATAATGTACAACACCATGGAATTACTATAATAATGTACAGAGCACCATGGAATTACTATAATAATGTACAGAGCACCATGGAATTACTATAATAATGTACAGAGCACCATGGAATTACTATAATAATGTACAGAGCACCATGGGATTACTATAATAATGTACAGAGCACCATGGAATTACTATAATAATGTACAGCACCATGGAATTAATATAATAATGTACAGCACCATGGAATTACTATAATAATGTACAGAGCACCATGGAATTACTATAATAATGTACAGAGCACCATGGTAATAATATAATAATGTACAGCACCATGGAATTAATATAATAATGTACAGAGCACCATGGAATTAATATAATAATGTACAGAGCACCATGGAATTAATCTAATAATGTAAAGCACCATGGAATTACTATAATAATGTACAGCACCATGGGATTAATATAATAATGTACAGCACCATGGAATTAATATAATAATGTACAGCACCATGGAATTAATATAATAATGTACAGCACCATGGAATTACTATAATAATGTACAGAGCACCATGGAATTACTATAATAATGTACAGCACCATGGAATTAATATAATAATGTACAGCACCATGGAATTAATATAATAATGTACAGAGCACCATGGAATTAGTATAATAATGTACAGCACCATGGGATTACTATAATAATGTACAGAGCACCATGGAATTACTATAATAATGTACAGCACCATGGAATTAATATAATAATGTACAGAGCACCATGGAATTAGTATAATAATGTACAGCACCATGGAATTACTATAATAATGTACAGAGCACCATGGAATTACTATAATAATGTACAGCACCATGGAATTAATATAATAATGTACAGCACCATGGAATTACTATAATAATGTACAGCACCATGGAATTAATATAATAATGTACAGAACACCATGGAATTAATATAATAATGTACAGAACCATGGAATTACTATAATAATGTACAGAGCACCATGGGATTAATATAATAATGTACAGCACCATGGAATTACTATAATAATGTACAGCACCATGGAATTACTATAATAATGTACAGCACCATGGAATTACTATAATAATGTACAGCACCATGGGATTACTATAATAATGTACAGAGCACCATGGAATTAATATAATAATGTACAGAGCACCATGGAATTACTATAATAATGTACAGAGCACCATGGAATTAATATAATAATGTACAGAGCACCATGGAATTACTATAATAATGTACAGAGCACCATGGGATTAATATAATAATGTACAGCACCATGGAATTACTATAATAATGTACAGCACCATGGGATTAATATAATAATGTACAACACCATGGAATTACTATAATAATGTACAGAGCACCATGGAATTACTATAATAATGTACAGAGCACCATGGAATTACTATAATAATGTACAGAGCACCATGGAATTACTATAATAATGTACAGAGCACCATGGGATTAATATAATAATGTACAGAGCACCATGGGATTAATCTAATAATGTACAGAGCACCAGGGAATTAATATAATAATGTACAGCACCATGGGATTAATATAATAATGTACAGCACCATGGAATTAATATAATAATGTACAGAGCACCATGGGATTAATATAATAATGTACAGCACCATGGAATTAATATAATAATGTACATCACCATGGAATTACTATAATAATGTACAGAGCACCATGGGATTAATATAATAATGTACAGAGCACCATGGAATTACTATAATAATGTACAGAGCACCATGGACTTACTATAATAATGTACAGCACCATGGAATTACTATAATAATGTACAGCACCATGGAATTACTATAATAATGTACAGCACCATGGGATTAATATAATAATGTACAGCACCATGGAATTAATATAATAATGTACAGCACCATGGAATTAATATAATAATGTACAGCACCATGGGATTAATATAATAATGTACAGAGCACCATGGAATTACTATAATAATGTACAGCACCATGGAATTACTATAATAATGTACAGCACCATGGAATTACTATAATAATGTACAGCACCATGGAATTACTATAATAATGTACAGCACCATGGAATTACTATAATGTACAGCACCATGGAATTAATATAATAATGTACAGAGCACCATGGAATTACTATAATAATGTACAGAGCACCATGGAATTAATATAATAATGTACAGAGCACCATGGAATTACTATAATAATGTACAGAGCACCATGGAATTAATATAATAATGTACAGAGCACCATGGGATTAATATAATAATGTACAGCACCATGGAATTACTATAATAATGTACAGCACCATGGGATTAATATAATAATGTACAACACCATGGAATTACTATAATAATGTACAGAGCACCATGGAATTACTATAATAATGTACAGAGCACCATGGAATTACTATAATAATGTACAGAGCATCATGGAATTACTATAATAATGTACAGAGCACCATGGGATTAATATAATAATGTACAGAGCACCATGGGATTAATATAATAATGTACAGAGCACCATGGGATTAATCTAATAATGTACAGCACCATGGAATTAATATAATAATGTACAGCACCATGGAATTAATATAATAATGTACAGAGCACCATGGGATTAATATAATAATGTACAGCACCATGGGATTAATATAATAATGTACAGCACCATGGAATTAATATAATAATGTACAGAGCACCATGGGATTAATATAATAATGTACAGCACCATGGGATTAATATAATAATGTACAGCACCATGGAATTAATATAATAATGTACAGAGCACCATGGAATTACTATAATAATGTACAGAGCACCATGGGATTAATATAATAATGTACAGAGCACCAGGGAATTAATATAATAATGTACAGAGCACCATGGAATTAATATAATAATGTACAGCACCATGGTAATAATATAATAATGTACAGAGCACCATGGTAATAATATAATAATGTACAGAGCACCATGGAATTACTATAATAATGTACAGCACCATGGGATTACTATAATAATGTACAGCACCATGGGATTAATATAATAATGTACAGAGCACCATGGAATTAATATAATAATGTACAGAGCACCATGGAATTACTATAATAATGTACAGCACCATGGGATTACTATAATAATGTACAGCACCATGGGATTAATATAATAATGTACAGAGCACCATGGAATTAATATAATAATGTACAGAGCACCATGGAATTACTATAATAATGTACAGCACCATGGGATTACTATAATAATGTACAGCACCATGGAATTATATAATAATGTACAGCACCATGGAATTATATAATAATGTACAGCATCATGGAATTATATAATAATGTACAGCATCATGGAATTACTATAATAATGTACAGAACCATGGTAATAATATAATAATGTACAGCACCATGGAATTACTATAATAATGTACAGAGCACCATGGAATTAATATAATAATGTACAGAACCATGGAATTACTATAATAATGTACAGCACCATGGAATTACTATAATAATGTACAGCACCATGGAATTAATATAATAATGTACAGAGCACCATGGAATTAATATAATAATGTACAGCACCATGGAATTAATATAATAATGTACAGCACCATGGAATTAATATAATAATGTACAGCACCATGGAATTAATATAATAATGTACAGCACCATGGAATTAATATAATAATGTACAGAGCACCATGGAATTACTATAATAATGTACAGAGCACCATGGAATTAATATAATAATGTACAGAGCACCATGGAATTACTATAATAATGTACAGAGCACCATGGAATTACTATAATAATGTACAGAGCACCATGGAATTACTATAATAATGTACAGAGCACCATGGAATTACTATAATAATGTACAGAGCACCATGGAATTACTATAATAATGTACAGAGCACCATGGAATTCTTCTGGGGCCAGCTCCTCCTCTTCTTGACGTCTGCTGGCCTCCCACGCCTGTGGCACTCCGGCACTGGCAGACGTCAAGAGGAGGAGGAACCTGCCCGGCAGAAGGAAGTGGTGTCCTGTGCCCAGAAGACCTGGACAGGTAAGACTGGTGGGGTGGGCTGAGTCAGTTAGTTAATTAGGAAGGGCTAGTAGTGGGCAGGCTAGCTAGGGAAACAGGGAGGGGGAGTGAGAGAGAGAGGGGGAGGTAGTGTGAGTCAGCTCTGAGTGAAGCGCAAGGCATCATGGTAGTTGTAGGATAAAAGAACAGGAAGCTACACCATGTAAACAAATGCAGAAGATGCCAGGAGCTCCCAGAGACACCCAGAAATCACTCAAAATACTGCTAAAGGTATTAGGGTGCACTTATTGACCCATTAATAGCACCAACAGACCTTTTTAAAAAAAAAAAAAAAAAAAGATTTTTTTCCTGGAAAATCCATTTAATGGGGGGGCGGGTCCTCTGTTTAGGTTCCTCATCTTTTGGCCTGTCTTGTATTATACTAACAACCCATTATTTTGAATAGACACAGTGTAGAATTTCTCTGCAGCGCCACCACAGGGCAAATAAAGCATTACTTAAACTCCCACCACCTACAGCTGATCAGTGATGTTTCCAGCAGGGAGACACTTGGTGATCATCTTATTGTCAAGGGACCCTTCAAATCAGAGAACCCCTTTAAGCCAGTGCTTGAATTATGTAAAGTAGCTGGACAATAGAGCATTCCTTTAAGAGTCCCTCTTCAGCAGGATCCCTTCTGTGCGCAGTAATTGGCTCACTTGTCCATTGGCCATTCTTATGATTTTCATTTCACTTAAGTATTATTTCACTTTCATTACATTATTGGTTTTTTTTTCTTGGCCGTGACTTTATGTGAAGTTTCCGGCAATTTCTGGGGTTCATTTAATATTATCACATCAGGAATTCTGTATAATAAGTCATTAGTATATAAGAGAAGTGTCCGAGCCCTGTAATCTCTGCAATGGCCCGAGAGTGGGTGAGTGGGGGAGAGAAGAGCAAGCAAATCACTTACAGGAGGTGATGAGGAGGCAAAGCACAAGGAAAGGGGCAATAATCACAAAATATCTTGCAAAAATTGTCTGACTTGCAGTTTTATTTGTATTTTGGCCTCTTTGCAGCACCATGAATCCTCCACCTTCACATTAGTGAGCGCAGCTCTGGAGTATAGTACAGGATATAACTCAGGATCAGTACAGGATAAGTAATGTAATGTATGTACACAGTGACTGCACCAGCAGAATAGTGAGTGCAGCTCTGGAGTATAATACATGATATAACTCAGGATCAGTACAGGATAAGTAATGTAATGTATGTACACAGTGACTGCACCAGCAGAATAGTGAGTGCAGCTCTGGAGTATAATACAGGATGTAACTCAGGATCAGTACAGGATCAGTAATGTAATGTATGTACACAGTGACTGCACCAGCAGAATAGTGAGCGCAGCTCTGGAGTATAATACAGGATGTAACTCAGGATCAGTACAGGATAAGTAATGTATGTACACAGTGACTGTACCAGCAGAATAGTGAGCGCAGCTCTGGAGTATAATACAGGATGTAACTCAGGATCAGTACAGGATAAGTAATGTAATGTATGTACACAGTGACTGTACCAGCAGAATAGTGAGCGCAGCTCTGGAGTATAATACAGGATGTAACTCAGGATCAGTACAGTATAAGTAATGTAATGTAGGTACACAGTGACTGTACCAGCAGAATAGTGAGTGCAGCTCTGGAGTATAATACAGGATATAACTCAGGATCAGTACAGGATAAGTAGTGTAATGTATGTACACAGTGACTGCACCAGCAGAATAGTGAGTGCAGCTCTGGAGTATAATACAGGATGTAACTCAGGATCAGTACAGGATAAGTAATGTAATGTATGTACACAGTGACTGCACCAGCAGAATAGTGAGTGCAGCTCTGGAGTATAATACAGGATGTAACTCAGGATCAGTACAGGATAAGTAATGTAATGTATGTACACAGTGACTGTACCAGCAGAATAGTGAGCGCAGCTCTGGAGTATAATACAGGATGTAACTCAGGATCAGTACAGGATAAGTAATGTAATGTATGTACACAGTGACTGCACCAGCAAAATAGTGAGCGCAGCTCTGGAGTATAATACAGGATCAGTACAGGATAAGTAATGTAATGTATGTACACAGTGACTGCACCAGCAGAATAGTGAGCGCAGCTCTGGAGTATAATACAGGATGTAACTCAGGATCAGTACAGGATAAGTAATGTAATGTATGTACACAGTGACTGTACCAGCAGAATAGTGAGTGCAGCTCTGGAGTATAATACAGGATGTAACTCAGGATCAGTACAGGATAAGTAATGTAATGTATGTACACAGTGACTGCACCAGCAGAATAGTGAGCGCAGCTCTGGAGTATAATACAGGATGTAACTCAGGATCAGTACAGGATAAGTAATGTAATGTATGTACACAGTGACTGTACCAGCAGAATAGTGAGTGCAGCTCTGGAGTATAATATAAGATGTATCTTAGGATAAGTTACACACGTGGACAAAATTGTTGGTACCCCTTTAATGAAAGAAAAACCCACAATGGTCAAAGAAATAACTTGAATCTGACAAAAGTAATAATATATAAAAATTCTATGAAAATGAACAAATGAAAGTCAGACATTGCTTTCCAACCAGGCTTCAACAGGATTTTTTAAAAAAGAAAACTCATGAAACAGGCCTGGACAGAAATGAGGGTTCCTTTAACTTAATATTTAGTTGCACAACCTTTTGAGACAATCCCTGCAATCACACGATTCCTGTAACTGTCAATGAGACTTCTGCACCTCTCAGCAGGTATTTTGGCCACTCCTCATGAACAAACTGCTCCAGTTGTCTCGGGTGTGAAGGGTGCCTTTTCCAGACGGCATGTTTCAGCTCCTTCCAAAGATGCTCAATAGGATTTAGGTCAGGGCTCATAGAAGGCCACTTCAGAATAGTCCAATGTTTTCCTCTTAGCCATTCTTGGGTGTTTTTAGCTGTGTGTTTTGGGTCGTTATCCTGTTACAAGACCCATGACCTGAGACTGAGACCAAGCTTTCTGACACTGGGCAGCACATTTCTCTCTAGAATCCCTTGATAGTCTTGAGATTTCATTGTACCCTGCACAGATTCAAGACACCTTGTGTCAGATGCAGCAAAGCAGCCCCAGAACATAACAGAGCCTCCTCCATGTTTCACAGTAGGGACAGTGTTCTTTTCAAGATAGGCTTCATTTTTCCGTCTGTGAACATAGAGCTGATGTGCCTTGCCAAAAATTTCGATTTTTGTCTCATCTGTCCATAGGACATTCTCCCAGAAGCTTTGTGGCTTGTCAACATGTAGTTTATATATTATTACTTTTGTCAGATTCAATTTATTTCTGTGACCATTGTGGGTTTTTCTTTCATTAAACGAGGGATACCAACAATTTTGTCCATATTTGTGTATATAATGTATTACAATTATATCCCTATATTAAGGTGAATAAAGATAATTAAAATACTTTATAAGACTGTAGAAATACCATTTGTGGCTATTCTATAACAAGTAATGAAAAGTCATTGTAAAAATAATCATTGACCTCTCCCTCAAGAATTGTTCTTGTGGAAAGTGAATGCTAGTTCCATTGTGTCTATTAGCTAGCTCATAAGTCTGAAGCGCCTCCGTTACGATGGCGGTTTGGTTAGTCTGGCGGCAGTGGACCGTGCCGCTGTCTGCAGGTTGCATCGGAAAAGAATCCACATGTTTATAGAAATGATCTGTAAGTAATTATCAGATATTACGGGACAGGAGGGGCCTCTGCAGGTTTCTAGTTGGCTGATATAACAGACCTGCTGTGCTGGAGGGGGAAGGATATTTGTCCCTAATAATATATAAGATTTCAGGACCCCCAAAACAAGTCTTGCTGTAGCTTTTGGCTTAGAGTTTCCAGACTAGCTATAAACATGACAGTAAGTCCAGATTATAGGGAGGACGCCACCACCTCGAGGACCTAGGGGCCCAAACACCTGAGGGCTATTCACTGATCCGGCCATCGAATGCACTACAGGTAATAGCGTCATTGCTGTTTAGGCAATTTCATAGTATATTGTGTAGAAGATATTGTCAGACAGCCACAGGGGTTGTTACCCAGTATTCCCGGATTTCTGCATAACATCCTTTGCACCTATGTTGGTCCGTAATTAAGTGCATTTACAATGAAGAGCCAGGGTGACAACCCATGTAGATGCCATATTGGTTGTCACCCAGAAACAACTAAATAGCCCCCAGTAGTAATATTTCTATAACTAAAAGTGACATTAAATCTCTGGGATATTCCAGAATTTCGTGATCGGTGGTGCCAAACATCTGAGCATAGGGACACAGACTATTTCATTTGGTGTATTACCTGCACAGTGGCACTCCTGTCCAAGGGTTGTGAAGGACCTGCATTGTTGCAGGTCCTTTATTATAAGTGGTGGTGGAGGTCCCAGCTGTCAGACCCCCAGCTATCAGAAAGGAATGACATCTCCTATCACTTCTAATAGTGGAAAACCCCTTTAAAAAGGACCTTTCACCACTTCCACATGAGCTCTTTTCATCCTTTAATAAGCGATCCTCACTGGATTCCAGCACGCATAAAAATTTTTTCTCTAGCCCTCGCCGATCCTGAGCAATCAGTGCAGTTAGGTTTGCAAGCTTATATGCTAACTAGACTCCCTAATATCAAGTGGGTGGTGTCAGGTAGGAGCAGGCAAGGGGGCATGACTCAGAGCTACAATTAAAGGCAGAGTGTCAGAGCTCTGAGTCATGCCCCCTTGTCTACTCCTGCCCGACACCACCCACTTGACTTTAGGGAGTCTAGTCTGCATATTAGACACCAAAACTAACTACACTGTTTTCTCAGGAACGGCGGGGGCTAGAGAGAAAATTCCGACTGTGCCAAAATCAGTGGAGGGGCGGCTATTAAAGGATGAAAAGAGTTCAAGTTGGTAGAGGTGATGAGACGTCCTCTTTAAATTGAGGAAAGGACAAAAGCATGTCCCATGATCCTTTGCTGATCCCTTTTAGAGCATAATCATATAGCCTGCCCTCTGTTATAGAAGTCTGCTAGGCCTGATGACAGGTAACATAAGCCAGCTTACTACTTCGACCTCATTAGAAATCGCTCTACCTCCTGCCCTTGCCGCCGCCAGTCCCCGTGATGATAATTCTGAGTCTGGTTCTAGCACATTTAGAGAAAAGATTATAAACACTTCATTAATAATTAATTTCTTCCCTGCACTTTGTTTGCTGTTCAGACACGATCGTTCTGAGCCTGTAATCTGAGCCGAACAACATGTAATAACCGCGGGAATTACCCCTGACAACATATAAATCACGGAAACGCAGCGTTTAGCGGAATGTTGTCAGTAAAAGTGAAGTGGATAACATTGATTATCTGGCGACAACGGTGCCTATCGGGGTGGGAGGAAGCAAGTGAACAGTCCGCGCTAGGAGATGATGTGTGGGAGGCAAGAAAATGGGCAAACAGAAGGATGACTGCGACATGGGCCAATTGTGATGGCTGGAGGGCCAGGTCAAAGCATCTACAAAATGGCAGGTCTTGTGGGGTGTTGCCGGTGTTCAATGGGTAGTATCTTGCAAAAGTAGTCCAAGGAGGGACAACTGGTGAACCGGAGACAGAAAGAGACAGCATGTCTAGTCCGATCCCACAAAAGAGCTACTGTAATACAAGTTGCTAAAAAAAAAGTTCCCGTGCACAGGGCATTGCAACTTGCTCTTTATGGGGTTGGGTAGTCTTAGTACGGTCAGAGTGGCCATGCTGACCTCCATCCACCACCAAGGCCTACAGTTGGTAGTGAGTATCAGAACTGGACCATGGCACAATAGAGGTAGGTGGCCTTGTCTGATGACATCATGTCTGTGGCCGGGTGTGTGCGTCCCTTACCTGGACAAGAATATGGGCAATGTTCTGCTGGAAACCTTGTTTCCTGGCTAGAGATGAGTGAAACGATTCGTAACAGTCCAGGTCTGTTACAAAATTTTCAAAAGTTCTGGGTTTGTCCAGTCCCAAAATTTTTGGAGATCGCAACCCATAAATCATTATTATATTCTGGGGTCTCTTCAGGCCTCAGAGTATAATTACTTATACTTACTTACCGGTCGTCTTCTGTGGGCGTCCTCAGTGGATTCTGTCTTTCTCCCTGACCTCATCAGCTCATGGTCACTACTGAGGCCCATGATTGGGCATCAGCGGTCACTAGTGGGGCATCCACGTCATGGCTCTTTGATGTTACAGCATGTCAAAGCATCATGATGTCGATCATAGACCTCAGAGAGGTGGCCTGAGGCCGACATAAAAGAGTGGGCCAGAAGACATCGGGGACGCCTGGGAAGACCAATGATATGACGGAGCCCAAAAAAGGGGAGTACAATTTTTATTATTTTTTTTTATACACCCTCCCTGGCCTCTCATTATTATACCCTGGGGTCCGAAGAGATAGCATTTCTTGTATGGACCAGACTGATTCTTCCTGGTGAACTTCGTGAATATTCATGAAATGAATCTTATGAGGTTTTCCCATCACTAGTCCTGACACTGTGTGGATGTCGCTGTGACACGTACCACCTTCCTCAATATTGTACAGATCAGGTACCCCCTTCATGGCAGCGGTGGCCTCTCTTAGCAGGTAACACACTGCCATACTGGAGTTTAAGGTGACTTGGCCTCCAGCTTCTCAAGAGCTTAGTAAAGAGTCAAGACTTGCCAGCCCAAACTTTGACTTTTCTAGAACCCTTTGGTGATTCTAGTCTGATTCAGTAGAACCATAGGAGGTCTGGGTGTTGTATAGTACAGACTCTGAACACCAGAAGCTGTGTGAGCAGGACTAGGTCAGGATGGGTTCTTAGTCTTTCAATGGTTCCAAGAGTGTTCTCATTGACTGACAGCAAGCAGAGATCTTCAGATGTCGGAGTATCAAAACACACAGTAGAACTCCAATAGGGGTCTCCAAGAGAAGATACTAAGGGCTGATCCTGAGGATAGGCCATCAGTATCGGGGTTCAGTAACTAGCACCCCCTTTTAGGGGTAGATTGGAGAGCTGATACCTTTACACTAAATTAACACCCTCTACATTGTGTGAACAGAGTCTGGAAAGGGAAGCAGTATGAGCATGTCGCGGCTGTTTACCCAAAGTTAGTGCCATGTTTGGAAGGTTTTATAGTCCTGCGTAATGAGATTGTACTTTATAGCCGCCATAAATCTGCAAATATTATCTGCACAGCCCATGGAAGCTTTGTCAAGATGTAAAATTCACCCCGACTTTCATCAGATGTAAAGTAATGTAAAGCAGACACCAGAAATATCCAAGAAAATAAACTCTGCAAAAGTTCTAGATATTGGAGCCATATACTAAAGGGGACCTCTACCTAATATACTGTATATGTACTGTGTATATAATGTATATATCTATATACATATCAGCAGTCAGATTGGGGGTGCAGTCAGTGAGGTGTATGCTCAGCAGTCAGGTTGGGGGTGCAGTCAGTGATGTGTATACTCAGCAGTCAGGTTGGGGGTGCAGTCAGTGATGTGTATGCTCAGCAGTCAGGTTGGGGGTGCAGTCAGGGAGGTGTATACTCAGCAGTCAGGTTGGGGGTGCAGTCAGTGATGTGTATGCTCCGCAGTCAGGTTGGGGGCGCAGTCAGTGATGTGTATGCTCCGCAGTCAGGTTGGGGGTGCAGTCAGGGAGGTGTATGCTCAGCAGTCAGGTTGGGGGTGCAGTCGGTGATGTGTATACTCAGCAGTCAGGTTGGGGGTGCAGTCAGTGATGTGTATGCTCAGCAGTCAGGTTGGGGGTGCAGTCAGGGAGGTGTATACTCAGCAGTCAGGTTGGGGGTGCAGTCAGTGATGTGTATGCTCCGCAGTCAGGTTGGGGGCGCAGTCAGTGATGTGTATGCTCCGCAGTCAGGTTGGGGGTGCAGTCAGGGAGGTGTATGCTCAGCAGTCAGGTTGGGGGTGCAGTCGGTGATGTGTACGCTCAGCAGTCAGGTTGGGGGTGCAGTCAGTGATGTGTATGCTCCGCAGTCAGGTTGGGGGCGCAGTCAGGGAGGTGTATGCTCAGCAGTCAGGTTGGGGGTGCAGTCAGGGAGGTGTATACTCAGCAGTCAGGTTGGGGGTGCAGTCAGTGATGTGTATGCTCAGCAGTCAGGTTGGGGGTGCAGTCAGTGATGTGTATACTCAGCAGTCAGGTTGGGGGTGCAGTCAGTGATGTGTATGCTCAGCAGTCAGGTTGGGGGTGCAGTCGGTGATGTGTACGCTCAGCAGTCAGGTTGGGGGTGCAGTCAGTGATGTGTATGCTCCGCAGTCAGGTTGGGGGCGCAGTCAGGGAGGTGTATGCTCAGCAGTCAGGTTGGGGGTGCAGTCAGGGAGGTGTATACTCAGCAGTCAGGTTGGGGGTGCAGTCAGTGATGTGTATACTCAGCAGTCAGGTTGGGGGTGCAGTCAGTGAAGTGTATGCTCTGCAGTCAGGTTGGGGGTGCAGTCAGGGAGGTGTATGCTCAGCAGTCAGGTTGGGGGTGCAGTCGGTGATGTGTACGCTCAGCAGTCAGGTTGGGGGTGCAGTCAGTGATGTGTATGCTCCGCAGTCAGGTTGGGGGCGCAGTCAGGGAGGTGTATGCTCAGCAGTCAGGTTGGGGGTGCAGTCAGGGAGGTGTATACTCAGCAGTCAGGTTGGGGGTGCAGTCAGTGATGTGTATACTCAGCAGTCAGGTTGGGGGTGCAGTCAGTGATGTGTATGCTCCGCAGTCAGGTTGGGGGCGCAGTCAGTGATGTGTATGCTCCGCAGTCAGGTTGGGGGTGCAGTCAGGGAGGTGTATACTCAGCAGTCAGGTTGGGGGTGCAGTCGGTGATGTGTATACTCAGCAGTCAGGTTGGGGGTGCAGTCAGTGATGTGTATGCTCCGCAGTCAGGTTGGGGGCGCAGTCAGGGAGGTGTATGCTCAGCAGTCAGGTTGGGGGTGCAGTCAGGGAGGTGTATACTCAGCAGTCAGGTTGGGGGTGCAGTCGGTGATGTGTATACTCAGCAGTCAGGTTGGGGGTGCAGTCAGTGATGTGTATGCTCCGCAGTCAGGTTGGGGGTGCAGTCAGGGAGGTGTATGCTCAGCAGTCAGGTTGGGGGTGCAGTCGGTGATGTGTACGCTCAGCAGTCAGGTTGGGGGTGCAGTCAGTGATGTGTATGCTCCGCAGTCAGGTTGGGGGCGCAGTCAGGGAGGTGTATGCTCAGCAGTCAGGTTGGGGGTGCAGTCAGGGAGGTGTATGCTCAGCAGTCAGGTTGGGGGTGCAGTCAGGGAGGTGTATGCTCAGCAGTCAGGTTGGGGGTGCAGTCAGGGAGGTGTATGCTCAGCAGTCAGGTTGGGGGTGCAGTCGGTGATGTGTATACTCAGCAGTCAGGTTGGGGGTGCAGTCAGTGATGTGTATGCTCCGCAGTCAGGTTGGGGGCGCAGTCAGGGAGGTGTATGCTCAGCAGTCAGGTTGGGGGTGCAGTCAGGGAGGTGTATGCTCAGCAGTCAGGTTGGGGGTGCAGTCAGGGAGGTGTATGCTCAGCAGTCAGGTTGGGGGTGCAGTCAGGGAGGTGTATGCTCAGCAGTCAGGTTGGGGGTGCAGTCGGTGATGTGTATACTCAGCAGTCAGGTTGGGGGTGCAGTCAGTGATGTGTATGCTCAGCAGTCAGGTTGGGGGTGCAGTCAGAGAGGTGTATGCTCAGCAGTCAGGTTGGGGGTGCAGTCAGGGAGGTGTATGCTCAGCAGTCAGGTTGGGGGTGCAGTCGGTGATGTGTATACTCAGCAGTCAGGTTGGGGGCGCAGTCAGGGAGGTGTATGCTCAGCAGTCAGGTTGGGGGTGCAGTCAGGGAGGTGTATGCTCAGCAGTCAGGTTGGGGGTGCAGTCAGTGATGTGTATGCTCCGCAGTCAGGTTGGGGGCGCAGTCAGGGAGGTGTATGCTCAGCAGTCAGGTTGGGGGTGCAGTCAGGGAGGTGTATGCTCAGCAGTCAGGTTGGGGGGTGCAGTCGGTGATGTGTATACTCAGCAGTCAGGTTGGGGGTGCAGTCAGTGATGTGTATACTCAGCAGTCAGGTTGGGGGTGCAGTCAGTGATGTGTATGCTCAGCAGTCAGGTTGGGGGTGCAGTCAGAGAGGTGTATGCTCAGCAGTCAGGGAGGTGTATGCTCAGCAGTCAGGTTGGGGGTGCAGTCAGGGAGGTGTATGCTCAGCAGTCAGGTTGGGGGTGCAGTCAGGGAGGTGTATGCTCAGCAGTCAGGTTGGGGGTGCAGTCAGTGATGTGTATGCTCCGCAGTCAGGTTGGGGGCGCAGTCAGGGAGGTGTATGCTCAGCAGTCAGGTTGGGGGGTGCAGTCAGGGAGGTGTATGCTCAGCAGTCAGGTTGGGGGTGCAGTCGGTGATGTGTATACTCAGCAGTCAGGTTGGGGGTGCAGTCAGTGATGTGTATACTCAGCAGTCAGGTTGGGGGTGCAGTCAGTGATGTGTATGCTCAGCAGTCAGGTTGGGGGTGCAGTCAGAGAGGTGTATGCTCAGCAGTCAGGGAGGTGTATGCTCAGCAGTCAGGTTGGGGGTGCAGTCAGGGAGGTGTATGCTCAGCAGTCAGGTTGGGGGTGCAGTCAGGGAGGTGTATGCTCAGCAGTCAGGTTGGGGGTGCAGTCAGGGAGGTGTATGCTCAGCAGTCAGGTTGGGGGTGCAGTCAGGGAGGTGTATGCTCAGCAGTCAGGTCGGAGCAGTGGAGCGCTCGCCTTTCTTCCTATGCACTTTATGTGGGTTGAGATGTGGGCAGAAATCTTGGCAGAAATTATAAGGGGATAAAACTAAAAGGATCTGAGAAATGTTCTCAGCTAGAAGTAGATCAGAGAACATACAGTATAGTGCGGAGCGGCCTACACTGACACCGGGAGGCGCACTCTATTTATTGTAGTTGGGGGGAGGTATAAGTTTTGCATATTAAAGTGTGTGTGTGTATGTATAGCTACAGTGTGTGTGTGTGTGTTTGTGTGTATATATATATATATATATGTGTGTGTGTGTGTAGTTACAGTATGTGTACAGCTACACTATGGGTATATGTACTGGTATGTATATATGTGTGTATATATGTGTGTGTTTGTAGTTACAGTATGTGTACGGCTACAGTATGGGTATATGTATCGGTATGTATGTATGTTTAAAGGGGTTGGCCACTTTCAGACCAATATTGAGAGAAAAATTTTATTGTTTGTGTAATAAAAAGTTGTATAATTTCCCAATATACTTTCTGTATCAATTCCTCACGGTTTTCTAGATCTCTGCTTGTTGTCAGTTATGCATTCTGTATTCTGACCATGGTCATGTGATGTACAGACCATTGTCATGTGCTATATGCTCCATGGTCATGTGATGAACACACAGGTGCACAGCTCGTTACCAGGCAGATGTCTGATTACTGTGCTGTGACTATAACAAGCTGTGCACCTGTGTGTTCATCACATGACCATGGAGCATATAGCACATGACAATGGTCTGTACATCACATGACCATGGAGTGTATATCACATGACCATGGTCAGAATTTTATCCACTAGAAGTAACAGAATAAATGACTGACAGCAAGCAGAGATCTAGAAAACCGTGAGGAATTGATACAGTAAGTATATTGGGAAATTATACAACTTTTTATTACACAAACAATAACATGTGTCTCTCAATATTGGTCTGAAAGTGGCCAACTCCTTTAACTATGTGTATATATATATATATATATATATATATATATATACAGTCATATGAAAAAGTTTGGGCACCCCTATTAATCTTAATCATTTTTAGTTCTAAATATTTGGGTGTTTGCAACAGCCATTTCAATTTGATATATCTAATAACTGATGGACACAGTAATATTTCAGGATTGAAATGAGGTTTATTGTACTAACAGAAAATGTGCAATATGCATTAAACCAAAATTTGACCGGTGCAAAAATTTGGGTACCCTTATCATTTTATTGATTTGAATACTCCTAACTACTTTTTACTGACTTACTGAAGCACAAAATTGGTTTTGTAACCTCACTGAGCTTTGAACTTCATAGCCAGGTGTATCCAATCATGAGAGAAGGTATTTAAGGTGGCCAATTGCAAGTTGTTCTCCTATTTGAATCTCCTCTGAAGAGTGGCATCATGGGCTCCTCAAAACAACTCTCAAATGATCTGAAAACAAAGATTGTTCAACATAGTTGTTCAGGGGAAGGATACAAAAAGTTGTCTCAGAGATTTAACCTGTCAGTTTCCACTGTGAGGAACATAGTAAGGAAATGGAAGACCACAGGGACAGTTCTTGTTAAGCCCAGAAGTGGCAGGCCAAGAAAAATATCAGAAAGGCAGAGAAGAAGAATGGTGAGAACAGTCAAGGACAATCCACAGACCACCTCCAAAGAGCTGCAGCATCATCTTGCTGCAGATGGTGTCACTGTGCATCGGTCAACAATACAGCACACTTTGCACAAGGAGAAGCTGTATGGGAGAGTGATGCGAAAGAAGCCGTTTCTGAAAGCACGCCACAAACAGAGTCGCCTGAGGTATGCAAAAGCACATTTGGACAAGCCAGCTTCATTTTGGAAGAAGGTCCTGTGGACTGATGAAACAAAGATTGAGTTGTTTGGTCATACAAAAAGGCGTTATGCATGGCATCCAAAAAACACAGCATTCCAAGAAAAACACTCGCTACCCACTGTAAAATTTGGTGGAGGTTCCATCATGCTTTGGGGCTGTGTGGCCAATGCCGGCACCGGGAATCTTGTTAAAGTTGAGGGTCGCATGGATTCAACTCAGTATCAGCAGATTCTTGAGAATAATGTACAAGAATCAGTGACGAATTTGAAGTTACGCCGGGGATGGATATTTCAGCAAGACAATGATCCAAATCTACTCAGGCATTCATGCAGAGGAACAATTACAATGTTCTGGAATGGCCATCCCAGTCCCCAGACCTGAATATCATTGAACATCTGTGGGATAATGTGAAGCGGGCTGTCCATGCTCGGCGACCATCAAACTTAACTTAACTTAAGAGAAATGGTCAAAAATACCTTCATCCAGGATCCAGGAACTGATTAAAAGCTACAGGAAGTGACTAGAGGCTGTTATTTCTGCAAAAGGAGGATCTACTAAATATTAATGTCACTTTTCTGTTGAGGTGCCCATACTTTTGCACCGGTCAAATTTTGGTTTAATGCATATTGCACATTTTCTGTTAGTACAATAAACCTCATTTCAATCCTGAAATATTACTGTGTCCATCAGTTATTAGATATATCAAATTGAAATGGCTGTTGCAAACACCCAAATATTTAGAACTAAAAATGATTAAGATTAATAGGGGTGCCCAAACTTTTTCATATGACTGTATATATATGTGTGTGTGTGCGCATGACTTTATGGACATAAATGTCTTTATGGTGTATATAATAGTACACGTGTGTGTATATGTCTGTATGGAGTATATAACAGTACGTGTGTGTGTGTATATGTCTGTATGGAGTATATAACAGTACGTGTGTGTGTGTATATGTCTGTATGGAGTATATAACAGTACATGTGTGTGTATATGTCTGTATGGAGTATATAACAGTACATGTGTGTGTGTATATGTCTGTATGGAGTATATAACAGTACGTGTGTGTATATGTCTGTATGGAGTATATAACAGTACGTGTGTGTATATGTCTATATGGAGTATATAACAGTACGTGTGTGTGTGTATATGTCTGTATGGAGTATATAACTGTACGTGTGTGTATATGTCTGTATGGAGTATATAACAGTACGTGTGTGTGTGTATATGTCTGTATGGAGTATATAACAGTACGTGTGTGTGTGTATATGTCTGTATGGAGTATATAACAGTACATGTGTGTGTATATGTCTGTATGGAGTATATAACTGTACGTGTGTGTATATGTCTGTATGGAGTATATAACAGTACGTGTGTGTATATGTCTGTATGGAGTATATAACAGTACATGTGTGTGTATATGTCTGTATGGAGTATATAACAGTACATGTGTGTGTGTATATGTCTGTATGGAGTATATAACAGTACGTGTGTGTATATGTCTGTATGGAGTATATAACAGTACGTGTGTGTATATGTCTGTATGGAGTATATAACAGTACGTGTGTGTATATGTCTATATGGAGTATATAACAGTACGTGTGTGTGTGTATATGTCTGTATGGAGTATATAACTGTACGTGTGTGTATATGTCTGTATGGAGTATATAACAGTACGTGTGTGTGTGTGTATATGTCTGTATGGAGTATATAACAGTACATGTGTGTGTATATGTCTGTATGGAGTATATAACTGTACGTGTGTGTATATGTCTGTATGGAGTATATAACAGTACGTGTGTGTATATGTCTGTATGGAGTATATAACAGTACGTGTGTGTATATGTCTGTATGGAGTATATAACAGTACATGTGTGTGTATATGTCTGTATGGAGTATATAACAGTACACGTGTGTGTATATGTCTATATGGAGTATATAACAGTACATGTGTGTGTATATGTCTGTATGGAGTATATAACTGTACGTGTGTGTATATGTCTGTATGGAGTATATAACAGTACGTGTGTGTATATGTCTGTATGGAGTATATAACAGTACATGTGTGTGTATATGTCTGTATGGAGTATATAACAGTACACGTGTGTGTATATGTCTATATGGAGTATATAACAGTACATGTGTGTGTATATGTCTGTATGGAGTATATAACAGTACGTGTGTGTGTATATGTCTGTATGGAGTATATAACAGTACGTGTGTGTGTATATGTCTGTATGGAGTATATTACAGTACGTGTGTGTATATGTCTGTATGGAGTATATAATAGTACACGTGTGTGTATATGTCTGTATGGAGTATATAACAGTACACGTGTGTGTATATGTCTGTATGGAGTATATAACAGTACACGTGTGTGTATATGTCTGTATGGAGTATATAACAGTACATGTGTGTGTATATGTCTGTATGGAGTATATAACTGTACGTGTGTGTATATGTCTGTATGGAGTATATAACAGTACGTGTGTGTATATGTCTGTATGGAGTATATAACAGTACGTGTGTGTATATGTCTGTATGGAGTATATAACAGTACATGTGTGTGTATATGTCTGTATGGAGTATATAACAGTACACGTGTGTGTATATGTCTATATGGAGTATATAACAGTACATGTGTGTGTATATGTCTGTATGGAGTATATAACTGTACGTGTGTGTATATGTCTGTATGGAGTATATAACAGTACGTGTGTGTATATGTCTGTATGGAGTATATAACAGTACATGTGTGTGTATATGTCTGTATGGAGTATATAACAGTACACGTGTGTGTATATGTCTATATGGAGTATATAACAGTACATGTGTGTGTATATGTCTGTATGGAGTATATAACTGTACGTGTGTGTATATGTCTGTATGGAGTATATAACAGTACGTGTGTGTATATGTCTGTATGGAGTATATAACAGTACGTGTGTGTATATGTCTGTATGGAGTATATAACAGTACATGTGTGTGTATATGTCTGTATGGAGTATATAACAGTACACGTGTGTGTATATGTCTATATGGAGTATATAACAGTACATGTGTGTGTATATGTCTGTATGGAGTATATAACTGTACGTGTGTGTATATGTCTGTATGGAGTATATAACAGTACGTGTGTGTATATGTCTGTATGGAGTATATAACAGTACATGTGTGTGTATATGTCTGTATGGAGTATATAACAGTACACGTGTGTGTATATGTCTATATGGAGTATATAACAGTACATGTGTGTGTATATGTCTGTATGGAGTATATAACTGTACGTGTGTGTATATGTCTGTATGGAGTATATAACAGTACGTGTGTGTATATGTCTGTATGGAGTATATAACAGTACATGTGTGTGTATATGTCTGTATGGAGTATATTACAGTACGTGTGTGTATATGTCTATATGGAGTATATAACAGTACATGTGTGTGTATATGTCTGTATGGAGTATATAACAGTACGTGTGTGTGTATATGTCTGTATGGAGTATATAACAGTACGTGTGTGTGTATATGTCTGTATGGAGTATATTACAGTACGTGTGTGTATATGTCTGTATGGAGTATATAATAGTACACGTGTGTGTATATGTCTGTATGGAGTATATAACAGTACACGTGTGTGTATATGTCTGTATGGAGTATATAACAGTACACGTGTGTGTATATGTCTGTATGGAGTATATAACAGTACATGTGTGTGTATATGTCTGTATGGAGTATATAACAGTACATGTGTGTGTATATGTCTGTATGGAGTATATAACAGTACGTGTGTGTATATGACTCTTTGTATCTATGGGGTTATTTCGTGGTACACAGGGGGTAAGCGGGTTCTCCGGTCAGAACAAGCTGAGAGGAGACTATTTGTTCTGTTCCATTCTTAATGAATCCATTGTGATGTAATCAAACAGATCCCTTCAGCCGACACCAAAGCCAACTAGGATGTAGGTCATAAGGGGAGGTTGAAAGGTTTTACTTTACACCAAAAAAGAGTCAAATGTTTAGCCTGAAGCCGCTCGCTGCCTGCTGCAGTAACTGCATACAAATCCAGCGCACACAATCTCTGTATTCTCTCCTGTCCATTCACACATTTACGGTGAAGCGCAGAAGAATTCGCCCCTTCAGCATTCACTGGGGGCAGCTACAGGGGCAGTTACGGCCTTGTGCCTGTGACCTAGGGCAACGCGGCTCATTTCAGGACATTGCCATTGCACTTTTTAAGCTGTTTCTGTACAGTTAAGGCTTTGTCTTTGTGGCCTTCGGTGTGGGATATAAATATTCTCCCAAGTTGTGGTTCTCTTGAAGACTGCAGCAGGTTTTCGCAGAGAATTATACTGTAGAAATGTCAATTTTTTTTTATAAAACCTCTATACAGTTATGGCTTTGTCTTTGTGACTTTACGGGGATATAAATATTCTCCAAACTTGCGGTTCTCTTGAAGACTGCAGCAGGTTTTTTTTTATCGAATTTTTCTGCATTTGTCCTGTAAAATTTTCCATTTTTAATGAAGTTGCTGAGCTATAAATATTGTCTCAGCTTGCAGTTCCCTTGAAGACTGCAGCAGGTTTTTGGAGAGAAGTTTATAGTATCAAAATTTATCCTGTAAAATTTTCAATTTGTAACAATATTGCTGGGATATAAATATTCTTTTAAAGACTACTGGAGTTTTTCTTAAAGAATGTTCCAGCATTTATCCTGTAGAATTTTCTATTTTTAATGAAAATGCTGATGGATAAATATTCTCCAAACTTGCCGTTCTCCTGAAGACTGCAGCGGGTTTTCGTAGAGAATTATCCTATAGAGGTTTCCATTTTTATTAAAACCACTGGGATATAAATATTCTCCCAACTTGTAGTTCTCTTGAAGACTTCAGCATTTTTTCATATAGAATTTTCCTGTATTTATCCTGTAATATTTTCTGTTTATGAAAAAACTGCTGGGATATAAATATTCTCCCACCTTGCAGTTTTCTTGAAGACTGCAGAAGGTTTTGATATATCATTTTCCTGTATTTATCTTTTAGAAATATCTGTTTTTTAAAACATTGCTGGGATATAATATATATTATATACAGTATTATACAGTAATATTATATAATAATAATATATTATATTATTATTACAGTAATATTATATATATATATATATATATATATATATATATATATATTCTCCCAACGTGCAGTGCTCTTGAAGACTGCAGCTGGTTTTCGCATAGAATTATTCTGTAGAAATTTCCATTTTTTTTTTTTTTTTTTTTAACAAAACTTCTCTACAAAACTTCTGCTTTTTCTTTGTGGGCTTGATGGAATATAAATATTCTCACAGCTTGCAGTTCTGCTGAAGACTGCAGCAGGTTTTCACAGAGAATTATCCTGTAGAAATTTTTCCATTTTTATCCAAACCACTGGAATATAAATATTCTCCCAATTTGCAGGTCTCTTGAAGTTTTCTTAGAGACATTTGTTTCATTTATCCTGTAGAATTTTCAATTTTTAACAAAATTGCTTAAATATAAACACATATATATATAAATAATATAAAACTTGCAGTTCTCTTGAAGACGGCAGCAGGTTTTCGCTGAAGAATTTTCCATTTATCCTGTAAAATTTTTCATTTTTAACACAATTGTATTCTCTCTAGCAAACCCTCTAATTGCGTCATCATGGTTTTGTTTTTGATGACCAAATAAATTCTGATAGTATTTGCATGTGACCCAAGTATGTTCAAGAAATTTTGTCATGGTGGTAATGGGGTGAATACTTATGCAATATGCGTTTTTTTTTTTTTTGCTTAAAATGTGCAGTGAATCTTGATCACACTTGTAGGGAATTGTTTTCATTGGTTTTGCATAGTAACTTACGAGACAGTCCATTGGAGGGGGGTGTGAATACTTTTTAATCACTATTCTATAGTTACCACTGCATAGATTACCAGAAATGGTGTTTAGCAGCTAATTTTGGACCCATTCATAGAAGCGAGCGCTGAAGAATAATAAGATGCCATAGAAAGAGGAACTGGAACGACGAGTTCGGAAAGTAAAACTCTCCGAAGTGAAAACACACACCCTCTGAACCCACACACGGAATATTTTTGTGGCGCTTACATACAAGTGAATACAAGCTCTGGAGATCTCACTTTCGAGTTGTGAAAATGTCTCTTCAGCCATTCCTTTGCTATATTTGTTCCTTAGAAAACTACATAATAACCAATATGGCTGCCATTACACCATCACAGAGGTAGTCACCCAGCCGTCTCATACTCCTCCTTGACAGTTCTGGATATTTTTACTGCCATATGTCCGATTACAATTTTTTTTACTTGGACAACTCAAGGTCTTATTGTCTCTTGACGATTCCGCTGTAGTAGGAAATGCCCTTTAATTCCCTTAAGGGGGTATTCAGCACAAACATCTACAGTATATATCATAAATGTATGATAGATGCAAGTTCCATCTCTGGGACCAATACCGATCTCTAGAACGAGAGTCTCCAACCATCTCTTGACTGGTGAGACAGGCACTTGCTGCCAAATCCAGGTGGAGAATGAATAGGCATAATATAAAGAGGATCTTTCACCATCTCCAGTTCTTCACATCATTCAATAGGCGCCCTTCCATTGATTCCGGCCCAGTTGGAATTTTTTCTCTAGCCCCCACCATTCCTGAGCAATCATGTCTGGTAGTTTTAGCACATCTGCTGTTTGCTGTCAGGTGGGCGGTCCATGTCTCACTGCTCCAGCTTAAGACCGCCCACTTAACAGTAGAGTGTATGATTGTACTGAAAGTAACAGGAGTGATTACTCAGGAATGTTGAGGGCTAGAGAAAAATTCCAACTGCTCCTAAATCAGTAGAGCAGTGCCTGTTGGATGATGCAGTTAGTTGGAGTTGGTAGAGGTGGTGAAAGCTCCTCTTTGAAGGGGTTATTACAATTTTCTCATTTGAGTGGGTCCAACCTATCACTAGAACAGGGGGCTACTTCCCCAGCACGTGCTTTGTCACTACATTTAGTTGTGTGGAAGTACTGGAAATATCTCTAGGCTTCGCTTTGGAAGTCCCACAGGGATGTGTGACCTGCCCCTCCATTAAAGAGAGGTCATACTTGCCAACTTTTTAAAGTTGTCCTCCTGGAGACCAACCATGCTTCAGCGACCATGTTCCCTCTTGGTAAAGCCCCACCCCATCTGCGGTCAAACCATGCCCTTTTTCATGGTGTGAGATATCCCCTTTTCATGACATGGACATGAAATATACTTGTCATGCCACCTTTTTGTGACACGACTGGCACATAAAGAGATTTGGGAGATTTGCCCACTCTTCTGGGACATCACCCCTTTTTGCAGGAGCCTCCTGGACATTTTGGGAAAGTTGTCAAGTATAGAAAATGTAATCAGTATGTGATCGGTGGGGGTGCGACACCCGGGACCCCTGCCTATCAGCTTTTTGAAGAAAGTGCAGTGCTTATGAGTGCTGCAACCTCTTCTTTGTGCTGATGATGTCACATTCATGGTCAGGTGATACAGCAGCAATACCAAGCGCAGCCCCTACAATATGTACAGTGCTGTGCTTGGTATTCAGTGAAGAGGCTGCAGCGATCACCTGAATGCTGCAACCGTCCATGTGACAATCACAAATTGATGACTTATTCTACGGATAGATCATTAACATTTCCCAGAAGTCCCAAAAAAATCTTAAATTCGGGGCACATAGGACCCCCCTTCTCCTGATCAGTGATGGTATCAATCAGCAAGTTATCTTACAATATTACATAGATATCTTTCAATGACCAGAATACCCCTTTAGGATATTTCTTATAAGATTTTGCCGTAGACAAATTCTCCCATCCTTAGCTGCTCTATCAAGCCCGATGAAGGTCACCATTCCCATACTGTCAGTTCTTTGAAGATGGCACCCTGGTGAAGGTGCGACGCCCCATGCATCATTGACAGGACTCTTCCCATCTCCCGCTGCGTCTAAAATTAGATCTCCGTACGACCACATATTTTCTTCTGACATTTTGAACATTTCGTGCGTGCTTCAGCGGAAAGGCCATTCGGCAAGAATAGTTTTTACCTCGGCGGAGAGGTGTGGGCTGTAAAAGGCTGACTTGTGTCTGCAGACCATGCAAATGTTTGTGCGCCATGGTGAGAGCCATTCTCTGTGAATCCAAGGCTTTTGTTCTGCGAAAGTGCGAATTTATGCAGTGTCATGGACATAATATTGTAGACAAAACAGGTGTACGGGGAAGAGGGCGCGATAACATCTCAAGGATACAGCATATCATACATAAAAACAATGTCCTGCTATGGCCGGCTGTAGTAAAGGAAGCACAAAGCATTTTAAAGGGGAACTCCACTAAAAATATTATTTCCTATGTGAGTTCTCCTAGTAGGGATATCTGAAGTCACTGTTGTCTTCTGTAATTTTCCCAATGGTAAGGTAGAATAGATAGAATGAGTCTGAACCTTTGCATAGCTCCAGTGAAGGGATTCCCTTGGTGACTACTATAAATCTGGATGGCCCGGCGTATTCTGCTGTGGTCACTGAGGCTTCTTTATGTAGATAATGTAAAGTTATTGCCATACAGTCGTCCCTGCGCTGTCACCTATCCACAACATCCCCCCAGATGGGACCTACATCTTTGAGATATTTGTGTCATATCCTGTGAATATGTGAATTCGGCCATCTCATCAGGCGGCACGTAGGCTGACAGACTCCTAAAACCGGGACCAACATCTGGCGGATATGCTTCAAATGTCTGCAATAGGACTTCCCCTTTAAGAGCCCTGCGTGGACCGTATTCTCGCCTATCGGCAGCTGTTTGCCGCCTTAGCTTCCCAATCTTTGAAATTGATCCAAATAGCTTTATTCATACGTCGGCCGGTGATCCTCGCGTCTTATAAAGTCTTTATTGGAAAAGTCAGACCCGCATAGTCAGTGCTTCGAGTTACCTTTTGTTCCGATCCTGCAATTTCAGCAGAGCGAATTAAAACATTTCCAACCATGGACGCTTTTTATACAAGATCCCCTTCAAGTTCAAGCCATTACTTTAAATTGGCGTCAAGACGGAAAACCCGTAGAACGCGTGAGTGAAGTCTAAGGCTGAGCTGTGATTATGAGCCCACACACATCAGTCTAGAGAATAACTACTTAAAAGCGCGCCCCTCCCAGTCTCCTCCGGCTGACTTTAAAATTAGCTAACGCCAAGGGGGTCGCCTTTGATTAACTTATAGGGGATCTGCCGCTTCAAGGAACACTCCAGTTTAGAACAACATTTTCAAAATGAAATCTGCTTACACAGCGGAGGAACTTTCTAAATACTTTCCTTTACTTATTATGTAAGATTTCAGAACTATAAGCAGTTTTCTTCTCCATTCACACACAAAGTGAAAGTAAACCTGTTTACAGTAGTCACTTTACAGTCATGTGACCTGGCAGCTGAGCTCCCATAATGCACTGCTCTACAGTATTGAATTCCTGAACCTACTGAACAGATACTACCGTGGCCACAAAGATATTTAACATTTTATATAGATCTGGAATGTTTCACAATCTGCCAATAGTTTGTGCCGAGCCTGTAAATGACAGCCTATATTACAGATTAGAGCAGAGTTCATAATTCTAAAGGCTTCAGAGCTGAAATCTATCTATGGAATTCACAGGATGTGGTGAAGGCAGATAACATGTACATGTTAAAGAGGGACCTGGATGACTTTCTTGAAAATAAGAATATCACAGGTTATGGGAACTAGAATTTTTGGGATAGTTTATTATTTGGAGTTAGGAAGGAATTTGATCCTCTGATGGGGGAATTGGTGCCAGCCTCATGGGGGAGTCTTTCCTTCCTCTGGATCAGCTTTGGTAGGTTTATAGGTTAGACTTGATGGACTTGTGTCTTTATTCAACCTTATTTACTATGTTACTACAGTAATCTGTCTCTCTACATGACAGGAGCTCAAATAACCAGCAGCAGAATAGTGAGCGCAGCTCTGGAGTATAATACAGGATGTAACTCAGGATCAGTACAGGATAAGTAATGTAATGTATGTACACAGTGACTGCACCAGCAGAATAGTGAGTGCAGCTCTGGAGTATAATACAGGATGTAACTCAGGATCAGTACAGGATAAGTAATGTAATGTATGTACACAGTGACTGCACCAGCAGAATAGTGAGCGCAGCTCTGGAGTATAATACAGGATGTAACTCAGGATCAGTACAGGATAAGTAATGTAATGTATGTACACAGTGACTGCACCAGCAGAATAGTGAGTGCAGCTCTGGAGTATAATACAGGATGTAACTCAGGACCAATACAGGATAAGTAATGTAATGTATGTACACAGTGACTGCACCAGCAGAATAGTGAGCGCAGCTCTGGAGTATAATACAGGATGTAACTCAGGATCAGTACAGGATAAGTAATGTAATGTATGTACACAGTGACTGCACCAGCAGAATAGTGAGCGCAGCTCTGGAGTATAATAGAGGATATAACTCAGGATCAGTACAGGATAAGTAATGTAATGTATGTACACAGTGACTGCACCAGCAGAATAGTGAGCGCAGCTCTGGAGTATAATACAGGATGTAACTCAGGATTGGTTCAGGATAATGTAATGTACATGTAATGAATATATGTACACTGTTACTCCACCAGCAGAATAGTGAATGCAGCTCTGGAGTATAATACATACATTTTATTGCCGATATTGCTTTGTTGTAGTTGGAGGCTTGGGACAGGAGCCTCAGACTTCTGTTGGAATAACGTGTAGCTTGTGATGCTTCTTCCTTGCCAGACTCTTAATAATAATATAATTTCTATCCCGCGGGGCTCTAGGCAGTCACTCACACCCACTCCGGATTTTACAGAGACAATGGTTGTTTTTTCTCCTACACAGCCAGTAAATAGAATTAGAATAAGAATATAAGACGTCTGTGATACAGAACATTCCTATGGCGCAATTACCACAGATCGCTTAATTATTTATGGAATGACTAACGGCAAAACCAAGATCAATGTTTCTATAAATACACAGAGCGACCCGATCCAGAATTGCTGCGGCAGGTTATAGTGTGGATATAATGCTGTATAGATAAAGGTTACTAGTAGTCTGATGTAATCTGTATCATATACATAGAGATAAAGGAAATGCATAAAGTCCAAGGTTCTGTATGAAAGTATCATACCAAGACTCTTAAAGGGGTTGTCCTGGATTACAAAAACATGCCTGTTATTGCAGAAACAGCGCCACACCTGTTCATAGGATGTAAGTGGTGTCAAAGCTTAGCATTAAAGTGACAACTAAGGAACTGCAATACCAGACACAACCTGTGGACATGTGTGGCGCTGCCTTTGGGGGCAGCCTTATTTTTCTAGTCTTGTACAGCCACTTTAATGACTTTTTAATTGAGTTTGGATTATCCTATTCCAACAGAGCAGACATGGCATATTAATCCTGCAGGGGGCATTTGTACACACAAACTGCCCTTGTGTTTTCCACCAGTGATCACAACACACCGACAGGCCCATTCAAGTCTATGGGACCAATATGACCAATCTCTGGCTGATCTGTGAGGGTCCTAGTTTCTATATGAAGGAGTCCATGGCTGTTGAGTCGGAGTCATGGAATCGTAGTCGTAGTCGGGGGCCAGTTTTGGGTGGAGCCAGAGTTGTTGACTTTTTTTTTCCAACTTTGGCTTCAGTGTTAAATTAATAATTATTTTCAGTTATATTATGCGGTTATTGATATTAGATAAATAATCAGATACGTAGTTTGATACATAATTACTTTGATAGGAATGCAGTCACTAAGTCTTGTAATAAGTTAGAGGAGCTTTTTATGACCATGGTGGTCAGTCATTTATGAAGGAGTCGGAGTTGGTGGTTTGGAGGATTCTGTCCGAGGTAGATGTTGGGGAATACTCCTATGTATAAATACTCCTACCATGTATACGTTTGATAAAAGTAAAAACCATAACTTTAAACACAGAAGATCTGTGGGAAAAAAAGAACCCCCATTTGTGATGTCTTCATGACGATCCCTATTTACTAGGAAAGATCAAAGGGGTTTCTGGGAGTCCAATATTCATGACCCATCTTTTGGATAGGTCATCTGTATGTGATTGGTGAGGGTCTGGTACTTGGGACCCCCACATATCAGCTGCTTCACAGGCCAGTGACATCATGTTCCTTTGTTGCTTTCTTTGCAACACCATTGGTGAAGGAGTCGTAAGTCGACATGGCGATTTGTGAGTGCATGATGGGAGTCGCAGCCATTGTCGCTTTGTAGTCCTAGCCTTAAAAGAGACAGACAGGCGGCACTCTCATCTTTATACAGGTGTTGGGTGCACAATTCCACGGACGACTGGCCAGACTCCCCAATATTCTACAGAAAGGAGGACGCCCAGAACGCCACAGTATTCTACAGAAAGGAGGATGGCCAGCACTCCCCAATATTCTACAGAAAGGAGGATTGCCAGAACTCCCCAATATTCTACAGAAAGGAGGACGCCCAGAACGCCACAGTATTCTACAGAAAGGAGGATGGCCAGCACTCCCCAATATTCTACAGAAAGGAGGATTGCCAGAACTCCCCAATATTCTACAGAAAGGAGGACGCCCAGAACGCCACAGTATTCTACAGAAAGGAGGATGGCCAGCACTCCCCAATATTCTACAGAAAGGAGGATTGCCAGAACTCCCCAATATTCTACAGAAAGGAGGATGGCCAGAACGCCACAGTATTCTACAGAAAGGAGGATGGCCAGCACTCCCCAATATTCTACAGAAAGGAGGATGGCCAGCACTCCCCAATATTCTACAGAAAGGAGGATGGCCAGAACTCCACAGTATTCTAAAGAAAGGAGAATGGACAGCACTCCACAGTATTCTACAGAAAGGAGGATGGCCAGCACTCCCCAATATTCTACAGAAAGGAGGATGGCCAGCACTCCCCAATATTCTACAGAAAGGAGGATGGCCAGCACTCCCCAATATTCTACAGAAAGGAGGATGGCCAACACTCCTCAATATTCTACAGAAAGGAGGATGGCCAGCACTCCACAATATTCTACAAAGGAGGATGGCCAGCACTCCACAATATTCTACAGAAAGGAGGATGGCCAGAACTCCACAGTATTCTAAAGAAAGGAGAATGGACAGCACTCCACAGTATTCTACAGAAAGGAGGATGGCCAACACTCCTCAATATTCTACAGAAAGGAGGATGGCCAGCACTCCACAATATTCTACAGAAAGGAGGATGGCCAGCACTCCACAGTATTCTACAGAAAGGAGGATGGCCAGCACTCCACAATATTCTACAGAAAGGAGGATGGCCAGCACTCCCCAATATTCTACAGAAAGGAGGATGGCCAGCACTCCACAATATTCTACAGAAAGGAGGATGGCCAGCACTCCACAGTATTCTACAGAAAGGAGGATGGCCAGCACTCCACAATATTCTATAGAAAGGAGGATGGCCAGCACTCCACAATATTCTACAGAGAGGAGGATGGCCAGCACTCCACAATATTCTACAGAGAGGAGGATGGCCAGCACTCCACAATATTCTATAGAAAGGAGGATGAACAGCACTCCACAATATTCTACAGAAAGGAGGATGGCCAGCACTCCACAATATTCTATAGAAAGAAGGATGGCCAGCACTCCACAGTATTCTACAGAGAGGAGGATGGCCAGCACTCCACAGTATTCTACAGAGAGGAGGATGGCCAGCACTCCACATTATTCTACAGAGAGGAGGATGGCCAGCACTCCACAATATTCTACAGAAAGGAGGATGGCCAGAACTCCCCAATATTCTACAGAAAGGAGGACGCCCAGAACGCCACAGTATTCTACAGAAAGGAGGATGGCCAGCACTCCCCAATATTCTACAGAAAGGAGGATGGCCAGCACTCCCCAATATTCTACAGAAAGGAGGATGGCCAGAACTCCACAGTATTCTAAAGAAAGGAGAATGGACAGCACTCCACAGTATTCTACAGAAAGGAGGATGGCCAGCACTCCCCAATATTCTACAGAAAGGAGGATGGCCAGCACTCCCCAATATTCTACAGAAAGGAGGATGGCCAGCACTCCCCAATATTCTACAGAAAGGAGGATGGCCAGCACTCCACAATATTCTACAGAAAGGAGGATGGCCAGCACTCCACAGTATTCTACAGAAAGGAGGATGGCCAGCACTCCACAATATTCTATAGAAAGGAGGATGGCCAACACTCCACAGTATTCTACAGAAAGGAGGATGGCCAGCACTCCACAATATTCTACAGAAAGGAGGATGGCCAGCACTCCACAGTATTCTACAGAGAGGAGGATGGCCAGCACTCCACAATATTCTATAGAAAGGAGGATGGCCAACACTCCACAGTATTCTACAGAGAGGAGGATGGCCAGCACTCCACAATATTCTACAGAAAGGAGGATGGCCAGCACTCCACAATATTCTACAGAAAGGAGGATGGCCAGCACTCCACAATATTCTACAGAAAGGAGGATGGCCAGCACTCCACAGTATTCTACAGAAAGGAGGATGGCCAGCACTCCCCAATATTCTACAGAAAGGAGGATGGCCAGCACTCCCCAATATTCTACAGAAAGGAGGATGGCCAGCACTCCCCAATATTCTACAGAAAGGAGGATGGCCAGCACTCCACAATATTCTACAGAAAGGAGGATGGCCAGCACTCCACAGTATTCTACAGAAAGGAGGATGGCCAGCACTCCACAATATTCTATAGAAAGGAGGATGGCCAGCACTCCACAATATTCTACAGAGAGGAGGATGGCCAGCACTCCACAATATTCTGCAGAGAGGAGGATGGCCAGCACTCCACAATATTCTATAGAAAGGAGGATGAACAGCACTCCACAATATTCTACAGAAAGGAGGATGGCCAGCACTCCACAATATTCTATAGAAAGAAGGATGGCCAGCACTCCACAGTATTCTACAGAGAGGAGGATGGCCAGCACTCCACAGTATTCTACAGAGAGGAGGATGGCCAGCACTCCACAGTATTCTACAGAGAGGAGGATGGCCAGCACTCCACATTATTCTACAGAGAGGAGGATGGCCAGCACTCCACAATATTCTACAGAAAGGAGGATGGCCAGAACTCCCCAATATTCTACAGAAAGGAGGACGCCCAGAACGCCACAGTATTCTACAGAAAGGAGGATGGCCAGCACTCCACAATATTCTACAGAAAGGAGGATGGCCAGCACTCCCCAATATTCTACAGAAAGGAGGATGGCCAGAACTCCACAGTATTCTAAAGAAAGGAGAATGGACAGCACTCCACAGTATTCTACAGAAAGGAGGATGGCCAGCACTCCCCAATATTCTACAGAAAGGAGGATGGCCAGCACTCCCCAATATTCTACAGAAAGGAGGATGGCCAGCACTCCCCAATATTCTACAGAAAGGAGGATGGCCAGCACTCCACAGTATTCTACAGAAAGGAGGATGGCCAGCACTCCACAGTATTCTACAGAAAGGAGGATGGCCAGCACTCCACAATATTCTATAGAAAGGAGGATGGCCAGCACTCCACAATATTCTATAGAAAGGAGGATGGCCAACACTCCACAGTATTCTACAGAAAGGAGGATGGCCAGCACTCCACAATATTCTACAGAAAGGAGGATGGCCAGCACTCCACAGTATTCTACAGAAAGGAGGATGGCCAGCACTCCACAATATTCTATAGAAAGGAGGATGGCCAACACTCCACAGTATTCTACAGAGAGGAGGATGGCCAGCACTCCACAATATTCTACAGAAAGGAGGATGGCCAGCACTCCACAATATTCTACAGAAAGGAGGATGGCCAGCACTCCACAATATTCTACAGAAAGGAGGATGGCCAGCACTCCACAATATTCTACAGAAAGGAGGATGGCCAGCACTCCACAATATTCTACAGAAAGGAGGATGGACAACACTCCACAGTATTCTACAGAGAGGAGGATGGCCAGCACTCCACAATATTCTATAGAGAGGAGGATGGCCAGCACTCCACAGTATTCTACAGAAAGGAGGATGGCCAGCACTCCACAATATTCTATAGAGAGGAGGATGGCCAGCACTCCACAATATTCTATAGAGAGGAGGATGGCCAGCACTCCACAATATTCTATAGAGAGGAGGATGGCCAGCACTCCACAATATTCTATAGAGAGGAGGATGGCCAGCACTCCACAATATTCTACAGAAAGGAGGATGGCCAGAACTCCACATGAACTTTTTGAGCTTGTATTTTTTATTTTGGTTACAGAAATATTAGATTCCCTGTAAAGTATAGAGCCGCATTGTCAATTTTACATAAGCAAAGTCTAGGAGCAGCGTTTCGGCAGCCGCCTCATACTTGTACAGGACCATCCCGGGGGTCCTCCTCCTTTCATTCCCTCCTTTGTTTGGACCCCTGGTCATCTTATTACCCTGATACACTCAGTCGGCCTGATGAAGGGCTTTCAGAGCGTGAAACTTTCCTCATATTCTTTTACAGGGATTCTAATATTTCTGTAACCATAAGAAAATAAGAAAGCTCAAAAAGTTCACCTGCAGTGCCGGCCATCCTCCTTTCTGTAGTCCTAGCTGATATAGTCTGTATGGGGGAGGGGAGCTGATATTTTAATCCATTCAGCAGGGTATATCGGTGTTCATACAGTCATTACATGGCGGTCACCATCCAGAGATTTCACTAATTTAATTTGCCAACTTAATTGTTTGTGTCAAATTAACAGAGGGATTTCCCTGGTCATATGACTAGTTTAACCCCCTCCCCACCGCCTAATCCCCAGCTTATTACAGACCGAGAAATGAAGTCATAAGACAATGGGATATATAAATAGCTTCCATTTCTTGCCGTTCTCCTTGGGAGCGCGATCTGTTTGTCTCCTGAATTATTCAGCCGTGCAGGGCTTTATTGCATTTTTTAGGAGCTCTTTAAGTATTCATTCTGTAGGTGCCCGGCTATCCATTCTCCCCGAAGGATCGGCATCCAGGCCATATGGCACGGCTCGCATGGCCTCCAGCTGCTGCGTACAGCGTGAGCTCCTGTATGCAGACAGTCCTGAATGAGTCATCAATATCAATTAGGACCGGCAGAAGAATTATCCCAGCTTACAGTGAATGGGAATGGCAATGAGCTGCAATACCATACACCACCTGTGGACAGGGGTGGCGCTCTTTCTGAAATAAAGCAGCTACGTTTCTTTAATCCTGGACAAAGATTTTAATCATAATGTCTTTGCAATATTATCCATGTGCCTGCCCCCTGGTGAGCTTGTGGTGGGGCTGGCCGAGGTACTGATTGGGTGGTGCGACGTCTTCATTCTCAGGATCTGTGGGGGTCTCAGAGGTTGGACCACCAGTGACCATAAAGTGGTGGCTAGTGAATAACTCTGAGAACTCTGAATAGGTTTTGTACTGCTTTATTAGTAAATATGTCAGTCTCTACCATCAGGTTACACAAGATTCATAGATGGGGTCCTGAGCGCCCCCTCCAGGGACATCCGTATACCCTAACAGCACCTCCGAACAAGGCCTTGTATCACCTGATCAGTGAATTATTTCTTCTTTTCCTTCTTCATGCCCTTTTTAGATCTAGAACACCTGAATATCTGTACTTTATATTCAAGTGCATCTCAATAAATTAGAATATCATCAAAAAGTTGTTTTTTTTTTTTTAGTAATTCATTTGAAAAAGTGAAACCCATATATTATATTGAGTCATTACATACAGAGTGAACTTTTTCCAGTGTTTCTTTCTGTTAATGTTGATGATTACGGCTACAGCCAAGGAAAACCCAAAAGTCATTATCTCAGGAAATTAGAAGAATTAACCCAAAACAGCTGCAAAGGCTTCCTAAACGTTTAAAAAGGTCCCTTAGTTTGGTTCAGTAGGCGACACAATCATGGGGAAGACTGCTGACTGACTGACCGACTGACAGATGTCCAGAAGGCAGTCATTGACACAGTCCACAAGGAGGGTAAGCCACAAAAGGTCATTGCTAAAGAAGCCGAGTGTTGTATCAAAGCAGATTAATGGAAGGAAAAAGTGTGGTAGAAAAAGGTGCACAATTAACCGGGATAACCGCAGCCTTCATAGGATTGGTAAGAAAAGACCATTCAAAAATTTGGGGGAGATTGACAAGGAGTGGCCGATGCTGGAGTCAGTGCTACAAGATCCACCACACACAGACGTTGTATCCAGGACGTGGGCTACAAGTGTCGCCTTCCATGTGTCAGGCCACTCAAGACCAATAGACAAGGCCAGAAGCGTCTTACCTGGGCCAAGGACAGAAAGAACTGGACTGTTCTCAGCGGTCAAAGGTGTTGTTTTCAGATGAAAGTAAATTTTACATTTCATTTGGAAATCAAGGTCCCAGAGTCTGGAGGAAGAGCGGAGAGGCCACAATCCGAGCTGCTGGAGGTCTAGTGTGATGGTTTGGAGGGCCATGTCATCTGCTGGTGTAGGTCCACTGTGTTTTATCAAGTCAGCGCAGCCATCTACCAGGAAATTCTAGAGCACTTCATGCTTCCCTCTGCCCACAAGCTTTTTGGAGATGGAATTTTCATTTTCCAACAGGACTTGGCCCCTGTCCACACTGCCAAAGGTACCAATACCTGGTGTAATAACCGCAGTATCGCTGTGATTGGACAGCAAACTCGCCTGACCTTAACCCCATAGAGAATCTATAGGGTATTGTCAAGAGGAAGATGAGACACACCAGAGCCAACAATGCAGACGAGCTGAACCCGGGCGTCCATAACCCCTCTGCAGTGCCCCAGGCTGATCCCTCCAGGCCACGCCGCATTGATGCCGCATTCCTGCAAAAGGAGCCCCGACCAAGTATTGAGCATTTACTGGACAGACTTTTCATTTGGCCAACATTTCTGTGTTAAATCATTTTTTTACAGTTGGTCTTATATAATATTCTAATTTTCTGAGATCATGACTTTTGGGTTTTCCTTGGCTGTAGCCATAATCATCAACATGAACAGAAAGAAACACTGGAAAAAGTTCCCTCTGTTTGTAATTACTAAATATCATATATGGGTTTCACTTTTTCAATTGAATTACTAAAAAAACAAAAATAACTTTTTGATATTGTAATTTATTGAGATGCACTAGTATGTAGCTTTAGTTATAGTCTATAGCAGAGTAGACTTTGCTGGCTAATATACTGTTATTAACCAATGTATAAGACCTTACAGCACCATGAATTTATAATAGGGCGGCAAATGAGGGCTGATGGGAAGCAGCTGTATAAAACCATTTTATTAGTATTTCTCCATTCTCAACATCATTCTCTTGTGCTGAAGTCATTGACTTGTCTTTACTTGTTAAGACCTTACCCAGACCAGATCCACTAATCCGCACATGCCACATAGCATACCCTGGAGGAGAAAAGGAAGGTGGAATAGCACAGAGGTAATAACGCCCACGGAGCAATGTATATAGCTACTATAATACTGCCCCCTATATATATAAGAATATACCTATAATACTTCCCCCTATGTTCAAGAATATAACTACTATAATACTGCTCCTATGTACAAGAATATAACTACTATAATACTGCTCCTATGTACAAGAATATAACTACTATAATACTGCTCCTATGTACAAGAATATAACTACTATAATACTGCTCCTATGTACAAGAATATAACTACTATAATACTACTCCTATGTACAAGAATATAACTACTATAATACTGCCCCCTATGTACAAGAATATAACTACTATAATACTGCTCCTATGTACAAGAATATAACTACAATAATACTGCTCCTATGTACAAGAATATAACTACTATAATACTGCCCCTATGTACAAGAATATAACTACAATAATACTGCTCCTATGTACAAGAATATAACTACTATAATACTGCCCCCTCCTATGTACAAGAATATAACTACTATAATACTGCCTCCTATGTACAAGAATATAACTACTATAATACTGCTCCTATGTACAAGAATATAACTACAATAATACTGCCTCCTATGTACAAGAATGTAACTACTATAATACTATCTCCTATGTACAAGAATATAACTACTATAATAGTACCTCCTATGTACAAGAATATAACTACTATAATACTGCCCCTATGTACAAGAATATAACTACTATAATACTGCTCCTATGTACAAGAATATAACTACTATAATACTGCTCCTATGTACAAGAATATAACTACTATAATACTGCTCCTATGTACAAGAATATAACTGCTATAATACTGCTCCAATGTACAAGAATATAACTGCTATAATACTGCTCCTATGTACAAGAATATAACTACTATAATACTGCCTCCTGTGTACAAGAATATAACTACTATAATACTGCTCCTATGTACAAGAATATAACTACTATAATACTGCTCCTATGTACAAGAATATAACTACTATAATACTGCTCCTATGTACAAGAATATAACTACTATAATACTGCTCCTATATACAAGAATATAACTACTATAATACTGCCCCCTATGTATAAGAATATAACTACTATAATACTACCCCTATGTACAAGAATATAACTACTATAATACTGCCCCCTATGTACAAGAATATAACTACTATAATACTACTCCTATGTACAAGAATATAACTACTATAATACTGCCCCCTATGTACAAGAATATAACTACTATAATACTACCCCTATGTACAAGAATATAACTACTATAATACTGCCCCCTATGTACAAGAATATAACTACTATAATACTGCTCCTATGTACAAGAATATAACTGCTATAATACTGCTCCTATGTACAAGAATATAACTGCTATAATACTGCCACTATGTATAAGAATATAACTACTATAATACTACCCCCTATGTACAAGAATATAACTACTATAATACTGCTCCTATGTACAAGAATATAACTACTATAATACTGCTCCAATGTACAAGAATATAATAACTATAATACTGCTCCTATGTACAAGAATATAACTACTATAATACTTCCCCCTATGTACAAGAATATAACTACTATACTACTGCCCCTATGTAGAAGAATATAACTACTATAATACTGCCCCTTATGTACAAGAATATAACTACTATAATACTGCCCCCTATGTATAAGAATAGAACTACTATAATACTACCCCTATGTACAAGAATATAACTACTATAATACTGCCCCCTATGTACAAGAATATAACTACTATAATACTGCCTCCTATGTACAAGAATATAACTACTATAATACTGCCCCCTATGTACAAGAATATAACTACTATAATACTACCCCTATGTACAAGAATATAGCTACTATAATACTGCCCCTATGTACAAGAATACAACTACTATAATACTAATCCTATGTACAAGAATATAACTACTATAATACTGCTCCTATGTACAAGAATATAACTACTATAATACTACTCCTATGTACAAGAATATAACTACTATAATACTACTCCTATGTACAAGAATACAACTACTATAATACTGCTCCTATGTACAAGAATATAACTACTATAATACTGACCCTATGTACAAGAATATAACTACTATAATACTGCTCCTATATACAAGAATATAACTACTATAATACTGACCCTATGTACAAGAATATAACTACTATAATACTGCTCCTATATACAAGAATATAACTACTATAATACTGCCACTATGTATAAGAATATAACTGCTATAATACTGGAAGTAGATTCTTCATTTCTTACCAGTTATTTCTCCTTTCCTTAAATTTGTGAAATTGTTTTGTGAACCATTCTTAGAGCCAAATCTTACAATGCGCCCGGTATAGATTTTTTTAAGGTCCCTGTGTAGGGAGGTTTAGGACACCAGCAGTCACATGTGTATAGGCTCCAGCAGAGTAAATCTCTCTCCTGATTTTATGTAAGATTATAAGAGGAGTAATGCCGCTTTCTCTGAGGACGTCATTACCCGGCCAGCAGCCGCCACATTGTGCACACTTCAATGAGTCCTGTGAGAGCTGAGCCTTAAAACGCTTCATCGGTTCTGCGGTCTATGGACATTTACATACAGATTGTCTCCTGATTACAAATCCTCCGCTGATTGGAAAATCTCCAGTGACGGATGTTCCCGGCTGTTTATGGGGGTGCTGAGCTTACTGCAATCAGGCCGCACAGATAACAGCACAGCGCCCTACTTACCATGCAGGACGTACACCGCTCATCAGAGACTACCTGCAGTACTGAAAGTACAGCGACATGAATCAGGCAGAGGTCACACAGGAGCAGAGGAGCCGCAGAAATCCTCCCCGGTCACATGATTACAAACACAACTTCATTTAGTGAATATTGTCAGTTTTTGCACCAGGAGTTGATGACTTTAGGGGTGTCCAAACTTTTGCAGTGGCTATTCGAAAGACTTTTTTTAGGCTAGGTTCACACTGCTGCTGCTTTTATTGTTTCTCTATAAAGTCAATAGGTAAGGATACAAATTGAAAGTCTTTTGACTTGAATGGGAACTGAGCTGCAGTACCCCTGCACAGCCACTATAAAGTGTGTGGAGCTGTGTGTGCACAGATCTAGTGAGTGCAATAATTGACTTGTGGAGGTGACTGACCCCCAGACTGCACCAGTCACCTCCTGTCCTGCACACCCATATCTAATACCTGTACCCATAGCCGGTATGTATACTAGTGATACCATGCCATACCCATATCTAATACCTGTACCCATAGCCGGTATGTATACTAGTGATACCATGCCATACCCATATCTAATACCTGTACCCATAGCCGGTATGTATACTAGTGATATCATACCATACCCATATCTAATACCTGTAGCCATAGCCGGTATGTATACTAGTGATACCATGCCATACCCATATCTAATACCTGTACCCATAGCCGGTATGTATACTAGTGATACCATGCCATACCCATATCTAATACCTGTACCCATAGCCGGTATGTATACTAGTGATACCATGCCATACCCATATCTAATACCTGTAGCCATAGCCGGTATGTATACTAGTGATACCATGCCATACCCATATCTAATACCTGTACCCATAGCCGGTATGTATACTAGTGATACCATGCCATACCCATATCTAATACCTGTACCCATAGCCGGTATGTATACTAGTGATATCATACCATACCCATATCTAATACCTGTAGCCATAGCCGGTATGTATACTAGTGATACCATGCCATACCCATATCTAATACCTGTACCCATAGCCGGTATGTATACTAGTGATACCATGCCATACCCATATCTAATACCTGTACCCATAGCCGGTATGTATACTAGTGATACCATGCCATACCCATATCTAATACCTGTACCCATAGCCGGTATGTATACTAGTGATATCATACCATACCCATATCTAATACCTGTACCCATAGCCGGTATGTATACTAGTGATACCATACCATACCCATATCTAATACCTGTAGCCATAGCCGGTATGTATACTAGTGATATCATACCATACCCATATCTAATACCTGTAGCCATAGCCGGTATGTATACTAGTGATACCATGCCATACCCATATCTAATACCTGTACCCATAGCCGGTATGTATACTAGTGATATCATACCATACCCATATCTAATACCTGTAGCCATAGCCGGTATGTATACTAGTGATACCATGCCATACCCATATCTAATACCTGTAGCCATAGCCGGTATGTATACTAGTGATACCATGCCATACCCATATCTAATACCTGTACCCATAGCCGGTATGTATACTAGTGATACCATGCCATACCCATATCTAATACCTGTACCCATAGCCGGTATGTATACTAGTGATACCATGCCATACCCATATCTAATACCTGTACCCATAGCCGGTATGTATACTAGTGATACCATGCCATACCCATATCTAATACCTGTACCCATAGCCGGTATGTATACTAGTGATATCATACCATACCCATATCTAATACCTGTACCCATAGCCGGTATGTATACTAGTGATACCATGCCATACCCATATCTAATACCTGTAGCCATAGCCGGTATGTATACTAGTGATATCATACCATACCCATATCTAATACCTGTAGCCATAGCCGGTATGTATACTAGTGATACCATACCATACCCATATCTAATACCTGTAGCCATAGCCGGTATGTATACTAGTGATATCATACCATACCCATATCTAATACCTGTAGCCATAGCCGGTATGTATACTAGTGATACCATGCCATACCCATATCTAATACCTGTACCCATAGCCGGTATGTATACTAGTGATATCATACCATACCCATATCTAATACCTGTAGCCATAGCCGGTATGTATACTAGTGATACCATACCATACCCATATCTAATACCTGTAGCCATAGCCGGTATGTATACTAGTGATATCATGCCATACCCATATCTAATACCTGTAGCCATAGCCGGTATGTATACTAGTGATACCATACCATACCCATATCTAATACCTGTACCCATAGCCGGTATGTATACTAGTGATATCATGCCATACCCATATCTAATACCTGTAGCCATAGCCGGTATGTATACTAGTGATACCATGCCATACCCATATCTAATACCTGTACCCATGGCTAATACCTGTACACATAGCCGGTATGTATACTAGTGATACCATACCATACCCATGTCTAATACCTGTACCCATAGCCGGTATGTATACTAGTGATATCATGCCATACCCATATCTAATACCTGTAGCCATAGCCGGTATGTATACTAGTGATACCATACCATACCCATGTCTAATACCTGTACCCATAGCCGGTATGTATACTAGTGATATCATGCCATACCCATATCTAATACCTGTAGCCATAGCCGGTATGTATACTAGTGATACCATACCATACCCATATCTAATACCTGTACCCATAGCCGGTATGTATACTAGTGATACCATGCCATACCCATATCTAATACCTGTAGCCATAGCCGGTATGTATACTAGTGATATCATACCATACCCATATCTAATACCTGTACCCATAGCCGGTATGTATACTAGTGATATCATACCATACCCATATCTAATACCTGTACCCATAGCCGGTATGTATACTAGTGATATCATACCATACCCATATCTAATACCTGTAGCCATAGCTGGTATGTATACTAGTGATATCATACCATACCCATATCTAATACCTGTACCCATAGCCGGTATGTATACTAGTGATATCATACCATACCCATATCTAATACCTGTAGCCATAGCCGGTATGTATACTAGTGATATCATACCATACCCATATCTAATACCTGTACCCATAGCCGGTATGTATACTAGTGATATCATACCATACCCATATCTAATACCTGTACCCATGTCTAATACCTGTACACATAGCCGGTATGTATACTAGTGATATCATACCATACCCATATCTAATACCTGTACCCATAGCCGGTATGTATACTAGTGATACCATACCATACCCATATCTAATACCTGTACCCATAGCCGGTATGTATACTAGTGATACCATGCCATACCCATATCTAATACCTGTAGCCATAGCCGGTATGTATACTAGTGATATCATACCATACCCATATCTAATACCTGTACCCATAGCCGGTATGTATACTAGTGATATCATACCATACCCATATCTAATACCTGTAGCCATAGCCGGTATGTATACTAGTGATATCATACCATACCCATATCTAATACCTGTACCCATGTCTAATACCTGTACACATAGCCGGTATGTATACTAGTGATATCATACCATACCCATATCTAATACCTGTACCCATGTCTAATACCTGTACCCATAGCCGGTATGTATACTAGTGATACCATGCCATAACCATATCTAATACCTGTAGCCATAGCCGGTATGTATACTAGTGATACCATGCCATACCCATATCTAATACCTGTAGCCATAGCCGGTATGTATACTAGTGATATCATACCATACCCATATCTAATACCTGTACCCATAGCCGGTATGTATACTAGTGATATCATACCATACCCATATCTAATACCTGTACCCATAGCCGGTATGTATACTAGTGATATCATACCATACCCATATCTAATACCTGTACCCATAGCCGGTATGTATACTAGTGATATCATACCATACCCATATCTAATACCTGTAGCCATAGCTGGTATGTATACTAGTGATATCATACCATACCCATATCTAATACCTGTACCCATAGCCGGTATGTATACTAGTGATATCATACCATACCCATATCTAATACCTGTAGCCATAGCCGGTATGTATACTAGTGATATCATACCATACCCATATCTAATACCTGTACCCATAGCCGGTATGTATACTAGTGATATCATACCATACCCATATCTAATACCTGTACCCATGTCTAATACCTGTACACATAGCCGGTATGTATACTAGTGATATCATACCATATAATACCCATGTCTAATACCTGTACCCATACTTGGTACGTATACTAGAGATACCATACCATACCCATGTCTAGTTCCTGTACCCATGTCTAATAATTGTGCCCTTTTCTAACTTGTGTACTTATGTCAAGTTTTTGTGTCCATGTCTAGTACCTGTACTCTTGTCTAATATGATACCCATGTCAAGTTCTTTTATCTATGTCTAGTTTCTGTACCCATGTCCAGTACTGGTATCCGTGTCCATTTCCTGTATCTATGTCTAGTCCTTGTACCCATGTCTAGTTCCTGTTTCTGATAATGCACCTTAGAGGACCTTAGACAGTGAGGATGATGTCACCAAAAGTCCTGGATGTTCTGTGTAAAGCTCCTTTTGATCACACTTGGGTAATGGGGGCATGCTGACTATGAGATAGGGGAAAGTCTGTGAAAAATCACAGTGTGTCCCTTTAAGCTGCACCTCTACTTCTTGCTCAGCACCCCTCAATCCCTCCATATAAACCAAGCACATGGCTATTATGAGCTGGCTGTGGGCCTGTATTTCCCTGTGCACTGACCTTTTATAATGTGATTTAGTCCTCCTGTCAGGATGGTAACACCCATCATCCTCGGCCATTATTCACACTCTGCACTGTTTGTTATTTGCATGAGCCCCGCTGGTGTCTCCTAAATGCTACATGTAATGTGTGTAGGTGATTTGCACTCACAGCTGCCAGATGAAGCCATAGTCACCAGAGCTGCGAGGACCTGGGGGGAGGCATTGTGCTGGGGGCTCACAGGACCATATGGAGGGCATGAAAGGGGCCACTTTATTGTGGGTATTGATTATACCAATGTTTAAATATGCATTAATGTCAGCAGCGGGCGGCGAGAGAGTCTGCAAAACTAGGATTTGATTTGCTGGTCTTGATGGAGAACAATCGCAGCGTCCCCGACACCGACCCCCCCAGCCATGATGTATGGCTACAAAACAGGGCCATGTGGATGGGGCAGAAGTGACCCTGATCTGCAATGCAGATTACAGGGGACAATTGGGATGTCAAGCAGTAACCTTATAAGTGGCCATGTGTCTGCAGTCATTGTATAGGAGGCTGTCTGTGCACCGGGCCCCTCAGGGACAGAGAACGGGCCCCGCACAGTCATAAGTCATCTGAGGAACAGCAATGATGAACTCGCCGCATCTTACTGGCCAGGACATGACTTCTATAGGATTATTCTCCCCTTATTCACATTAATAAAGAGATCAGACCATCTATCTATCTATCTATCTATCTATCTATCTCATATCTATCTATCTATCTATCTATCTATCTATCTATCTATCCCATATCTATCTATCTCATATCTATCTATCTCATATCTATCTATCTATCTCATATCTACCTATCTCATATCTATCTATCTCATATCTATCTATCTCATATCTATCTATCTCTATCTTTTTTTCTATTTCTCACTGTCATATCTGTCTCTAGTTCTTATCTATATATATCCCTCATTATATTGTGTGCCATCAGTACGTGCATCTATCTATCTACCTATCTCATATCTATCTATCTATCTATCTATCTATCTATCTATCTATCTCATATCTATCTATCTCATATCTATCTCATATCTATCTATCTCATATCTATCTCTCTCATATCTATCTATCTCATATCTATCTATCTATCTATCTATCTCATATCTATCTCATATCTATCTATCTATCTATCTATCTCATATCTATCTATCTCTCTCATATCTATCTATCTCATATCTATCTATCTATCTATCTATCTATCTCATATCTATCTCATATCTATCTATCTATCTATCTACCTATCTATCTATCTATCTCATATCTATCTATCTATCTCATATCTATCTATCTATCTATCTATCTATCTATCTATCTATCTATCTCATATCTATCTATCTCATATCTATCTCTCTCATATCTATCTATCTATCTATCACATGTCTATCTATCTCATATCTATGTCATATCTATCTATCTTATATCTATCTATCTATCTATCTCATATCTATCTATCTATCTCATATCTATCTATCTCATATCTATCTATCTATCTATCTATCTCATATCTATCTATCTCTATCTTTTTTTCTATTTCTCACTGTCATATCTGTCTCTAGTTCTTATCTATATATATATCCCTCATTATATTGTGTGCCATCAGTACGTGCATCTATCTATCTATCTATATCAGGGGTCTCAAACTCAATTTAATCGGGGGCCGCTGGAGGTAGAGTCTGGGTGAGGCTGGACCGCATCAGGTTTTCCACACCGGTAATATGCTCCATATTGGCCCCTGCACACGGTATTATGCTCCCTAGCGGCCCCTGCACTTGTATTATGCTCCATTGTGGCCCCTGCACTGGTATTAGGCTCCATAGTGGCCCCTGCACACGGTATTGTGCCCCATAGTTGCCCACCCAAGAACTATTATTATACTCTGGGTTCTTTTCAGAACCCAGAGTATAATGATTGGAGACCCAGGGGAGGTGACAAACATAAAAACTAGTGTTACTTACCTATACTGGAAACCGGAGCACTCCCAGCAGCTTTTGGCCCTGTCTAATTAAGTCACGTGATGAGACCGGCGACACGACCTGATGACGTCACCAGAGTGCCCAAGCCCGCTCGGAGTGACAGCGGATCGCAGGAGAGGTGAGTAACACTGGTTTTTATGTTCCTTCACCTCCCCTGGGTCTCCGATTATTATACTCCGGGGTCTAAAAAGACCCCGGAATATAATAATAGTAGTATTTGAGGCCCGCGGCCTCACTTACCGAAGCCCGCGGCTGCTCACAGCGGCATCCACTTCCTCTTCTGCGTCCCATATCAGAAGGGGAAGCGGGGGGCGGCCACGAGCAGACGCGGGTAGGTAAATAAATAGGCCCTGACCTGCCGGGGATACTCCAACAGGTTACGGCCTATTTATATAAATAAAAAAAACTTATCCTCACCTACCTGCGATGCCTTGATGCAGCCGCCGCCTCCTCCTCTTGTCCGAGACGTCTATGTCTCAGTGTAGGAGGCGCGATGACGTCATTATATCGCTGCCTGCGCTGTGATGCGGACGTCTCGTAAGCCAGCCCAGGACAGGCCCCGTTCAGCGTTGTTTTTTTTAAAGCGGCCTGTCCTGGGCTGGTTTACATTAGATAGTAAAAAATGACGCCCCCAGACAGTGCGCCCCTGGTGCCATTCGTATCAAACTCGGGCCGCACTAACATTAAGTTTGATATTGAGGTGGGGGCCGCAAACTATTGTCCCGAGGGCTGCAGTTGGCCCGCGGGCCGCGAGTTTGAGACCCCTGATCTATATGATATAATAAATAAGAGCACTGTAGGTATATCCCCCAGTATACGGCCAGTGGACACTATTTTTGGGTGCGGTATTATTTCACACAGCAGCTGCCACTCATGAAATATGCAGGGACATATGGCTGTTTGTATAGAAAACCTTCCGTCCGTATGTTTTACTGAATGTTTAAAAAAAAGGTGAAAACATGTTCTTGATAGGATACGGTATATACTCCCTCCTGTGCACCCACAGATTACAGATGTGAGGTCTGCTCTGACATCCACCGAATGTTCTGTACCCTTTAGATATGAGCAGATAATTGTAGATTAATCGCCCGTTGTTCCTCTCTGTTATCGGCCACACTGTCTTGCTCTCTCTTTATCTCCCTGATAACAGAATTCCAAAGCTTTAATATGGCAATAACAGCTTATGAAAAAATTTACATAAAAGTTTTATATTCTACAGTGATATTCAGAGCTGAATTCGTAATTCTGCGGGTTTTCTGCCTTCTGCTGCTGGAGTGCAGCTATCTCTGCCACCCCCTGCTGGTCAGTATCTGTATAGCGCAAGCTCTGGTGTGAAGAACCAGATAATGTACAGAAGAACAATGTAGAAAACTCATGATAGCAGAATTGTGAGTGCAGCTCTTGATGTGAGTGAAAAAGATATCCAAAAATATTAAAGTATCTGGATAATTGTTTGGAGAAAAACATCTGTCAACATCTGCATTATTAATTAGGACATATGGAAGTCATGGGGAGGGGGGAGAGGGTCCTCGAGTCTGTATATGTCTCTGTTATCTACAGCGGAGAGCCCCTGAAAAAAGCCGCCCCTGCTGTGAGGGATTCTTCCCATCAGACGTGGAGCTACATGGCGGTCATGTGTGTATCATTTCAGTAATAAATTATTCCTCCTACATTTTTATTGACTTCATCCTCAGAGTATAACTGGATCCTCATCTGGATGTTTCTTCTCATTCACCTCCTCATTTACCTTCAGGCGCCATTAATCTTGTATTGTGCTCCCCTGATGTCTGCCGCCCCTGTGTACTGTTTATTACACCTTCTATCTGTATGTCTTACCGGCTGCAAATTCCCATTTACTGATACCAGGCTCCCAAGTTATATCCTTGTACATAGGGGTAGTATTATAGTAGTTATATTCTTGTATATAGGAGCAGTATTATAGCAGTTATATTCTTGTACATAGGGGGCAGTATTATAGTAGTTATATTCTTGTACATAGGAGCAGTATTATAGTAGTTATATTCTTGTACATAGGAGCAGTATTATAGTAGTTATATTCTTGTACATAGGAGCAGTACTATAGTAGTTATATTCTTGTACATAGGAGCAGTATTATAGTAGTTATATTCTTGTACATAGGAGCAGTATTATAGTAGTTATATTCTTGTACATAGGGGGCAGTATTATAGTAGTTATATTTTTGTACATAGGAGTAGTATTATAGTAGTTATATTCTTGTACACAGGGGCAGTATTATAGTAGTTATATTCTTGTACATAGGCTGCAGTATTATAGTAGTTATATTCCTGTACATAGGAGGTAGTATTATAGTAGTTATATTCTTGTACATAGGGGGCAGTATTATAGCAGTTATATTCTTGTACATAGGAGCAGTATTATAGTAGTTATATTCCTGTATATAGTAGTATTATAGTAGTTATATTCTTGTACATATGAGCAGCATTATAGTAGGTGTATTCTTGTACATAGGAGCAGTATTATAGTAGTTATATTCTTGTACATAGGAGGTAGTATTATAGTAGTTATATTCTTGTACATAGGAGGTAGTATTATAGTAGTTATATTCTTGTACATAGGGGGCAGTATTATAGTAGTTATATTCTTGTACATAGGAGTAGTATTATAGTAGTTATATTCTTGTACATAGGGGGCAGTATTGTAGTTATATTCTTGTACATAGGAGTAGTATTATAGTAGTTATATACTTGTACATAGGAGTAGTATTACAGTAGTTATATTCTTGTACATAGGGGGCAGTATTGTAGTTATATTCTTGTACATAGGAGCAGTATTATAGTAGTTATATTCTTGTACATAGGAGCAGTATTATAGTAGTTATATTCTTGTACATAGGTTTAGTATTATAGTAGTTATATTCTTGTACATAGGAGCAGTATTATAGTAGTTATATTCTTGTACATAGGAGTAGTATTATAGTAGTTATATTCTTGTACATAGGAGAAGTATTATAGTAGTTATATTCTTGTACATAGGAGCAGTATTATAGTAGTTATATTCTTGTACATAGCAGTAGTATTATAGTAGTTATATTCTTGTACATAGGAGTAGTATTAATAATAATAATAATAGTCCTTTAATAGTCCCACAGTGGGGAAATTCAGTGTGTTACAGCAGCAAAGATAAGATAAGCAGATACAAATACAAATACAATATGTACAGGAATGTTCCAAGGTGAGAGGCATTACATTAATAGCAGACAGACAGATAGGACGTAGCAGGGAGGGGGGGGGGGATTTAACAGGCAGAGAGATATTTCAGTTCTCTGTGTGTAATGATCTCCGCTTAGGTCGGTGTTGGTTGTACAGCCTTACCGCGGTGGGGAGGAAAGACTTCCGATAGCGCTCCTTCTCACATTATAGTAGTTATATTCTTGTACATAGGAGGTAGTATTATAGTAGTTATATTCTTGTACATAGGAGCAGTATTATAGTAGTTATATTCTTGTACATAGGAGCAGTATTATAGTAGTTATATTCTTGTACATAGGAGCAGTATTATAGTAATTATATTCTTGTACATAGGAGCAGTATTATAGTAGTTATATTCTTGTATATAGGAGCAGTATTATAGTAGTTATATTCTTGTACATAGGAGTAGTATTATAGTAGTTATATTCTTGTACATAGGAGCAGTATTATAGTAGTTATATTCTTGTATATAGGAGCAGTATTATAGTAGTTATATTCTTGTACATAGGTGGTAGTATTATAGTAGTTATATTCTTGTACATAGGGGCAGTATTATAGTAGTTATATTCTTGTACATAGCAGGTAGTATAGTAGTTATATTCTTGTACATAGGAGCAGTATTTATAGTAGTTATATTCTTGTACATAGAAACAGTATTATAGTAGTTATATTCTTGTACATAGGAGCAGTATTATAGTAGTTATATTCTTGTACATAGGAGCAGTATTATAGTAGTTATATTCTTGTACATAGGGGGCAGTATTATAGTAGTTATATTCTTGTACATAGGGGCAGTATTATAGTAGTTATATTCTTGTACATAGGGGCAGTATTATAGTAGTTATATTCTTGTACATACGAGCAGTATTATAGTAGTTATATTCTTGTACATAGGGGCAGTATTATAGTAGTTATATTCTTGTACAGAGGAGCAGTATTATAGTAGTTATATTCTTGTACATAGGAGCAGTATTATAGTAGTTATATTCTTGTACATAGGGGGCAGTATTATAGTAGTTATATTCTTGTACATAGGAGCAGTATTATAGTAGTTATATTCTTGTACATAGGAGCAGTATTATAGTAGTTATATTCTTGTACATAGGAGCAGTATTATAGTAGTTATATTCTTGTACGTAGGGGTCAGTATTATAGTAGTTATATTCTTGTACATAGGAGCAGTATTATAGTAGTTATATTCTTGTACATAGGAGCAGTATTATAGTAGTTATATTCTTGTACATAGGGGTCAGTATTATAGTAGTTATATTCTTGTACATAGGAGCAGTATTATAGTAGTTATATTCTTGTACATAGGAGGTAGTATTATAGTAGTTATATTCTTGTACATAGGAGCAGTATTATAGTAGTTATATTCTTGTACATAGGAGCAGTATTATAGTAGTTATATTCTTGTACATAGGAGCAGTATTATAGTAGTTATATTCTTGTACATAGGGGTCAGTATTATAGTAGTTATATTCTTGTACATAGGAAGCGGTATTATAATAGTTAGATTCTTGTACATAGGGGTCAGTATTATAGTAGTTATATTCTTGTACATAGGAGGTAGTATTATAGTAGTTATATTCTTGTACATAGGAGGTAGTATTATAGTAGTTATATTCTTGTACATAGAGGTAGTATTATAGTAGTTATATTCTTGTACATAGGGGCAGTATTATAGTAGTTATATTCTTGTACATAGGAGTAGTATTATAGTAGTTATATTCTTGTACAGAGGAGCAGTATTATAGTAGTTATATTCTTGTACTTAGTGGCAGTATTATAGTAGTTATATTCTTGTACATAGGAGCAGTATTATAGTAGTTATATTCTTGTATATAGGAGCAGTATTATAGTAGTTATATTCTTGTACATAGGTGGTAGTATTATAGTAGTTATATTCTTGTACATAGGAGCAGTATTATAGTAGTTATATTCTTGTACATAGGAGCAGTATTATAGTAGTTATATTCTTGTACATAGGCTGCAGTATTATAGTAGTTATATTCTTGTATATAGGAGCAGTATTATAGTAGTTATATTCTTGTACATAGGAGCAGTATTATAGTAGTTATATTCTTGTACATAGGAGCAGTATTATAGTAGTTATATTCTTGTATATAGGAGCAGTATTATAGTAGTTATATTCTTGTACATAGGAGCAGTATTATAGTAGTTATATTCTTGTACATAGGAGCAGTATTATAGTAGTTATATTCTTGTACATAGGAGTAGTATTATAGTAATTATATTCTTGTACATAGGAGCAGTATTATAGTAGTTATATTCTTGTATATAGGAGCAGTATTATAGTAGTTATATTCTTGTACATAGGAGTAGTATTATAGTAGTTATATTCTTGTACATAGGAGCAGTATTATAGTAGTTATATTCTTGTATATAGGAGCAGTATTATAGTAGTTATATTCTTGTACATAGGAGCAGTATTATAGTAGTTATATTCTTGTACATAGGAGCAGTATTATAGTAGTTATATTCTTGTACATAGGAGCAGTATTATAGTAGTTATATTCTTGTACATAGGAGTAGTATTATAGTAATTATATTCTTGTACATAGGAGCAGTATTATAGTAGTTATATTCTTGTATATAGGAGCAGTATTATAGTAGTTATATTCTTGTACATAGGAGTAGTATTATAGTAGTTATATTCTTGTACATAGGAGCAGTATTATAGTAGTTATATTCTTGTATATAGGAGCAGTATTATAGTAGTTATATTCTTGTACATAGGTGGCAGTATTATAGTAGTTATATTCTTGTACATAGGAGCAGTATTATAGTAGTTATATTCTTGTACATAAGGGCAGTATTATAGTAGTTATATTCTTGTATATAGGAGCAGTATTATAGTAGTTATATTCTTGTACATAGGAGTAGTATTATAGTAGTTATATTCTTGTACATAGGAGCAGTATTATAGTAGTTATATTCTTGTATATAGGAGCAGTATTATAGTAGTTATATTCTTGTACATAGGAGCAGTATTATAGTAGTTATATTCTTGTACATAGGAGCAGTATTATAGTAGTTATATTCTTGTACATAGGAGCAGTATTATAGTAGTTATATTCTTGTACATAGGAGTAGTATTATAGTAATTATATTCTTGTACATAGGAGCAGTATTATAGTAGTTATATTCTTGTATATAGGAGCAGTATTATAGTAGTTATATTCTTGTACATAGGAGTAGTATTATAGTAGTTATATTCTTGTACATAGGAGCAGTATTATAGTAGTTATATTCTTGTATATAGGAGCAGTATTATAGTAGTTATATTCTTGTACATAGGTGGCAGTATTATAGTAGTTATATTCTTGTACATAGGAGCAGTATTATAGTAGTTATATTCTTGTACATAAGGGCAGTATTATAGTAGTTATATTCTTGTACATAGGGGCAGTATTATAGTAGTTATATTCTTGTACATAGGAGCAGTATTATAGTAGTTATATTCTTGTACATAGGAGCAGTATTATAGTAGTTATATTCTTATACATAGGAGCAGTATTATAGTAGTTATATTCTTGTACATAGGAGCAGTATTATAGTAGTTATATTCTTGTACATAGGAGCAGTATTATAGCAGTTATATTCTTGTACATAGGGGGCAGTATTATAGTAGTTATATTCTTGTACATAGGAGCAGTATTATAGTAGTTATATTCTTGTACATAGGAGGTAGTATTATAGTAGTTATATTCTTGTACATAGGAGGCAGTATTATAGTAGTTATAGTCTTGTACATAGGAGCAGTATTATAGTAGTTATATTCTTGTACATAGGGGGCAGTATTATAGTAGTTATATTCTTGTACATAGGAGCAGTATTATAGCAGTTATATTCTTGTACATAGGGGGCAGTATTATAGTAGTTATATTCTTGTACATACTGGCAGTAATATGGTAACGTTTAATAAATGTAACATTATGGTTCATGTAACCTCTTCACACACATATTTTGGACAATATCCATATGCCTAGCTGGTACCTGGTGCTGTGCAGTCGGTCATTATGTTCTCTTATCATAGATCAGTATACTTGCAGGTTATGGTCGGGTTCTCTCTGTACTGTTCTGGAATCCCGGTTCACTTGATATAATTTTATATGGAGTATGGAGCAGATGTGAGGAATGCTCTCTGGACGTTTATTGTTCATTTTCTTTTTGTGGGCAAAATTAAATCATCCCTCTTATCAGCACAGCACGAAAGGCGAACTGCGCTGCGGTGTACAGAGAGCTCATCGTTCTTATTGGGTACGGCCTGGGGCTTCTGACATGATGCTTTTTCTATTTTTATCAGCAGTGATGTTTTCCTCAGCTGGAAAAAGAAGCCCACGTTTTATTCATCGAGATCCAACGTCCTGTCATAAAGGCAGGATGTTCACAGCAGAGTGGAGGCGCCGTTCTCCTTTCTGCATCATTGTTGCCAGAAATAGAGACACACAATGTCACCTGGTTGAAAGTGACTCTCCAGCAGTTCTGTCTATCTATCTATCTATCCCATATCTATCTATCTCATATCTATCTATCTCATATCTATCCTATCTATCTATCTGTCTCCTATCTATCTATCTCATATCAACAAATATCAACATTAATGGTGATAGTGATGAGGGGAATGAGGACTCCAAGCTGATTATAAGTGAAGGTTTGGTAAGAGAACATTTAGCTAAGATTAAGGAAACCAAGTCCCCAGGACCGGATGATTTACACCCTAGAGTTTTAAAAGAATTAGCAGAGGAAATAACAGAACCCCTTGCAATAATCTTTAATAAGTCATGGGAGACAGGAGTGGTCCCTCTAGATTGGAAAAGGGCAAATGTGGCCCCCATCTACAAAAAGGGGAATAGGGACGACCCAGGAAATTATAGGCCGGTAAGTCTGACCTCGATAGTAGGAAAAATCTTTGAACAAATCGTTAAAGAACATTTAATTAGGTACCTGGATGGGAAGGCTTTAATTAATCAGAGCCAGCACGGCTTTATGCCTAATAAATCTTGCCAGACTAATCTTATTTCCTTCTATAATAAAGTCACTGAATGGTTGGACCAGGGGAATGCAGTGGACATAGTATATCTTGACTTTAGTAAGGCCTTTGATAAAGTATCACATAACTTTCTTATTGATAAAATGATCAAGTATGGCTTTGATAAAATATCAGTGAGGTGGGTTCACAATTGGCTTAATGATCGGGCACAACGAGTAATTCTAAATGGCTATACATCAAACTGGAAGAAAGTAAAAAGCGGGGTGCCGCAGGGCTCTGTCCTGGGCCCAGTACTTTTTAATATTTTTATAAATGATCTGGATGATGGGGCTAATGGGGAACTAATAAAATTTGCAGATGATACAAAGATAGGAGGAATGGCCAACACTAGAGAGGAGAGAGAGTGCATCCAAAAGGACTTAGACACACTGGAACAATGGGCTGAGGTGAACAAAATGGTATTCAACAGGGACAAATGCAAGGTCCTACATCTGGGTAACAGAAATGCAAGAAGCATATATAGTATGGGAGGAATAGTACTAAGTGAGAGTACAGGGGAAAAGGATCTGGGCATAATAATAGATCGCAAACTCAACATGAGTCAACAGTGCGGTGCGGTGGCTAAAAAGGCTAATAAAATTCTAGGATGTATCAAGACGAGCATTGAAGCTAGATCAAGAGAGGTAATTATTCCGCTGTACTCTGCACTGGTCAGACCCCACCTGGAATACTGTGTACAGTTCTGGGCGCCCCAGTTTAAGAAAGACATCGATTCATTGGAGCAGGTCCAGAGAAGAGCAACCAAAATGGTGGAAGGTCTACAAACCATGTCCTACGAGGAGAGGCTAAAAGAATTGGGACTGCTTAGTTTGCAGAAGAGAAGGCTAAGGGGAGACTTAATAGCGGTATTTAAATATCTGAAAGGTTGTCACAGTGCAGAGGGATCTACCCTATTCTCATTAGCAGAAGGAAGCACGAGAAGTAATGGGATGAAACTAAGGGGAAGGAGATTCAGATTAGACATTAGGAAAAACTTTCTAACAGTAAGGGTAGTGAGGGAGTGGAATAGGCTGCCACGGGAGGTGGTGAGTTCTACATCGATGGAAATCTTCAAGCGGAAACTGGATAGGTATATAGCTGGGATGTTTTAGGAATTCCTGCTTTGCAGGGGGTTGGACTCGATGGCCCTTGAGGTCCCTTCCAACTCAAACAAACAAACAAACATATCTATCTATCCTATCTATCTATCTGTCTCATATCTATCTATCTATCTCATATCTATCTATCTATCTCATATCTATCTATCTATCTATCTATCTATCTCATATCTATCTATCTATCTATCTATCTCATATCTATCTTTCCTATCTATCTATCTGTCTCATATCTATCTATTTATCTATCTATTTATCTATCTATCTATCTATCTATCTATCTCATATCTATCTATCTCATATCTATCTATCTATCTATCTATCTATCTATCTATCTATCTCATATCTATCTATCTATCTCATATCTATCTATCTATCTATCTATCTATGTATTTGAAAGAAAGTCCACAGCAGCACTAACTAGTCTTGGTTGCTCAGTCCAGGATTCCTGTTCTAAGAGTCCACAATGATATTCAGAGAATTGGCAGCACCCAAATGTGTATTCAATAATCCGGTGTGATTTATGACATGTTGCAACGTTTCAGGTAGATAACAGTGTACAGTAATGCATATATTGGAGCCTTTGTGTTCCTCATATTAATTCCATAAATAAATAGTGAAAATACAAAGAAATAAGTTATAAAAATCCAATATATCCTTAAGTGATCCTTACCAAACACAAGTGCAATACATTAATTATCAAAGAAGTATACACATTTAACACAGACCTTACCATGAAGATGTCAGCGCAAGATCGGAACAAGGTAACTTGCGCACATGCGCATAAACTACAGCCATAAGTCATATCGCCATCAGTGTGCACATGCGCAAGCACTGTTATCAGCAAAACACTGTAATCAATGGCGAGACATCCCATATGTCATAAGTATAGCGCTGCGCATGCGTAAAGTGCCAGTAATAGCCATATTGATACTGGTAAGATGAATATAGTTATATACAAACTAAGGGGATATGTGTGATATGAGTAATAAGTGGCATAGCAAATAAACCTTATGCCAGGCTGGGGGTCTCAATACCGAGGTAGAGACACCCAAGGGGGACACCCAGACTGGGGATCTCAATACCAACACCTCTAGTCAAAGGATGGCTACCACAATACTGCCCTGGGCTATTAGGTATAATGCCACACATTCTAAAGCATTTACATCAAAGGATGCCAATATAATGTTTGGCCCATTCTCCAAATCAATATCCTGTAGGCGCCCCAAAAACCCGGATGTATCTTTAATGTCTGAGGAACCAGACATGGAAAAACCCCTAAATATCCTATCTAAAAAGATAACTATACTAGATAAGATCGGACCTATGCCAGATACTGTCAGGGCACACCTGTGAAGTGAAAACCATTTCAGGTGACTACCTCTTGAAGCTCATCAAGAGAATGCCAAGAGTGTGCAAAGCAGTAATCAAAGCAAAAGGTGGCTACTTTGAAGAACCTAGAATATAAGACAGATTTTCAGTTGTTTCACACTTTTTTGTTAAGTATATAATTCCACATGTGTTAATTCATAGTTTTGATGCCTTCAGTGTGAATCTACAATTTTTATAGTCATGAAAATACAGAAAACTCTTGGAATGAGAAGGTGTGTCCAAACTTTTGGTCTGTACTGTATATATAACTGGCGTAAGTGGAAAATCTACCATATTTTTTGGACTATAAGATGCACTTTTTTCCCCCAAAATTTGGGAGGAAAATAGGGGGTGCGTCTTATAGTCCGAATGTGGGGAGGGTGGAGGATCGGGGTTGCGGCATCACCCCACTCCTGCCACCACCGGCTTCCTGCAGCGGCAGGAATGGGGCAGTGCTGCGGGCCATAGGCGGCGGTGTGATCCCATCCTGACATCCGCCAGCAGGAGCCAACCTGTTCCTGTGACAGCGGGGAGCCTAATGAAGGCTCCCAGGCTTGTCATAGTAATATTACTATTGCGGCTGGTCTATGACCAGCCTCAGTAGTAATGTACAGAATCTCCCATAGAGTGCAGTACAGTTGTATTGCAGTCTATGGGACTTGCAATCAAATGACTTGGATTTTCCAATGTAAATCACATTTGGGGTCACCTGACACCTTAGTATACACATCAGCATCAGTAACCTGGCGTTCAATCTTGGCCAAGCATGCCACCATATCAGTGACGGCAACTGCGTCACCCCTGTCAGCGGCTCACTAGTGATGTCACCGTCACAGGACAGTTCACACAAGGCTGAGATTTCACTTTGAGTCATGTGGGTGAATGCCCTAATGTGGGTAACTTTAACCTTCTGATTTGGACAGCTGTCGCCCCGGCCTCCTGCCACTGACACCCTGCGGAGGATCCACTGCACAGAGAAGTGATGTTGTCAGGATACAGGACTCCGGGGTCAATAACAATCAATAAAAGTTGTCAGGGATATTGCGGCAGAGATTTGTACACCATGGACTCTCATTACCTGAGATTTGTGACGTCCTCTCCTGGTCCAGGGTCAGGACAGGGCTGAGCGTCTACCAATAACAACCTCTATTCCTGCACCCAAGGTCAGAGGTGACTCCTTAAAGTGTCACATTATAGACGGTATATATCTCTGCCTATTACTTTACTAGACGCAGGGACGGCCTGGGGCTGAGCCAGCAGTCACTAGAACCATGGAATACCCTGGACTGGGCCAAGAGACGTGAGGTGTGTGATGGAATTATCTTAGCAAATGTCCCCGGCCATCGAGCAGCAGGTCACACCGAAATCACTGGGATAAGCTGACATTCATGTAATATGTATGACTGCCTTTATGTACCTATTGATATCCCCCCTGTCGTGATTTTGCTGCTGGAGCAATAGTTAGCTCTGACTGTGGTGCAATATGTCATAGATAGAGAGTGAGATATGTAGCTAGGAACTAGAGAGATGGATGAGAGATAGAGAGATAGATATGAGATAGATAGATAGATATGAGATAGATAGATAGATATGAGAGATAGATAGATAGATATGAGATAGATAGATATGAGATAGATAGATAGATATGAGATAGATAGATAGATAGATAGATATGAGATAGATAGATAGATATGAGATAGATATGAGATAGATTGATAGATATTAGCTAGATAGATATGAGATAGATAGATAGATATGAGATAGATAGATAGATATGAGATAGATAGATATGAGATAGATAGATAGATAGATATGAGATAGATAGATAGATAGATAGGAGATAGATATGAGATAGATATGAGATAGATATGAGATAGATAGATAGATAGATATGAGATAGATAGATAGATATGAGATAGATAGATAGATAGATATGAGATAGATAGATAGATAGATAGATATTAGCTAGATAGATATGAGATAGATAGATAGATAGATACAGATAGATAGATATGAGATAGATAGATAGATAGATAGATATGAGATAGATAGATAGATAGATATGAGATAGATAGATAGATATGAGATAGATAGATAGATAGATAGATAGATATGGGATAGATAGATAGATATGAGATAGATAGATAGATAGATAGATAGATATGAGATAGATAGATAGATAGATAGATAGATAGATATGAGATAGATAGATAGATATGAGATAGATAGATATGAGATAGATAGATATATGGAATAGATAGAGAGAGAGATGTAGCTAGGAACTAGAGAGATGGATGAGAGATAGATAGATAGAGATGAGATAGATATGAGATGGATAGATGGATAGATAGATAGATAGATAGATAGATAGATAGATAGATAGATAGATAGATGGAATAGATAGATAGATTTATAGATATTATGAAATTTATATGAGATAGATATTAGATTGATATGGCATTGGTAATTACTGTAGATTCATATAAAATAGAACACTAAATGTTACTTTGATATGAACTAGATAAGAGATGAATAAATACAGCTATATGAATTGATTCATATGAGATAATAGATAGATATGACATAGACAGACAGATAAGGACACAGATTTTCTTCCTTCCTGTAACCTTACATTGTCCTTCTTCTTTCTCTCCTTCTTATTCGCACATTATTAGTATTATTGGATACAGATTCGGCGGGCGTAGTGCAGCGTACATAATGGGGTGTGCGTTCCTCACCTGGGGCGTCCTCCATCTGTTAGGCCGAGGCCTCATCATATTATGTCTTAAGTATCCGGCTTATTGTATTAGCTGACTCCTAATCTGCGGCTTCGCTCTCGCCTCAGCTCCTCGCATCACATCAGAAGTGTCTCATGTCACGCAACGTCCTCGGCGTGGGGGCGGAAGCAAAGAACTTTTCTTACGTTCATGTCTTTGGTTTTCTTACTGTCACTTAGTCGCCATACATCCTGTTTGACGTACAGACACTGACCCTACCACAGGCAGCAGGGAGTTGTAGAAATAGTCGAGTTCTGAGTGCAGCTTTGGTCGTGACTAGAGTATAATATGATGGAGATATACTCTTATTACCTACATGGCAGTCGGCTGTTACTTCCATCACTTTGCATCAGGACGGAGCCTTAATCTGGCAAATTCAGGCAATGTAGAGGAGATTCCGCTCCGATTAATCGGTTTCGGCAGATTTCTGCAATGACAGGCGTGTTTGCTGGGAGCGGACTGAGCTCATTAGGGTCTATGGGGAGGGGATGTGTATGTGACTAGCAGTAATGTGAACACAACCACACTCGCCCCTGTCTTATATTATATGCATGAGAAGCTGATGGCGTCCTGCAGGGATGACATTAATAGGGGCCACGGTTTCCAGCGCTCTCGGTTGCTCTTTTGCGTGTAGCACAGGGGAGCAACCTGCTGATAAGTCATTATTATTTTATGGGTCGTGCTTACTCTGCTGGTACTAAGCGGTAACATATACGTGTGAGGTTATGTGCGGTGTGTTTTAGGGCATGGCGTTACTACAGTGATCTGTTCATTATCATTTTTCTCATATCCCAACCTATTATCTGCAAATATAGGAGAAAATGAAAAGATTTTATTAACCCAACTGGATGCTGCGAGTTGGGGGCCAAGTTTGCCGGTTAAAGGGGCTTTCTAGCTTTATGTAAATTTAGCATAATCGGTTTATAAATGGAAAGTGCTACCATTTTCTAAGCATGCTTGCTTGCAGCACTTTCCTCTCCGATTGTTTTGTGCGGAAACCGAGCAGAAACCACACGGAGCCCATTATAGTCTATGGGGTCCGCGGGTTTCCCAGGTAAACCGCTTTTTAACCATATAGGTTTCCATTCGGGGGGGTCCCCAAGTGGACTCCCTGAATGGAAACCCAAACACAGATATGAAGCGGCCCTAATATGACAGTACTTACATCTTTATGGCCACAGATCTTCTTGCTCATTCCTAAACTTCTTCAGTTTGTCTAACCAGTCTTATTACCTGTCAGCATTATCTCCATACCTTGATAAATCTGGAGCCATTTCCTTCCTCACTTCACACCTCTTTTTGACTTCTTTTGTATTAATTATTATATGTTCTTCTTAAGACTTCGTCTTAAACCCTGGGCTCAGCCATTCTCTACGACCACCAGATCTACTTGCTCACAACTAAACTTCTTGGGTCATTCTATCTTATCCTAGTACCTTCTGAGGATCTCTCCATACCTTGACAAATCTGAGGTCATTACCTTTCTTTCTTCTCTTCTGACCTCTTTCTCTGACATCTTTTGTATTGTTAATGGAGATTTTATCACACCTTGTTCTTAAGACTTAAGTCTTAAACCCTGGGCTCAGCCATTATTTTCAGTTTCTCCCGCCACATCATCTCCATTTACAGTACTTCTATTTCTAATGTCTCCAAAATCCAGCAATTCACGTCTCAAGAGTCAATTTATATGATTGTCTATGGCACAGTAATCTCTTGTCTAGACTGTTCATCCTTCTACCATGAATGCTTTTTGACTTATCTGTCAGTCTCGAAATTTGTCTTCTGCTGCTCTTTCCTGCCACTCCAGCTTTAGGTCTTCTTAGCTTTTGGATTCTGCCAGACAGCCTGATCCTCAAGAAGGATACCTTCTTATATCAGACTTGACTACACCTTTAAAATGTTCAAATACACTTCTAAAATCCAACTCTTAAAAGTTGCCAATGCTTCTTCTTCAGATATATAATCTCTCTTAACTAGTGTTGGACTGACGTTTCTTGGGCCCATTACATAAAATGATTACCCACCCTCCGACAACCCCTAGGAAATAGACCATATTATCCTTCAAATTTGGGTTTCTTCTGCCGGACCAATATTATATTAGAGCCTGAGCCCACTGGAGGATCCTCTGGTACTCTGATGGGCCAGTCCGACATTGCCCTCAACCACAATCTTCTTCTTTACCTGTTGATCAAAAAGTTCTTCAAAGGGTTGTCTCATCATAGACTCATAAGTAGGATATGTCACCGACGTCTGATCAAAGAGGGTGGTCCAACACTTGTGACCATTGCTGATCAAGATAAGAAAACTCCATCAGGAAAATTGGTGTCACTTTGTCCATATGGTCGGCACATTATAGTCAGTGACCGACTATGATGTCTTCAGGTCAAACCAACAGGAGATGAAGGGGTATAAAGCTGTATTACCACCACTTTCTTCTAGGGATTGGTGGAGGCCATTGCCATTGGACTGTTACCGTTGGACCATTGGTGACATGCTCTGCCAGCTATGTTATGAGGCAACCCCTTTACTATGACATGTACAGTACAGCACTGGGTACTATCTTGGCACGAGACCACCGTCAAATTACCACTTAAAAATTTTTTTTTACTATATTGATGTAATTCATTTTTTTTGTATTTTTGACCAAACCCAACAAAGCATCGAAGGAGAAGACGATGACTGATGACTGCCATCCGACTACATAATACCACAGTGAAGAGAAGATAAGCGTAAATGGTATTTAGGTCATGACAAAGCCAAGTGAAAAGTTCACCGCGGTGATAGTAATGTCAGATTAATTATGTCACAATCCACTCGTCTTCCGGAGACCTGGCGAGTAGCCATATCTTGTCACGGCGTGTCTGTAAACGTGTCTACTATAGACGTCTGACTTGTTTACAGTCATGTGTCAGAATTATGCAAACCTAGGCAGCAGAGGACACGTCCTGGGGCATCATCACATGGGGTGGTTGATGTTATTCTAAGTAACTTCTCTGTTGTTTTTAGATGACTTTTATGGACAGATTCCAGTTGTCTTAGCCTTTTCCCATCCAGTATGGCGCATTGTATGAGAACATCATATGTGCTTGTAGGGCATTGTAGTTCTACATCATCACTATTATACGGGTTGTGTCATGAAGACCTTCCCAGTCCATATGCCCTATTAGGGTTTAGGACTGAACTCTATGAGTCAGAATGGATAGCCTCCCTGTAAGAGTGGAACACATTTCAAGCCATCCTTATTTTACGAGAACAACCATTGGTCTGATTGGTTGCCATGTAATATTATATCACCTTCTTGGATGACCATGGCTTACCTTGGCAAAGTCCACTCTTTTCTCGGAATAATTTGTGGCTTTCCTGATTTTACGAAGCTGTAACTTCTGGCACATCCTGACAGCAACAAGTTGGAAATTGCTGTACAAGATTGGTTGAAGAGTCTTGGTTTGCCAAAGGTGTTGAAATTCCCCCCAAATCTGCCTGCAAGGTCCAGACTCTTCCACGCCAAACAATGTTTTTGTATTGGTCATCGGGAAGAGTTTTCTCCAGACTGTTGCCCCAAAGTTGGAATACTTTGCTGTCCTGACATCAACCAAACCAAGATATATCCATCAAAGTGGAGGGTGGTGATTTGTGATCCATCACTCCAAGGCACTTGATCCCTGTTATGTTTCTCACCGGTGAAGTGGAAACTCTAAGTTGAGTTTGGTTTGGCACTGGATAGATTGGGGTGCGGAGTTTAAGAAAGTTTGGATGTTTCCAGAACAGTCACCAATTGACTAGTATAAAGAGGTATAGTGAAGGCAGGTACCTGACCAGATGTCTTAAGCACTTTAGGGTTGAGGATGAAACCATAGTTTCATAGAATAAGAGCCAAGATTCAAGACCAGTAGTAATTCAAGAACAAGGACAACAACACTGATTTGCATGGTACAAAGAACTGTAGTGAAGTCAGGAATATAGCAAGAGGTTGCCAGAACCCCATAGTTCACCATACAACACCATAGCCAAAGTCGATCCAGAATTTGATACCAATAGTGTAACCACAAGAACCAGGCATCAAAAACCAACAGATGATACAGGAGTATAATCCAGGAACAAGGTCAGGGTCAGGAACAGAGTCAAAATAGAAACAATAGCCAAGCAACGCATGTACCTTATTCTCCAGACAAGGTCTCCAAGCCATGGTGTAGGCTGCCAGACCAGTGGTGCTGGCTGCTTGGTGGGCCTGCAGTTGTGGAGTTAACACTTAGATCTGTTTTGTGTCACAATCATCAAAAATTTGACAAATCGTTATGATTGTCACATACTTGGTTTCCTGTTACTGTAGCAGAGGGGAGGGCCTGTATGCACCGACTATTCAGATTAGTTGGAAACTGCATACAGATTTGGCCCTAGTGGCGGCAGTAGTGAGCTACAATTTTTTACATTGGGAAAATAGAAACTTTATCCTTTATTAGTTACAAAGTATAGAAGTCATATCGAGGGGATTAGACAACTGTTATAAATGATATATTTTGATGGAATTTTACTTTAAGACAAAAGAGACAAAAATTGTAAAATTTTCTAGTACACGGGATATTTATGTTTTATCTGTGTATTTTGTCTTTGTAGAATCAGATATATCTCTGGAAATATTTACCACCGTATCTGGTAGAGAGTTAGGCATCAGATAAGACATCACAACCCAGTGACCGTAATACTGGGCCCATCTGGACTGAGGTTACCAGCTTGTTATGTGAAGGCTTCGAGGTTCACTTTTTGCCTTTTGTGTTCCTGTGTGTGGACGTTTTATTGGCACTTGCCTTCGGAGAACTTTATTACAAGCTGTTAGATGGCTCGGGAGGTTTTATCAGGCAGATAATCCTTTAAATGCCGGAGCTTCATTTCATTATACATTTCGGATGTCGTTTCAAGCGGTGTCCAGGACTGATACGGGTGACTGACAGCTCGCCGTGCCCGAGAACCTTATTCCTATGCAAGACTTGCCTCCAGAGTGACTCAGATTTTATCAGCTGTTTAGATTTAGAGAACCTTCAGCTCAACTCCAAGTCTCTCTGTCAATACCGCTATATAGCGACATCTAAAACCGAAAAAATGCAGCTGTGACCGCAGTTAACAACTATATTCAAGCAACCCCCATATCATAGTCATGGTATATCTCCCACCTGTCAGAAAGATGGAAGGAAACTAGTGGCAGCCTCCATATACCATGAGACCGTTCTCTCATATGTAGTGTCAGCCACAGTGCTCCATATACTGTGTCAAACAGTGCACCCACATAAAGTGACAGATACAGGGCCCCAATATACAGCGACAGATATACTGCCCACATATATAGTGTCTACCAGTGCACCCACATAAAGTGTCAGGTACAGGGCCCCCACATAAAGTGTCAGATACAGGGCCCCCATATACAGTGTCAAACAGTGCACCCACATAAAGTGACAGATACAGGGCCCCAATGTATGGTGACAGATACAGGGCCCCAATGTATGGTGACAGATACAGGGCCCCCATATACAGTGTCAAACAGTGCACCCACATAAAGTGTCAGATACAGGGCCCCCATATACAGTGTCAAACAGTGCACCCACATAAAGTGACAGATACAGGGCCCCAATATACAGCGACAGATATACTGCCCACATATATAGTGTCTACCAGTGCACCCACATAAAGTGACAGATACAGGGCCCCAATATACAGCGACAGATATACTGCCCACATATATAGTGTCTACCAGTGCACCCACATAAAGTGTCAGGTACAGGGCCCCCACATAAAGTGACAGATACAGGGCCCCCATATACAGTGTCAAACAGTGCACCCACATAAAGTGACAGATACAGGGCCCCAATGTATGGTGACAGATACAGAGCCCCCATATACAGTGTCAAACAGTGCACCCACATAAAGTGACAGATACAAGGCCCCAATGTATGGTGACAGATACAGGGCCCCCATATACAGTGTCAAACAGTGCACCCACATAAAGTGTCAGATACAGGGCCCCCATATACAGTGTCAAACAGTACACCCACATAAAGTGACAGATACAGGGCCCCAATGTATGGTGACAGATACAGAGCCCCCATATACAGTGTCAAACAGTGCACCCACATAGAGTAACAGATACAGGGCCCCAATATACAGTGTCAACCAGTGCACCCACATAGAGTAACAGATACAGGGCCCCAATATACAGCGACAGATATACTGCCCACATATATAGTGTCTACCAGTGCACCCACATAAAGTGTCAGGTACAGGGCCCCCACATAAAGTGACAGATACAGGGCCCCCATATACAGTGTCAAACAGTGCACCCACATAAAGTGACAGATACAAGGCCCCAATGTATGGTGACAGATACAGGGCCCCCATATACAGTGTCAAACAGTGCACACACATAAAGTGTCAGATACAGGGCCCCCATATACAGTGTCAAACAGTGCACCCACATAAAGTGACAGATACAGGGCCCCAATGTATGGTGACAGATACAGAGCCCCCATATACAGTGTCAACCAGTGCACCCACATAGAGTAACAGATACAGGGCCCCATATACAGTGTCAACCAGTGCACCCACATAGAGTAACAGATACAGGGCCCCAATATACAGTGTCAACCAGTACATCCACATAGAGTAACAGATACAGGGCCCCAATATACAGTGTCAACCAGTGCACCCACATAGAGTAACAGATACAGGGCCCCAATATACAGTGTCAACCAGTGCACCCACATAGAGTAACAGATACAGGGCCCCAATATACAGCGACAGATATACTGCCCACATATATAGTGTCTACCAGTGCACCCACATAAAGTGTCAGGTACAGGGCCCCCACATAAAGTGACAGATACAGGGCCCCCATATACAGTGTCAAACAGTGCACCCACATAAAGTGTCCGATACAGGGCCCCCATATACAGTGTCAAGCAGTGCACACACATAAAGTGTCAGATACAAGGCCCCCATATACAGTGTCAAACAGTGCACACACATAAAGTGTCAGATACAGGGCCCCCATATACAGTGTCAAATAGTGCACCCACATAAAGTGACAGATACAGGGCCCCAATGTATGGTGACAGATACAGGGCCCCCATATACAGTGTCAACCAGTGCACCCACATAGAGTAACAGATACAGGGCCCCCATATACAGTGTCAACCAGTGCACCCACATAGAGTAACAGATACAGGGCCCCAATATACAGTGTCAACCAGTGCACCCACATAGAGTAACAGATACAGGGCCCCAATATACAGTGTCAACCAGTGCACCCACATAGAGTGTCAGTGTAAGTTCATTTGATCATATCTCGGCCTAGAAGTAAGATATTAACAATCGTTTTTCACACTTGGCATCAGAGACAACTTCCTGGTAATATTGTGAGGAAAGTCCTGCAATTTGATAGCTAGTACAGTAATGTTGTACCTATGTACTACTGCAGCATGTTACATGTATAGTGACAGGCAGGCCTCATGGCGGGCGATGACAGCAACTCCGCCATTTGTGTTGTTGACGGCCATTCCGCTGGCGGTATATCATCGCCGGAGACAATAGTATCTTACGTCTTGTCTTCTCCTTAATGAGATGTTCCCCCGGGCGCTCTGGTGCTATAAATGAATATTAATACTTGGCAGGAAGATTTTCTGCGCTTTTTATAAGAAGCCATCTGACACGTTGGCCAAATCCCAGACTGAAAACTTGGCAAGATTTAACCTCTACCTAAAGGCTCCATATAGGACTATATGTAGAGGGACAGAAGGGAAGTAATGTACCGTATGGCGTGTGAGCCAGAAAATACGTGAAATGTTCTAGAATCCTGACATATTCTATATCAGACTGACCTGATGTCTGACATGGAATATCTTACTAGATAGATAGATAGATAGATAGATAGATAGGAGAGGAGATAGATAGATAGATAGATAGATAGATAGATAGATATGAGATAGATAGATATGAGATAGATAGATAGATATGAGATAGATAGATAGATAGGATATAGATAGATAGGAAGGAGATAGATAGATAGATAGATAGATAGGAAGGAGATAGATAGATAGATAGGAGATAGATAGATATGGGATAGATAGATAGATAGATATGAGATAGATAGATAGATATGAGATAGATAGATAGATAGATAGATAGATAGATATGGGATAGATAGATAGATAGATAGATAGATAGATAGATAGATAGATAGATATGAGATAGATATGAGATAGATAGATAGGAAGTAGATAGATAGATAGATATGAGATAGATAGATAGGAAGTAGATAGATAGATAGATATGAGATAGATATGAGATAGATAGATAGGAAGTAGATAGATAGATATGAGATAGATAGATAGATATGAGATAGATAGATAGGAAGTAGATAGATAGATATGAGATAGATAGATAGGTATGAGATAGATAGATAGATAGGTATGAGATAGACAGATATGAGATAGATAGATAGATAGATAGATAGATAGATAGATAGATATGAGATAGATAGATAGATAGATAGATAGATAGATAGATATGAGATAGATAGATAGATATGAGATAGATAGATATGAGATAGATAGATAGATAGATAGATAGATAGATAGATAGATAGATAGGAGATAGATAGATTTAGATTACTCTTACTTTTTCTCTAAGCTTTTATTTTTTACTGTCATGGTGTGAACTGCTGGACTCCTTGTAGGGATTATTGTAGGGATCATTGTGAGGATTTTTTGCCCCTTTGTCTTTTCCATTATTGTATATTGGTGCAGTAACTATTATCATGTCCTCTTCAGTTATTGTAATATACCCCCTTAGCATGCTTGCGTCTGGTAGTACATGCTGGGAGTTGTAGTTGCACATCAGCTGGAGCGACTCCTACAGTATCTTCTACATTATCTTATGTTTTTCCTTCTTACACAGGTGTTCAACACCTATTCAAATGAAGACTATGACAGGCGGAACGATGAGGTAGACCCAGTAGCTGCTTCTGCAGAGTACGAGCTGGAGAAACGAGTGGAAAAGCTGGATTTATTCCCGGTGGATCTGGAGAAAGGTAGGTTGTCGTCACAACCTAATTGAAAATTAATAGGTTTCCGTTGGGAAATGGCAGCGGCTTGTTATAATGAGAGAGGTGTCGTGACAATACACTGCGCCAGGTATCACATGGCAGCCTGTGTAACAGATACCCCCATTAACCCTGCTAGTGTGAACAAGTACCAGGTGGAATAGAAGAGCAGAACATAACGTGATTGTGTACTGTAAGAATGGAACTACATTACCCAAAATGCAACTTGGGCCTAATGGATGGCAACTCACATTATGTAGATACACTATTGTGGCACTACCATAACATTAAAGGGGATTCCTCCTCTGTCCTGCCTGTGGATAGGAGAGAAGTGTCTTTAATAGCACAACCCCTTTAAGATAGACAGTGCAAGGAAGACACAGGTAATGTCTCTCCTGCACTCCTTATAATTCTAAGAAGAAATCTTTTTATCGGTACAGGTTTCTAGATAAAACTTGCCTAGGTTAGAAATTTCCGACCGCTTCACCCCGTGATGGTTTTATGTAAACATTTGCGTTTCTGCCAGCGAGATTTGTCATTACTGATCAGCTGGCTAAGGCTTGAGGCAAGATGTCTTCAGGCATCGGAGTCCTGGGAGAGAGGAGAAATAATACCAACCTCTGTAGAAATGAAAGATCAGATGTTGATGGGATCTGGTAAGAAAAGAGAAAACCTTCATCAGACGACGCATTTGAGGACTAGATTTAGACCCTTTTTCATCAGTCTTTTTATAAGCTAATGGAACACGCACATTAGAGAAAATTTGCAATGTATCTTATCAGAGAAAAATGCTTCTTTCTCCAATGATCAGCCTCTTTTCTCCTCCCCATCTTTCTAAACTGATATTTGCTCTAAAACCTCTGCTGAATCTTTCTTGGCCTCCCAAGTTGTATTGTCAGCTTACTGAATTATCAAATTGTAGTGTCTCCTTTTGTATGTGTTTTATAACCTGATGATTTAGGCATTTATGGCACAATGTGTCGCCTGATGCTGACGTTTTTAAATGGTCACTAACTTTTCAAAGGACTTTGCAAATTGTCTTTTCTTCATTTGTACTATTGATTTAGGCAATGTATCTTATCAAAGAAAAATGCTTCTTTCTTCATGTATCCGGCTGTTTTCCTCCCCCCTGTTCAAACTGACATTTACACTGAAATCTTTGCTGAGTCTTTCTTGGCCTCCTAAGATGGATTATCAGCTTTCTGGAAGTATAAAATTGCATTTGCCAATAGACGTCTATGTAGAGGGAGGAGGAGCAGAGTGAGAAACAGATACACAGACCCAGAGCTGAGGCTGCAGCTAATAGTGAGTTTTCTATCTCTCCCAAGTGTTTTATTTACATCAATACTGTTCGGTACTTCTCTATAATGTGTACATAGCACTGCTGAGCGAGTCAGAGAGTTAGGGTGTGTTCACACGGAGGAATTTGCCACGCATTTCGCCCCCAAATCTGGAGCTGGAATCCACCTCCCATTGTTTTCAGTGGGAGGCAGAGATCACAGCAGGATGTGGAAAAAAGAAGCGTCCTGCTTAATCTTGCCGCGAATTCCGCGGCGCGGGGTCTACGACTCGAGACTCCCTCCTGATTAGGCCCATTCAACCGGGACTGCATCGGCATTCCGTCGTGGCTAGACCGCCGCGAAAATGCCGGTGGCGTAAAATGAAGAGGAATTCCTTTTCATTTTCTGCCGTGTGAATATAGACTTAGGGAGCAGAATCTCCTGTTTTCTCCTTGTGTTTTCCATGGGAGACATCATAGCAGCTAGTCTCCACCCACCAGCTCAGGGAGAACCGAGTGTTAGAGATCGAGCCTGCACAGGGGAAAACTGCAGAATACATGTGATTATATCAGCCAGATATACTGTTAGTCCTCAGGTACACAGATTGCATTGATTTATGTAAAGATTAGGTACAATTTTTAGCAGTAAGATCCCGTTTTCTTGTAGGGACGTTGTATTTTCGCCATCTTGTCTATACTGTACACATCTGCTTACATCAGCTGCTCATAGGAGTCCTAGTGTATTGCTCATGGCGCTTTATTGTGAACGCTTCAGTACACAGGTTGTAGACTAGAACGTCCTACAGCAGGTGATAATGTCACCTCGCAGGAGAGGACCCAGTCCTGCAGTCACTTCTCCATGTGACCTTCAGCATTTTCTGCTTATCTGCCCGGCTTCAGGTGCAAATAAATTGATTGTACGCTTCATCAAGTCCAGGATTTTCCAGACTAGCGTCCTTCCCTACAGCTCTAGTACGTCACCGCTACCATGTAAGCCTATAAAACACAGGTTGCCTGCTGCAGGTTACCTGTAATTACATGAAGCAGCACAGCGCCCTCTACTGGCCTGTAGTGTGTGTGCAGGGATTGGTCTTCTGGGAATCTGGAATTGTAGGGTCAATAGGAATTGTCATCTAGTAGGGTTAAGATTTAAAGGGATCCTATAGAAACTTATATGTTACCTACTCCATGGATAGGATACGCACATGGACCCTGTAGGTAGTGAGGGCAGCGTATGCAGTCTGTTCCCCTCTGCTAGGTTTAAAGGGAACGTATCACCGGACAATGACCCATTTTTAAAACCGAATTTTTATTTTGAACTTTTTTTCATTTTTGATGACTTTATTTTTATTTTTAAAAAATACTAAATCCTGGAATTTTCACTCTGGTCATTTAAGGGGTTGTCCAGGCTAAAATTGAATTTTTCAATTAGGCCAGGGGAGGTAAAAAAACAAAAAACAAACCATACTCACCTGTCCCCGATGCTCTGGTGCCTCTCAGCGCGGTCCGGTCTTGCAGCTCCGTCGTTATCTTCTGGCGGAAGTCCCCGCCGCACGTGACAGCTGAGGCCAGTCGGCGGCCTCAGCGAAGGATACGGGACGTCACTACCTGTGATGTCACTGGGTTCCTTCCTTAGGCAGTCACGTGACGCGAGGACTTCTGCAAAAGAAGACAGCTGCGCAGCAGGACCGGACCGCACTGGGAGGACAACAGAGAATCGGACATTTGAGTATGGTTTGATTTTGTTTGTTTGGACAACCTGGACAACATCTTTAAGCCTAATAATAGACTAACATTTGCCATTTCTGTAGGGGTTTTCTTTACAGCAGTCACCTCATTTAAATCACAGACAGGATTACAATAGAAGATAACACCTCTATAGATAAAACCACTGAGTCATCATTACATCACTACTGACAATAGATGATGTCACAGCTTATCTCCTCCCCCTCCCTGCACTGAGCATGTCTAGAAGACTCCTCCATGGACCTCAATGAGTCGGCTCCAGACTATTGCTGCCTATGGCCAAGACTGTGCTGTAAAGCAGATCACTAAATGCTGTTAACAGAGCAGAGGAGAAGCTCAGGCAAGATGGCCGCCCCCATAATCATGGACAGAAAATAGAATAAAAAATCTACAATCAGAAAATTAAAACTGATTAGAAAAAGTGATAGATTTCACTATTATTTACTTTAAATAAATATGGATATAAAAAATTGGTGATCCTTTTAAGTGGCTGAACATGTCGTAGGTCCTGGGGTGTGAACGCTGCTTCTCCTCGCCCGGGCGTGATGCTAGGGTGGACAGCTGGCTTTGTATGGAGTGCTGGACGGAGGAAAGTGAGAAGTAAAGAAAATTATAATAATGGATTAGTATGCTAGGCATTGCTACGGTAGGGGGGACGCACGGGGCAATGAGATGGTTAGGGGGTAAGGGGGCACATCCAGAGCCCCATAACTTAGACACCAAGAGAGCTTGTGTTCTGTGAACAAACACTAGGTCTTAAAGGGGTTGTCCATACCATTGAAATGACCAAACAAAAAATATCTTACTCGTTACTTCATCATCATTGTCGTCGTCATCATCACATTAATCCCTCCCCGAATCCCCCACTGGTCTCTGCTTCCTGGCTGCTCCTGAGATGCAGGAAATACCGCTCAACCAATCACTGATCGCCATATTGACCCCTCCCCTCCAGCCAGTGATTGGCTTAGCAGCACTTCCTGTGTGTCAAGAGGAACCAGGAAGTAGAGACTGGAGGGATAAAAGGGAGTGGCAGAGGAATTTTTAAAACATTTATTGCAACATTTTACAACTTTTTAAAATAGTTTTTATTGGCCGTACATCCCCTTTAACACAAGATGCTTTAATTCACTACAAGCAGAGATCATTAAAAATGTAGGGAACGGCGAACGTAAAAATTGTAACTTGCAGCTCTTCCGTTTGTCTACAAGCCATGAACCAAGGACACATGAGATAATGGTGGTAGAATCCTGTAAGCAGGAGCCAGGCGCTCCGTCTACTCAGGGGTTAATAGTGCTGCGGGGCCGGGAGCTGACACGTGCCCTAATCCGGTTTAATAAATTAGTAAGTTCACTGTCAGTTGAGTTTTAGAATTGGGAATGTATCAAAGCTGTTTAGAATTAAGAACTCGCCGGCTTCTGATTGGATGGGGTGGGGGTCGCATCGCCGCCGCCAATGAGGGGGTTTAATAAAAAGAACCTGACAGAGGTCAAATGTGCAACAGAGACTGAAGCGAGATGAGCGTGACCTCTGGCCACAACCAAAAAATCTTACCTGACGGCATTGGAGAGGGTGAAAATGTGAGAATGTACAATGTAGTGGTTGTTCACCATGTAAGAGAAAAACACTAGCGCCACCTAGAGCAAATTACGGTACATTCTGCCAGCAACCAAAAAGGTTTATAATGACCCAACGGAGGGCAAATGGGGGCCCTGTGAGTACATTGGTGACAATAGTGTATGTGTCATATAACCGAACGGTATCCAAAACTATAGGGTTGTCAGATCTTCATTCTAGGGATTCTTGGGGGTCTTGAAATGGAGAACTCCATCTGTGACATCATCAGACATTTTAGAAGGGAACTTGCATCATTTAGGCCTAGTCCACATGGAGCTTAGTCCCTGCTATAGCGTGTTATAGAGCTGAGCAGATTAACCTATAGATATATATAATATACATTAGGTTCAGACTATTGTCGGCCTACCCCTTGTTTTGGATAGACGGACCACTACAGCAGCGGTCACATGGAGCCCTGCGGACCCTATTAACTATGATGGGATCCATTGGGTGTCCGTTTTTTTAAACTGAAACCGCCAAACGAAAAAGGCGCAGGAATTTTTCATCCGATGATTTTTGCGACAGAGACCCCATGGGAATCAGCCGTAAGACCACCACAGCTACACCTCATAGTCCCAGCTCTGCTACATCCTGCTCTTTATGCGGTCCTATCTCTCTATGGATAATACCGTATGGCCTTGCGTTACGTTGATTTGGCGTCATCTGGTGGCCAGTGACAGGAAGTACTCCATCTTGGACACCAGTGCGATACATTGTAATGCCATCTACATGTAGAGGTTTTTCCCCAGCATTGAGGTTAGGGGTGCGTTTCCTTTTTGTCTTTTTCTGGATCAATAAAACCTCTTTAGAAGGTTCACCTGGTCGGGGTTTGGACAGGCCGTGCCGCTGAGCTGCGCATTTCTGCTCTCTTCTTAACCGCCTGAAATTCCCTTTGTTACAGACGAAGAAGGTCTTGGCGTCAGTATCATCGGAATGGGGGTTGGCGCTGACACCGGTCTGGAGAAACTTGGAATATTTGTTAAAACCGTCACAGAAGGAGGAGCTGCTCAAAGAGATGGACGGTACGTGCATGGACTTAGGTGAAACTGTGGTCAAATTTGGTGTGGTTTTGCTGAACTTAAGGCAAAAAATGGCTGTGATGGATGGATATATAGATAAAAATCAAAACTAGACAGCACTCCAAATAGTGAAAAAAGGTGGATGTATTTGGAGTGCCGCCTGCTTTTGATTTTTACCTATGTGGGAAATTATGCTGGATCTATAGGGTTGTACCCACTATTGTAACGGACATTAACACAGTGCTGCTATCACTATTTAAGATTTAGATAGATAAAAAGATAAATAGATGAGGAGATAGATAGATAGATATGAGATAGATAAATAGATATGAGATAGATAGATAGATATGAGATAGATATGAGATAGATAGATAGATAGATAGATAGATATGGGATAGATATGAGATAGATAGATAGATATGAGTAGATAGATAGATAGATAGATAGATAGATAGATAGATAGATATGGGATAGATATGAGATAGATAGATAGATATGAGATAGATAGATAGATAGATAGATAGATATGAGATAGATGGATAGATAGATAGATAGATATGAGATAGATAGATAGATAGATAGATAGATAATAGATATGAGATAGATAGATAGATAGATTTGAGATAGATAGATAGATATTAGATAGATTTGAGATAGATAGATAGATAGATATTAGATAGATATGAGATAGATAGATATGGGATAGATAGATAGATAGGAGATAGATAGATAGATATGAGATAGATAGATATGAGGTAGATAGATAGATAATAGATATGAGAGATAGATAGATAGATAGATATGAGATGGATAGATAGAAGATAGGATAGATCAGATAGATATGAGAGAGTATAGCTTAGATAGATCGATAGATAGATAGATAGATAGATAGATAGATAGATAGAAAGAATAATAAGCCACTGTATATACATATTTCAGTATATACAGCAAATATAAAGATAAAATATCCCCCTTTAAAGGTCTTACTGTTACAATAAACATTTCCCTAATGTAAAGAGGTCACTAATAGGTAAAAAGTCTGTAACAAAATCACACAAAGTACAGCCCCAAGGGTGACTGTGTAAAACACAAAGATTACTTGCAGATATCCTCACCATAAATGGCTGCCGCCATACTCCTGTGTGTTGTGAAATTCTCCAGCACTGAAGAGGTTAAGTCTCATTGTGCACAATTGTTTTTATCTCCATTTTATACGCTTATGAAAAATACGTCTAAATAGTAAAAAAAAAATGTAAAATGGACCTGCTGTTTGTGTAATGGAGACCTCAAAGCTGTATATATAGAAGAAAATGTTCACATTGTAATATTCTGCGCCAGCGAAACCTTTGAAGATCAAAGTCGATGTCCCTGCATATACATCAGACCTCATATTCCTTGGAAGAAGTCTTGTCTTTTTCTTGTTGCTGCGTAATATGGTGTAATATGGTTATCATGGGTGGAAGGGATCCGTGTATTTGTCTTTATCAGTATTTTGTGTAACATGACATGCTGGCACTTTTGGTTTGTAACGCTGCTTCACAGAGATGCAAAAATGCTGCACAGTAAAAATGCTTTCAGAAATAGAACGGTTAATAGTTTATTTTTGTCAATGAACAAAATGAAGTGAATGAAGAAAAGACAGATAATACACACAGTGATGTCACAGTACAGGGATAATACACACAGTGATGTCACAGCACAGGGGTAATATACACAGTGATGTCACAGTACAGAGATAATACACACAGTGATGTCACAGTACAGGGATAATACACACAGTGATGTCACAGTACAGAGATAATACACACAGTGATGTCACAGTACAGGGATAATACACACAGTGATGTCACAGTCCAGGGATAATACACACAGTGATGTCACAGTCCAGGGATAATACACACAGTGATGTCACAGTCCAGGGATAATACACACAGTGATGTCACAGTACAGGGATAATACACACAGTGATGTCACAGTACAGAGATAATATACACAGTGATGTCACAGTCCAGGGATAATATACACAGTGATGTCACAGTACAGAGATAATACACACAGTGATGTCACAGTACAGAGATAATACACACAGTGATGTCACAGTCCAGGGATAATACGCACAGTGATGTCACAGTACAGTGATAATATACACAGTGATGTCACAGTACAGAGATAATCCACACAGTGATGTCACAGTCCAGGGATAATACGCACAGTGATGTCACAGTACAGTGATAATATACACAGTGATGTCACAGTACAGAGATAATCCACACAGTGATGTCACAGTACAGAGATAATCCACACAGTGATGTCACAGCACAGGGGTAATATACACAGTGATGTCACAGTACAGAGATAATACACACAGTGATGTCACAGTACAGGGATAATACACACAGTGATGTCACAGTCCAGGGATAATACACACAGTGATGTCACAGTCCAGGGATAATACACACAGTGATGTCACAGTACAGGGATAATACACACAGTGATGTCACAGTACAGAGATAATATACACAGTGATGTCACAGTCCAGGGATAATATACACAGTGATGTCACAGTACAGAGATAATACACACAGTGATGTCACAGTACAGAGATAATACACACAGTGATGTCACAGTCCAGGGATAATACGCACAGTGATGTCACAGTACAGTGATAATATACACAGTGATGTCACAGTACAGAGATAATCCACACAGTGATGTCACAGTACAGAGATAATACAGTGATGTCACAGTACAGGGATAATACACACAGTGATGTCACAGTACAGAGATAATACACACAGTGATGTCACAGTACAGAGATAATACACACAGTGATGTCACAGTACAGGGATAATACACACAGTGATGTCACAGTACAGAGATAATACACACAGTGATGTCACAGTACAGAGATAATCCACACAGTGATGTCACAGTACAGAGATAATCCACACAGTGATGTCACAGCACAGGGGTAATATACACAGTGATGTCACAGTACAGAGATAATATACACAGTGATGTCACAGTACAGGGATAATACACACAGTGATGTCACAGTACAGAGATAATACACACAGTGATGTCACAGTACAGAGATAATCCACACAGTGATGTCACAGTACAGGGATAATCCACACAGTGATGTCACAGTACAGAGATAATACACACAGTGATGTCACAGTACAGAGATAATCCACACAGTGATGTCACAGTACAGAGATAATCCACACAGTGATGTCACAGCACAGGGGTAATATACACAGTGATGTCACAGTACAGAGATAATACACACAGTGATGTCACAGTACAGGGATAATACACACAGTGATGTCACAGTACAGGGATAATACACACAGTGATGTCATAGTACAGAGATAATACGCACAGTGATGTCACAGTACAGAGATAATACGCACAGTGATGTCACAGTCCAAAGATAATACGCACAGTGATGTCACAGTACAGGGATAATATACACAGTGATGTCACAGTACAGAGATAATACACACAGTGATGTCACAGTACAGGGATAATACACACAGTGATGTCACAGTACAGAGATAATACACACAGTGATGTCACAGTCCAGGGATAATACGCACAGTGATATCACAGTACAGGGATAATACACACAGTGATGTCACAGTCCAGGGATAATACGCACAGTGATGTCACAGTACAGGGATAATATACACAGTGATGTCACAGTACAGTGATAATATACACAGTGATGTCACAGTACAGAGATAATACACACAGTGATGTCACAGTACAGGGATAATACACACAGTGATGTCACAGTACAGAGATAATCCACACAGTGATGTCACAGCACAGGGGTAATATACACAGTGATGTCACAGTACAGAGATAATACACACAGTGATGTCACAGTACAGGGATAATACACACAGTGATGTCACAGTACAGGGATAATACACACAGTGATGTCACAGTACAGGAATATTAAACACAGTGATGGACCTCTGTGACACCGTTAGGGCCCAGGGCCCGGTAGTGAATGCTACCTCTTCATCCCCTATTGCTACACCCCTGGCCCCCTTTGAAGTCCCAATATAAAAACATATACAGCAAGCTCCATCTAGTGGCAGCTTCCTGTAGCCTTTTGTCGGAGATTTGTTATCTCTGCCAGAGTTGTTAGAGATTTCCTTCATCAATAGAGCAAGCAAGTCTGGCTACTGTAATAGAAATCAGCTCTCTATACATTGACTTCCTGGTGGGATGGTGCTATTGCTCAGGAGCCTGTCTGAAAAAGAAGAGCTTCAGTAAAAAGTGAAAGGGGAGGTGAGGGTACAAGTAGTAGCTTGATCCTGCAAGGAGATACTGTCGATACTGAAGTTTTAGACTACCAGAGCACGTGGAGGTAATTTTTTTTATTTTTTAATCAGAGTTAATATGAGAGATATAAATGCTAAAAAAAAATAAAATTAGATTTATTATGAAATATGCTGGTATATAGTTTGTAATGCGTAGTGTTGCAGGATATTATTGCCGTCATGGAAAAATTGGCCGAAAAAACCCTTATTTCAGTAATTACAAAGTATTGGGGGGCGTGTCGAGCGCGGCGTTTATTGTAGCGAGTACGGTAATTATCGCCCATACAGCTGTTTTACGAGATAATTGGTGGTCTTCACATAGTGATTTTACACTCGCCGGGCTGAAGGGAGTCGTATTAGTCACCGATCTGCCTGATGAGCCTTTGTGATACAAGGGACACAGCCGGAACGTGTGATCTAGAGGATGCCGACCCCCCGTAATTCAGATTTAAAGAGGACCCGTCACTTTAGAGAGTGTAGGTGGTCAGAAATAGGACCCGTCTAAATTCACTTTCAAGAACAACCCGTGTATTTGCCTCATGTGACCAAAAGAAATTTGTGCAATGTTTAGTGTTGTTGTTCCATATATAGTTGCCAGTTTTCAGTTTTTGCTATGTTATTTGCTTTTGCAGCTCCTGCTTGGCATTGAGTGTTTCACAACCAATATGGTCAAGTCTTATTCCCTTATTTTTTTCCTACCACTGGTGTTTCTGTAGATTAATGGCCAGCCGTTGCCGATCACGCTCTCTATGTTGGCCTGGTGGTGTTAGTTCATTGTCCGTTTTTGTTGGTTTATTTTTTTAGTGTCCATCTTTATTCCAGTTGTCAACTCCAATCTGTTTTCGGTGAACAAGTAGCTATGCCTAGTGATCTGGTAGGTTAGAGCTGTGTCAGGGGGCCTATTTGTGACAAAAAAAATTCTTATACTACATCACATGGTGATTCTGTGATGTGTTGTCTTTTTTCTGGTGATCAAGTGGTTCATTGTCCATCCCTGGTGGTCTAGTGGCTCATTGTCCATCCCTGGTGGTCTAATGGCTCATTGTCCATCCCTGGTGGTCTAGTTGCTCATTGTCCATTCCTGGTTGTCTAGTGGCTCATTGTCCATCCCTGGTGGTCTAGTGGCTCATTGTCCATTCCTGATGGTCTAGTGGCTCATTGTCCATCCCTGGTGGTCTAGTGGCTCATTGTCCATCCCTGGTGGTCTAGTGGCTCATTGTCCATCTTTGGTGGTCTAGTGGCTCATTGTCCATTCCTGGTGGTCTAGTGGCTCATTGTCCATTCCTGATGGTCTAGTGGCTCATTGTCCATCCCTGGTGGTCTAGTGGCTCATTGTCCATTCCTGATGGTCTAGTGGCTCATTGTCCATCCCTGGTGGTCTAGTGGCTCATTGTCCATCCCTGGTGGTCTAGTGGCTCATTGTCCATCCCTGGTGGTCTAGTGGCTCATTGTCCATCCCTGGTGGTCTAGTGGCTCATTGTCCATCCCTGGTGGTCTAGTGGCTCATTGTCCATCTTTGGTGGTCTAGTGGCTCATTGTCCATTCCTGGTGGTCTAGTGGCTCATTGTCCATTCCTGATGGTCTAGTGGCTCATTGTCCATCCCTGGTGGTCTAGTGGCTCATTGTCCATCCCTGGTGGTCTAGTGGCTCATTGTCCATTCCTGATGGTCTAGTGGCTCATTGTCCATCCCTGGTGGTCTAGTGGCTCATTGTCCATCCCTGGTGGTCTAGTGGCTCATTGTCCATTCCTGGTGGTCTAATGGCTCATTATCCATTCCTGGTGGTCTAGTGGCTCATTGTCCATCCCTGGTGGTCTAGTGGCTCATTGTCCATCCCTGGTTATGCATTATATCACTATACATTCTGGTTATCCAGGAGTTATGTGTTAGCCTTTGGTGATCCAGATATAAACTCTGGGTCCTCTGATGATCTAATAGTGCCGTCTCCATCCTTGACTATCCAGTTGTCCATTCTTGGAGATCCAAAAGATTATTCCGAATTTCAGTGATCAGTCAGTGATTTGTCTATCCTTGATGATCCAGTGGCTTGTTGTCTATGCCTGGTGATCCAGTGGTGTATTGTCCAATGTCCTGGTGGGACATTTTCCATCTCTGGTCATCTAATGGTGCATTGTCCATCTGTGGTGATTCAGTGGCACCTTGTCCATGCCAGGTCATGTACTGGTGTATTCAGCCTCGGATTGAGGTTCCTTAGACCAACCAGATGAAATGATTCTGGTAGCCCATGCTCCAATGACCTCTAGAAAGTAGACCATAATAACCTTCATATTTTGTTGTGTTCTGCTGGAGCATTACAAAGTTAGAGCCTGGACCCACCAAGGGGCCCTCTGGTACTCTATTGGGCATGTCCAACACTGGGTGCAATGTCCATCAGCACTGATCCATTGTTGCATTGTCAGTTCCAGGTCATCTAGTGGTGTATTGTCCACCCCTGAGATCCATTATAGTTTTGTATATTCATTGGTCATCTAGGAATCCATTGTCACATTTCTTCTGGATCCCCCGGTGATCTAGTGGTCCAGTGTCCATCCCTGGACCAGTGGCTTTGTATGCATTCCCTTATTCCAAGTGATTGACTGTTCACCGTGCATTCCCGGCACATCTAGTGGTGCACTGTCCAGGCTAAGGGTCTTATCTCATGTTCTAGCAGGCCATATTATAAACCGCTTGCATTCAGCATGTTTTCCACTTTGCAGTGCGACCCTGATGTCGGAGATGTAGAACAGATGACTAGGATGTGCGTATTACAGGTCAGATAGCAGTCTTTAATCTCAGTCTCATACAATGGTGACAAGAGATGACTGGTCTCTGCCGCCCACACTATCAACACTCTGCAAATGACAAACTCTGTGCGGCTGTGAGCTCTGAGATAATCAAAGCTTGGGGTCGTAATTTCACATTTAATGAGCGATCTATCAATAAACCTGTGTCTATAATACAGTATTTGGACAAATCCGACAGGCGGTCCAGTGTCACAGGTCACAGATGGAACAAATGCTAAAAAATTGTCACTATATGCCGGCCAATTATGGGGAAATAGTCACCAAAACAAGGTCTCTGGAAGTGTCTGATATCAGAAACAGCTCTGTAGGTGGAGGAAAGTGACTATACTAGTATAAAGGGTTTGTTCGCCACTTAAAGGGAGTGTGTCACCAGAATGCAACATAACCCCAGCCCAACAGATAGATAGATTACGGTCACCTGAATCAAACTGTATTTTTCCCTTGTAATTTGCTGCTTTGGTGGCCAAGATATTGCTGTTTTTCTCAATTTGCAGATGAGCGGTCATTCCCATATTGCTTCTAGGAGCTCATTTGCATATTGACAGAAACAGTGATATCTGGAGGCAGCAATTTACAAGGGGGACACACTGTATGATTCAGGTGACCATAACCTTTCTATCTGCAGGGCTGGGGTGATATGCTGGTTCTGGTGACACTAACCTATCTGCAGGGCTGGGGTGATATGCTGGGTCTGGTGACACTAACCTATCTATCTGCAGGGCTGGGGTGATATGCTGGTTCTGGTGACACTAACCTATCTATCTGCAGGGCTGGGGTGATATGCTGGGGTCTGGTGACACTAACCTATCTATCTGCAGGGCTGGGGTGATATGCTGGTTCTGGTGACACTAACCTATCTATCTGCAGGGCTGGGGTGATATGCTGGTTCTGGTGACACTAACCTATCTATCTGCAGGGCTGGGGTGATATGCTGGTTCTGGTGACACTAACCTATCTATCTGCAGGGCTGGGGTGATATGCTGGTTCTGGTGACACTAACCTATCTATCTGCAGGGCTGGGGTGATATGCTGGGTCTGGTGACACTAACCTATCTATCTGCAGGGCTGGGGTGATATGCTGGTTCTGGTGACACTAACCTATCTATCTGCAGGGCTGGGGGGGATATGCTGGGTCTGGTGACTCTAACCTATCTATCTGCAGGGCTGGGATGATATGCTGGGTCTGGTGACACTAACCTATCTATCTGCAGGGCTGGGGTGATATGCTGGTTCTGGTGACACTAACCTATCTATCTGCAGGGCTGGGGTGATATGCTGGGTCTGGTGACACTAACCTATCTATCTGCAGGGCTGGGGTGATATGCTGGTTCTGGTGACACTAACCTATCTATCTGCAGGGCTGGGGTGATATGCTGGGTCTGGTGACACTAACCTATCTATCTGCAGGGCTGGGGTGATATGCTGGGGTCTGGTGACACTAACCTATCTATCTGCAGGGCTGGGGTGATATGCTGGTTCTGGTGACACTAACCTATCTATCTGCAGGGCTGGGGGGGATATGCTGGGTCTGGTGACTCTAACCTATCTATCTACAGGGCTGGGATGATATGCTGGGTCTGGTGACACTAACCTATCTATCTGCAGGGCTGGGGTGATATGCTGGGGTCTGGTGACACTTCCTTAAAAAAAAACCTTCCAAACTATAACGCACAATGCTGTAAGAACCTGTTATTGCTGTGCTGACTCCTGGGTATTCACTTTCCATTGTGTCTCTGCATTGAGAAGAAGAAATGCAGACAGTCACAGTTGTATCGTGTATGTGCAGAGGATTTGGAGCTCGGTATAAGAATGGTTCACAAACCTCTATAAAATATTTTTTAAAAAGCAAAATATTATTCAGGATTAGAAAACATGGCTGATTTCTTTCAGAAAGAGCTCCACCTCATCTTCTCAGGAAGTGACATCATGTCCATTTGTCACATGCCTATGCTGATGCTCAGCCCCTCTCATTTGAATGAGATTGAGTTGCAGCATGGCCATGTGACCAACGGACATGATGTCACTTCTTAAGAGGATGTGTTCTTTCTAAAAGAAAGCAGCCATGTTTTCTAATCCTGGATAACTCCTTTAAGAGTAGACATTTGGCTTGTTTTTAAAATTTTTAATACATATTTTGTTACTTCCAGGATCCTTGTCAACGATCAAATCTTAGAAGTCGATGGGATAAGTCTGGTTGGCGTCACCCAAAATTTTGCTGCCACTGTTCTCCGAAACACCAAAGGCAAAGTCAGGTAATGATATTATCTTGTTATGTATATGGTGGCTGTACTTCTTGTGGACCAAATTACACGGTCTCCATTGACAATAGTCACTATCATAGTAATTGAAATGAATCCAATGTCCCAAAATGTTGTTGTCATTCTGCCCTCTATGGTCGTAGTTTGCATAGGAGACCTCTCCAGTTGTCTGTATTTCAGACGGTCATTAATGTTATAGCGAAATTGCATGTGTTAGTTTTAAGGGGTTCTCCACTTTGGACTATCTCTATTTGTTAGAAGGGTCTCCCAATGAAAAGCAGATGACAAGATGTCCCATTGATGAGATCTCTACCGATCACCTTCAATTTGAGCAGCAGCAAGTGTTTCATTTCCCTACAGTGCCACTGCTGGAGAAATGAAGTATTGCACCGTTCACAATATGGTCTGTGCAATGCAATGGCTTGCTAGGTCCTCCACAATGAGAGATGTTGTTTTTGGCTGCTCTCCTATCTGGCTAGAAGGTGATGTTCCTGAAGTGGAGACCTCTTGTATGCCCAGAATTCTCTTGTAGCATAACAATGTCATAAAAATGAATGGTGTATGTTGCATGGCCTTTGTCTTCAGCAGATGTTGCCCACAGCTGGAATCTACCATGTTCTCGTTTTCACTCCTTCAACACAGTTTACCATGTGCTTGCTGCTCTGCAGAGTTTGAGAGTCAGTTTTGCTGAAGCTCATGGTATGGATTGGTAGATTCCTGGACAGAGAAGAAGAGGTATCAGTAACCCAGATGATTGTACATTCAGCTCTTTGACCTTAAAAGGAGTCTTTCACCAGACCCCAGCATATCAACCCAGCTCTGGCGATAAATAGGTTAGGATCACCTGAATCAAACAGTGTTTTCCTTTTGTGAATTGGGGCCTGCGTTGCTGAGATATCACCATTTTTGTCAATACGAGGGGGCTGCCAATGCTATAAAGAGTTAATTTGCATATTGACAAAAACAGTGATATCTCCGCAGTGGAGGCAGCGATTCACAAGGGGAAAATACTGTTTTATTCAGGTGACACTAACCTATCTATCTGCAGGGCTGGGGTGATATGCTGGTTCTGGTGACACTAACCTATCTATCTGCAAGGCTGGGGTGATATGCTGGGGTCTGGTGACACTAACCTATCTATCTGCAGGGCTGGGGTGATATGCTGGGTCTGGTGAAACTAACCTATCTATCTGCAGGGCTGGGGTGATATGCTGGGTTTGGTGAAACTAACCTATCTATCTGCAGGGCTGGGGTGGTATGCTGGTTCTGGTGACACTAACCTATCTATCTGCAGGGCTGGGGTGATATGCTGGTTCTGGTGACACTAACCTATCTATCTGCAGGGCTGGGGTGATATGCTGGTTCTGGTGACACTAACCTATCTATCTGCAGGGCTGGGGTGATATGCTGGTTCTGGTGACACTAACCTATCTATCTGCAGGGCTGGGGTGATATGCTGGGGTCTGGTGACACTAACCTATCTATCTGCAGGGCTGCGGTGATATGCTGGTTCTGGTGACAGTAACCTATCTATCTGCTGGGCTGGGGTGATATTCTGGGGTCTGGTGACACTAACCTATCTATCTGCAGGGCTGGGGTGATATGCTGGGGTCTGGTGACACTAACCTATCTATCTGCAGGGCTGGGGTGATATGCTGGGTCTGGTGACACTAACCTATCTATCTGCAGGGCTGGGGTGATATGCTGGTTCTGGTGACACTAACCTATCTATCTGCAGGGCTGGAGTGATATGCTGGTTCTGGTGACACTAACCTATCTATCTGCAGGGCTGGGGTGATATGCTGGTTCTGGTGGCACTAACCTATCTATCTGCAGGGCTGGGGTGATATGCTGGTTCTGGTGGCACTAACCTATCTATCTGCAGGGCTGGGGTGATATGCTGGTTCTGGTGACAGTAACCCATCTATCTGCAGGGCTGGGGTGATATGCTGGGGTCTGGTGACACTAACCTATCTGTCTGCAGGGCTGGGGTGATATGCTGGGTCTGGTGACACTAACCTATCTATCTGTGGGGCTGGGGTGATATGCTGGTTCTGGTGACAGTAACCTATCTATCTGCAGGGCTGGGGTGATATGCTGGGGTCTGGAGACACTAACCTATCTATCTGCAGGGCTGGGGTGATATTCTGGGGTCTGGTGACACTAACCTATCTATCTGCAGGGCTGGGGTGATATGCTGGGTCTGGTGACACTAACCTATCTATCTGCAGGGCTGGGGTGATATGCTGGGTCTGGTGACAGTAACCTATCTATCTGCAGGGCTGGGGTGATATGCTGGTTCTGGTGACACTAACCTATCTATCTGCAGGGCTGGGGTGATATGCTGGTTCTGGTGACACTAACCTATCTATCTGCAGGGCTGGGGTGATATGCTGGGGTCTGGTGACACTAACCTATCTATCTGCAGGGCTGCGGTGATATGCTGGTTCTGGTGACAGTAACCTATCTATCTGCTGGGCTGGGGTGATATTCTGGGGTCTGGTGACACTAACCTATCTATCTGCAGGGCTGGGGTGATATGCTGGGTCTGGTGACACTAACCTATCTATCTGCAGGGCTGGGGTGATATGCTGGTTCTGGTGACACTAACCTATCTATCTGCAGGGCTGGAGTGATATGCTGGTTCTGGTGACACTAACCTATCTATCTGCAGGGCTGGGGTGATATGCTGGTTCTGGTGGCACTAACCTATCTATCTGCAGGGCTGGGGTGATATGCTGGTTCTGGTGACAGTAACCTATCTATCTGCAGGGCTGGGGTGATATGCTGGGGTCTGGTGACACTAACCTATCTGTCTGCAGGGCTGGGGTGATATGCTGGGTCTGGTGACACTAACCTATCTATCTGCAGGGCTGGGGTGATATGCTGGGTCTGGTGACACTAACCTATCTATCTGCAGGGCTGGGGTGATATGCTGGTTCTGGTGACACTAACCTATCTATCTGCAGGGCTGGAGTGATATGCTGGTTCTGGTGACACTAACCTATCTATCTGCAGGGCTGGGGTGATATGCTGGTTCTGGTGGCACTAACCTATCTATCTGCAGGGCTGGGGTGATATGCTGGTTCTGGTGACAGTAACCTATCTATCTGCAGGGCTGGGGTGATATGCTGGGGTCTGGTGACACTAACCTATCTGTCTGCAGGGCTGGGGTGATATGCTGGGTCTGGTGACACTAACCTATCTATCTGCGGGGCTGGGGTGATATGCTGGTTCTGGTGACAGTAACCTATCTATCTGCAGGGCTGGGGTGATATGCTGGGTCTGGTGACACTAACCTATCTATATGCAGGGCTGGGGTGATATGCTGATTCTGATGACACTAACCTATCTATCTGCAGGGCTGGGGTGATATGCTGGTTCTGGTGACACTAACCTATCTATCTGCAGGGCTGGGGTGATATGCTGGGTCTGGTGACACTAACCTATCTATCTGCTGGGCTGGGGTGATATTCTGGGGTCTGGTGACACTAACCTATCTATCTGCAGGGCTGGGATGATATGCTGGTTCTGGTGACACTAACCTATCTATCTGCTGGGCTGGGGTGATATTCTGAGGTCTGGTGACACTAACCTATCTATCTGCAGGGCTGGGATGATATGCTGGGTCTGATGACACTAACCTATCTATCTGCAGGGCTGGGGTGATATGCTGGGTCTGATGACACTAACCTATCTATCTGCAGGGCTGGGGTGATATGCTGGGTCTGGTGAAACTAACCTATCTATCTGCAGGGCTGGGGTGATATGCTGGGTTTGGTGAAACTAACCTATCTATCTGCAGGGCTGGGGTGGTATGCTGGTTCTGGTGACACTAACCTATCTATCTGCAGGGCTGGGGTGATATGCTGGGTCTGGTGAAACTAACCTATCTATCTGCAGGGCTGGGGTGATATGCTGGGTCTGGTGAAACTAACCTATCTATCTGCAGGGCTGGGGTGATATGCTGGTTCTGGTGACACTAACCTATCTATCTGCAGGGCTGGGGTGATATGCTGGGTCTGGTGAAACTAACCTATCTATCTGCAGGGCTGGGGTGATATGCTGGGTCTGGTGAAACTAACCTATCTATCTGCAGGGCTGGGGTGATATGCTGGTTCTGGTGACACTAACCTATCTATCTGCAGGGCTGGGGTGATATGCTGGTTCTGGTGACACTAACCTATCTATCTGCAGGGCTGGGGTGATATGCTGGTTCTGGTGACACTAACCTATCTATCTGCAGGGCTGGGGTGATATGCTGGTTCTGGTGACACTAACCTATCTATCTGCAGGGCTGGGGTGATATGCTGGGGTCTGGTGACACTAACCTATCTATCTGCAGGGCTGCGGTGATATGCTGGTTCTGGTGACAGTAACCTATCTATCTGCTGGGCTGGGGTGATATTCTGGGGTCTGGTGACACTAACCTATCTATCTGCAGGGCTGGGGTGATATGCTGGGTCTGGTGACACTAACCTATCTATCTGCAGGGCTGGGGTGATATGCTGGGTCTGGTGACACTAACCTATCTATCTGCAGGGCTGGGGTGATATGCTGGTTCTGGTGACACTAACCTATCTATCTGCAGGGCTGGAGTGATATGCTGGTTCTGGTGACACTAACCTATCTATCTGCAGGGCTGGGGTGATATGCTGGTTCTGGTGGCACTAACCTATCTATCTGCAGGGCTGGGGTGATATGCTGGTTCTGGTGACAGTAACCCATCTATCTGCAGGGCTGGGGTGATATGCTGGGGTCTGGTGACACTAACCTATCTGTCTGCAGGGCTGGGGTGATATGCTGGGTCTGGTGACACTAACCTATCTATCTGCGGGGCTGGGGTGATATGCTGGTTCTGGTGACAGTAACCTATCTATCTGCAGGGCTGGGGTGATATGCTGGGGTCTGGAGACACTAACCTATCTATCTGCAGGGCTGGGGTGATATTCTGGGGTCTGGTGACACTAACCTATCTATCTGCAGGGCTGGGGTGATATGCTGGGTCTGGTGACACTAACCTATCTATCTGCAGGGCTGGGGTGATATGCTGGGTCTGGTGACAGTAACCTATCTATCTGCAGGGCTGGGGTGATATGCTGGTTCTGGTGACACTAACCTATCTATCTGCAGGGCTGGGGTGATATGCTGGTTCTGGTGACACTAACCTATCTATCTGCAGGGCTGGGGTGATATGCTGGGGTCTGGTGACACTAACCTATCTATCTGCAGGGCTGCGGTGATATGCTGGTTCTGGTGACAGTAACCTATCTATCTGCTGGGCTGGGGTGATATTCTGGGGTCTGGTGACACTAACCTATCTATCTGCAGGGCTGGGGTGATATGCTGGGTCTGGTGACACTAACCTATCTATCTGCAGGGCTGGGGTGATATGCTGGTTCTGGTGACACTAACCTATCTATCTGCAGGGCTGGAGTGATATGCTGGTTCTGGTGACACTAACCTATCTATCTGCAGGGCTGGGGTGATATGCTGGTTCTGGTGGCACTAACCTATCTATCTGCAGGGCTGGGGTGATATGCTGGTTCTGGTGACAGTAACCTATCTATCTGCAGGGCTGGGGTGATATGCTGGGGTCTGGTGACACTAACCTATCTGTCTGCAGGGCTGGGGTGATATGCTGGGTCTGGTGACACTAACCTATCTATCTGCGGGGCTGGGGTGATATGCTGGTTCTGGTGACAGTAACCTATCTATCTGCAGGGCTGGGGTGATATGCTGGGTCTGGTGACACTAACCTATCTATATGCAGGGCTGGGGTGATATGCTGATTCTGATGACACTAACCTATCTATCTGCAGGGCTGGGGTGATATGCTGGTTCTGGTGACACTAACCTATCTATCTGCAGGGCTGGGGTGATATGCTGGGTCTGGTGACACTAACCTATCTATCTGCTGGGCTGGGGTGATATTCTGGGGTCTGGTGACACTAACCTATCTATCTGCAGGGCTGGGATGATATGCTGGTTCTGGTGACACTAACCTATCTATCTGCTGGGCTGGGGTGATATTCTGAGGTCTGGTGACACTAACCTATCTATCTGCAGGGCTGGGATGATATGCTGGGTCTGATGACACTAACCTATCTATCTGCAGGGCTGGGGTGATATGCTGGGTCTGATGACACTAACCTATCTATCTGCAGGGCTGGGATGATATGCTGGTTCTGGTGACACTAACCTATCTATCTGCAGGGCTGGGGTGATATGCTGAGTCTGGTGACACTAACCTATCTATCTGCAGGGCTGGGGTGATATTCTGGGGTCTGGTGACACTAACCTATCTATCTGCAGGGCTGGGGTGATATGCTGGGTCTGGTGACACTAACCTATCTATCTGCAGGGCTGGGGTGATATGCTGGGTCTGGTGACAGTAACCTATCTATCTGCAGGGCTGGGGTGATATGCTGGGGTCTGGTGACACTAACCTATCTATCTGCAGGGCTGGGGTGATATGCTGGTTCTGGTGACACTAACCTATCTATCTGCAGGGCTGGGGTGATATGCTGGTTCTGGTGACACTAACCTATCTATCTGCAGGGCTGGGGTGATATGCTGGTTCTGGTGACACTAACCTATCTATCTGCAGGGCTGGAGTGATATGCTGGTTCTGGTGACACTAACCTATCTATCTGCAGGGCTGGGGTGATATGCTGGTTCTGGTGGCACTAACCTATCTATCTGCAGGGCTGGGGTGATATGCTGGTTCTGGTGACAGTAACCTATCTATCTGCAGGGCTGGGGTGATATGCTGGGGTCTGGTGACACTAACCTATCTGTCTGCAGGGCTGGGGTGATATGCTGGGTCTGGTGACACTAACCTATCTATCTGCGGGGCTGGGGTGATATGCTGGTTCTGGTGACAGTAACCTATCTATCTGCAGGGCTGGGGTGATATGCTGGGGTCTGGAGACACTAACCTATCTGTCTGCAGGGCTGGGGTGATATGCTGGTTCTGGTGGCACTAACCTATCTATCTGCAGGGCTGGGGTGATATGCTGGTTCTGGTGACAGTAACCTATCTATCTGCAGGGCTGGGGTGATATGCTGGTTCTGGTGACAGTAACCTATCTATCTGCAGGGCTGGGGTGATATGCTGGGGTCTGGTGACACTAACCTATCTGTCTGCAGGGCTGGGGTGATATGCTGGGTCTGGTGACACTAACCTATCTATCTGCGGGGCTGGGGTGATATGCTGGTTCTGGTGACAGTAACCTATCTATCTGCAGGGCTGGGGTGATATGCTGGGGTCTGGTGACACTAACCTATCTGTCTGCAGGGCTGGGGTGATATGCTGGTTCTGGTGGCACTAACCTATCTATCTGCAGGGCTGGGGTGATATGCTGGTTCTGGTGACACTAACCTATCTATCTGCAGGGCTGGGGTGATATGCTGGGGTCTGGTGACACTAACCTATCTGTCTGCAGGGCTGGGGTGATATGCTGGTTCTGGTGACACTAACCTATCTATCTGCAGGGCTGGGGTGATATGCTGGGTCTAGTGACACTAACCTATCTATCTGCAGGGCTGGAGTGATATGCTGGTTCTGGTGACACTAACCTATCTATCTGCAGGGCTGGGGTGATATGCTGGTTCTGGTGGCACTAACCTATCTATCTGCAGGGCTGGGGTGATATGCTGGTTCTGGTGACACTAACCTATCTATCTGCAGGACTGGGGTGATATGCTGGGGTCTGGTGACACTAACCTATCTATCTGCAGGGCTGGGGTGATATGCTGGGGTCTGGTGACACTAACCTATCTGTCTGCAGGGCTGGGGTGATATGCTGGGGTCTGGTGACACTAACCTATCTGTCTGCAGGGCTGGGGTGATATGCTGGGTCTGGTGACACTAACCTATCTATCTGCAGGGCTGGGGTGATATGCTGGGGTCTGGTGACACTAACCTATCTGTCTGCAGGGCTGGGGTGATATGCTGGGTCTGGTGACACTAACCTATCTATCTGCAGGGCTGGGGTGATATGCTAGTTCTGGTGACACTAACCTATCTATCTGCAGGGCTGGGGGGATATGCTGGGTCTGGTGACACACCCCCCCTAAAAAAATTTTTTAGGAGACTAATTAAAAAGTTAGGGTTTTTTGCCCCCCCTTTTTCCTTAAAAAATTCCTTTTTTTTTAAAAATTAAATTTTACTCCCCTTTTATATCTTTTTTTTTGGTTCCTCCTTCATTAAAAAAAAAAGGGGAATTGAGTTCATTTTCGGCAGTGATCAGGGAGGTTTTCTAGTTTATTGCCGACTATGCACAAATGTTGTTTTGCACAGACAGAATTTTGCTGAGTTAAGTGCATTGCAGAACAAATCTCCAGTCATAGAGACGGAACATCATGTTGTCAATTTCTAGTACAAGAAACAGGAAATTATAGAAGGAAATAAGTTGCACATCCCGAGCGTTCTCCAGAGACTAGCCGTACATTTAGCTGTGTGCACAGTGCATGTCTGATAGAATGAAAATGGTTGAGAGGCGGTGAGCGCCTGCCGAGATTATTATGTAGATGAGTCACGTCACAACAACTATAGGAGCGCCTAAAGTAACCTAACCATGGTGAAGGGGACACCTTAGCTATCAGTCAAGTTAGGAGGAGATATCTTCCTTCAGTAACCGTCCCTCTCATCACTGGCTGACTATAGGGGTCGCTGTTGTGACCAAGCCCATAAGCCAGGGGGGCCCACAGGTCGCCCTCACCACACTGGGGCTGGTTAAACTTCTTTGATCTCCCTTCTGGTTTCCTTTGATGGGAGTGCAGTGTAAAATTATTCCCCCTGTCCTCTGGTGCACTGGAGTGAGAAGATTTATGATACACAGTCATTCACTGTTGGTCAGCGACATACAGTTAAGGAGAAATTCTGTAGGGGAGGTTGTGGCATAAAATGGGGCACAATTATGTGGGGGGAACCAACAGGGGATGTGGATGATGTGAAGCTTGTGTGCACGGATATATGGTGGAGAGGTCGTCATGGTGGTCTGGGCTAGATAGACAATGAAAGAGAAATGTAAATACTGCTAAAATATGCGGCTGGGACACAGATGACAGTTGTGAGGAGAAGTTGCACAGGGGGGCCCAAGATGAACTTTTGTACCAGGGCCCTCGAGCCATTAGTTACACCCCTGTCTCTCATAGTGGTGATGCCTCTGGTAGATATCCCTGCCATGATGGTGTTTCCTCTGGTAACAATTACTCTTTTGGTGGAGATACCTCCAGTAATTGTCCCTCATACATGAGTGATACCTTCTCTGTAAGAGAGAATCTAGAGTTCCTGTACCCCAAGGAGACATCTCTATTGCTTGCCCACCATAACGCCTCAGATGGTATATAAGGTACCTGTCCCAGTTGGAGATCCATATGGTTCCTGTTCACCTTATTTGGAGTAGATGAAAGGAATAATTATGGCGGTTCATACCTCACTTCGGTGTATGGAACATGTCCTACTCAGACGGAGGTCATACTGCACATGTTATATATTCTGGGAAAGCGACTGATGGCCAGGGTGCTGTACCTCCACACCCTGTGGCCGATTCCTCTCTTCTCTCTGTGTATGTATACAGGGAAGGTCTATCAAGGTTATTTTTTCTGCCATAAATGTTTTTTTTTTATCTTATTCCGCCAGCCCCAGGTGCAGAGGTCCATGTCACATCCCTAAGCACCATACATTATAGATTCGTCTACACATTAGATTAAAGGGGTTCTCCAGCTTCCAAAAAATATCTGCAAATCCATCCACAGCAGTGCTAAATCCTCACTGTTCCCGTGTGCACCCTTTGCTTGGCTTTATTTTACTTGCTTCTCCTTGTATCACTGTTATTTACATGCAGTGACTCTGTGGACAAACTACATTTCCCCTGATTCATCTGCCTGCTCGCACTCACTGTGTACCCCTCCCTTCTCCCCTGCAATGAAATCTCTCTGCTTGTGTGCAGACTCCCTCTCTGGGGTCTGTGTTGTGTCAAGGTACTTCTTCAGTCCAGGTAATAAATCACTCCCACATCCGAGGTCAGTATGAGTGATTCAGGGGGCAAGGAGGTCACATACTGCTGTGACACTTCGTTTGCTGTCTGAACTGCTTACAGGGAGGGGTAGTGAGCTTGTAAATGAAATGTCACAGCTGTGGTCAATGCCCTGAAAATAAATCAGATAAACTGTGCTGAATTTAAACAGGTTATATATTAGAAAGTGTTTTGTTTTAATGTTGGCTGAAGGCACTGGCTTTGGTGGGACTGGCCAACCATCTAAAGTGTATGGAAGCCTCCTGACCCTCCTGAGATATAGATTGTCAGTTAGATATCAACATGTCTGATCATTATGTTCTCGGGGGACATAAGACATCACATTCTCTATCAAGAACTCATCCTCATTTGGTCAAGAACCCATCCAAGTTGAGTCTACGTGTTGGGGACCTATCGGTTCCAGCTCCATCTCTTCTGTTCCATGGCCGGGCTTTGTTTACCTTGATGTCAGGTCATCGGCATATGACTATGGCACCCAATAACTTAACTTAGTGGTCCTGTGATTGGCTGTAGCATGCAGGAGATCTTGACGTCTTGACGTGATGTGTAAACTAAGACCAATGACTGACTGCAGCGGTCTCATGCCGTCAACCTGATGTCACCGCTTTGTTTCATTTTAAAATACAATGGCTACTTTTAAACTTACCAAATCCTTTAAATGTCTGCGTAGGAGTGGGGGAAGGGAAATGACAACTTCTCAGAGCGCATTTCTGATTTTAAAAAAAAATGGTTGTCAGCTTTCAGGATCACTAGCCCTTTGGCCAGAGAAACCATATGGAATATATCTGAAACAGAATTATTATACTACCGCCATTTATGGGCAAAAATACTGATTTGGTGCAGAAATATTTTTTGCGCATGATTTTTGGAATTGTTTTTCTTGCTGTCCTGGGGTAATAAGACTAGCACAAATGACTGACTTGTGATACAGTAGGAATATTAGGGCAGATCTTTCTACTACTCAAGCGGCTTCCAGCCAAGTCAGATATGATAATTGTGTCCTGGCACCGGCCGCGCACACACTGGACGCGTTTCAGGGCCGCGTTGTTAGAGACTTCTTTTGGAAATGAGTTGGCTGAGTGACAGTCTCGAGTGCTATATTCTGATCTAATGAAATGCATCCATTCATATCTTAATGGAAAGGCCGGGCACCCGCTAGATTTGTCACAAGCCCTACTGGGAAATCGATTTTTTTTTTTTTTTTTAAGTAAGGTGATTTTTTCCAATTAGGGAATATTCCAGCTGAATGCCAATTGTCTTAATTAGCAGCGCGGGCGGCGAGAGCTTTATGACCCATGGGTGTAATGTGATTTAGTGGCACATTCTCATGTCTAAGTGCTTCTCATGTGCAATGCAAATGAATGACTGTCTGCAGATGAGATATGTCAATGTCTGTCCTTAAAGTGCCGAGTACCTAGCAATATAAGAACAAAAATCTCACAGTACCCAAGTCTCATAATTACATAGTGTGCAACTTACCTTCTCAGTGTATCAAAGCCTGTATGTTCCTATGTCTAGGAAGTTGTATAGTAGTTATATTCTTGTACATAGGGGGCAGTACTATAGTAGTTATATTCTTGTACATAGGCGGCAGTATTATAGTAGTTATATTCTTGTACATAGGAGGTAGTATTATAGTAGTTATATTCTTGTACATAGGAGCAGTATTATAGTAGTTATATTCTTGTACATAGGGGGCAGTATTATAGTAGTTATATTCTTGTACATAGGAGCAGTATTATAGTAGTTATATTCTTGTACATAGGAGCAGTATTATAGTAGTTATATTCTTGTACATAGGAGCAGTATTATAGTAGTTATATTCTTGTACATAGGAGTAGTATTATAGTAGTTATATTCTTGTACATAGGCGGCAGTATTATAGTAGTTATATTCTTGTACATAGGGCAGTATTATAGTAGTTATATTCTTGTACATAGGAGGTAGTATTATAGTAGTTATATTCTTGTACATAGGTGGCAGTATTATAGTAATTATATTCTTGTACATAGGAGCAGTATTATAGTAGTTATATTCTTGTACATAGGAGCAGTATTATAATAGTTATATTCTTGTACATAGGAGCAGTATTATAGTAGTTATATTCTTGTACATAGGAGGTAGTATTATAGTAGTTATATTCTTGTACATAGGAGTAGTATTATAGTAGTTATATTCTTGTACATAGGAGTAGTATTATAGTAGTTATATTCTTGTACATAGGAGTAGTATTATAGTAGTTATATTCTTGTACATAGGAGCAGTATTATAGTAGTTATATTCTTGTACATAGGGGCAGTATTATAGTAGTTATATTCTTGTACATAGGAGCAGTATTATAGTAGTTATATTCTTGTACATAGGAGCAGTATTATAGTAGTTATATTCTTGTACATAGGAGCAGTATTATAGTAGTTATATTCTTGTATATAGGAGCAGTATTATAGTAGTTATATTCTTGTACATAGGAGCAGTATTATAGTAGTTATATTCTTGTACATAGGAGCAGTAGTATAGTAGTTATATTCTTGTACATAGGAGCAGTATTATAGTAGTTATATTCTTGTACATAGGAGTAGTATTATAGTAGTTATATTCTTGTGTATAGGAGCAGTATTATAGTAGTTATATTCTTGTACATAGGAGGCAGTATTATAGTAGTTATATTCTTGTACATAGGAGCAGTATTATAGTAGTTATATTCTTGTACATAGGAGCAGTATTATAGTAGTTATATTCTTGTACATAGGAGCAGTATTATAGTAGTTATATTCTTGTACATAGGAGCAGTATTATAGTAGTTATATTCTTGTACACAGGAGCAGTATTATAGTAGTTATATTCTTGTACATAGGAGCAGTATTATAGTAGTTATATTCTTGTACATAGGAGTAGTATTATAGTAGTTATATTCTTGTACATAGGGGGCAGTATATAGTATATTATATTCTTTGTTCAGAAACATAAATTCAGTCATTTAATATTTTTCAATTGTTCAGAAGTTTTTGTTACTTTATGAAATATCCTTTCTCAAAGAATTATTATCTGAGGTTTAGTCACTTTGTGGATTTTCATTTTTTTAATTTTTTTATTTAAATTCACAGGTTTATTATAGGACGCGAGAAACCTGGACAGATAAGTGAGGTTGCCCAGTTGATCAGCCAAACTCTGGAGCAGGAGCGTCGACAGAGGGAGATGCTTGAACAGCATTATGCTCAATATGATGCAGATGATGATGAGGTAAATCTGTTGTTTATTTTAATTTTTTATTGTTCCTTTAAAAAAATATATTTTTTCTATGATTCTCTAAACATGTCTTTGTTCCTATCAGTACTGTTCTCTGCAGCTCTGTTATTCTGATTGGCTGCTCTGTGGAGGCACAAGCCCATCACAACTTGATGTTAGGACATGGAAAGCTGATTCCCTCCACAATTAGGATATAACTTAACATAAAACTTTGCCTCCCCACAACTTCCACTAGGGGCAGCATAGAAGTTAACAAAACAATATCCTAATCTACTTAGCTCCTCCTACTCTCTGTGGTGCATTTTCAACATGGTCGCTTCCCTTTAACACATTACCAGTCAAAAAACCTTGCTATGGGCACGATTAGAGACCTCCAGTGGTTATTAGGGCCTTCATGTAACAGTGAGCAAGCAACTTGGTGATGGTTTCCATGAACTGTTTTTAGTAATAGTCTAAAAAATATGCAAAAATAGCAAGAAAATTAAAATAGGTGCAGGATCCCAAAGGTGGAGCTTCTTGTTGCCTGTTGTGTATGCGGAGCAGACTTTAGAGTGCGTGACATTGTATATAGGGGCCATATCATCACTTCCAGGACTCCTCCTCCAAAGGGCAAAGGTCACACCAAATATTGGTGGGATTTACGTTTCTCTAATATTTGTTAATTGACAAAAATAAACGATTAACCCTTATATTTCTGAAAGCATTCTCACCGTGCAGCATTATTTCCATCTGCCTAAAACTTCTGCTTTATTTCGTTTCTGTAGTTTTCGACTCTTTATTTTGCCTTTGGCCATTCATCTTTTTCAATCCAGGTCTCTAGGTTCGCCATTTTACCCTGTGTTCTAGTTTACAGGTTCACTCCCAGCCGCTCCGTTCTTCCGCAGGTTTGTAGAGCGATTGTTTTTCTGCGCACACAATGACCTGGATGTAGCATCTCCAAATACTGCCCCAGGGAATACTCCCGAAGCTGCTCTGAAGCCTCGACTCTAATTTCACTCGGATCAGCCACCTCGGCTTCCATAAAACCAGACTATTAAATCTCTGGAGTGCGTCACTAATATAAATAGTGGTATTAAATATTTCCTGCAGCAGATAATCAAATTACGCAGCAGCAGTGCATGGAATGTCAATGAGACAGGTGCTGCAGCAGATGAGATCCCGGCTATCGAGCAATCTGTTATTTCACAGGCGTTTACTTCTCTAGTGTCTCCAAAGCTGCGACGCTCAATTCATCATCTAAATCTTCAATTAGAAGAGAAAAGCTGCGACATTATTCTGCTTTCATCCTCCGCTAGATCAGGAGAGATGGAAATCCTGCCGCAGCCTCTTGTAGGATAAGCATACAGTAAGACTATGGGGTTCCGACATCCCCCTGTGGTATAATGGGATATATCTATATATATATATATATAACCAATTTAAAGTGAGGCCTTTGATACTCCTGGGCCCCCATCTACCATGAGCCATTTAGAATAGTGATATTTTTGACATGTCCAGGGCCCAGTAGTGACTGCTACCGCCTATAACTACACCCCTTGTCAGCCATATGAAACCAGCCCCACAGTTAGGTTGGACTCACCTGTACCTAGTGTTATTTGCCCCATATTTTTTCGTGTCTCCATTCCCAAGATATACGTTTATTTCTAAATACGCACTGAGCTGTTTGGAGCACCGAGGGTGTCACCATTATTGCTGTTACTCCAAAATGCTCCGCCCCCTGTGCTCAGGACCGCCCTCCATCCGTACTGTCACTAATTGCCAGGTAGTTTAGCTGAAATCTGTAAGGGTGTATTCACATCATGCAATCAAACCATATCTTTTTTGCTGCAGGCTTAACCCTTGCAGTTTGTGAGACATGCAGCAGGCATTAAAACAAATGGTGCATGAACCAAATTTTATACAGGACATTGGTAGTATCAATAACACTGTGCTGTTGTTCAGGACACATGGTGGGGGGTGTTAGGGCTCAAAAGTAAGACCCAGATCATGTTGAATGGGACTACCCTTGTGGCACCTCCAAGCTAATTTGCATAATGGATAAAATAGGGTTTTCTGGGCAATGAAGATATTAACACTAAAGTTATCAGGAACAAAAATGGTGTCTAAAGTGGGACATCGGTATCTGTTACACCAAGTACCAATGTGTCCACCCGTAACGTAACTCGAATATAGTTAAGGACTCTCGTGAAACCAGTTCAATACAATATTCAAACATGCTAGCTAAAACTATGTCAGGATGCAACGCACAACTCAACCACTGGGTGGCCAAACATAGACACATATAGCTTATCACTGTGTGACAAAATATCACAGTATTGTTTTGAAAAGCAAGTTATCTCATTACACACGTAAGATATCTGGACATGTCCAAACAAGAGGGAAGGTAATAAGGACTCATCTGTATATGTATGTGTGTATGTATGTATATACAGTACAGACCAAAAGTTTGGACACACCTTCTCATTCCAAGAGTTTTCTGTATTTTCATGACTATAAAAATTGTAGATTCACACTGAAGGCATCAAAACTATGAATTAACACATGTGGAATTATATACTTAACAAAAAAGTGTGAAACAACTGAAAATATGTCTTATATTCTAGGTTCTTCAAAGTAGCCACCTTTTGCTTTGATTACTGCTTTGCACACTCACACTTGGTCAAATAGCCCTTACACAGTCTGGAGGTGTGTTTGTGGTCATTGTCCTGTTGAAAAATAAATGATGGTCCAACTAAACGCAAACCGGATGGAATAGCATGCCGCTGCAAGATGCTGTGGTAACCATGCTGGTTCAGTATTCCTTCAATTTTGAATAAATCCCCAACAGTGTCACCAGCAAAGCCCCCCCACACCATCACACCTCCTCCTCCATGCTTCACGGTGGGAACCCGGCATGTAGAGTCCATTCGTTCACCTTTTCTGCGTCGCACAAAGACACGGTGGTTGGAACCAAAGATCTCAAATTCAGACTCATCAGACCAAAGCACAGATTTCCACAGGTCTAATGTCCATTCCTTGTGTTCTTTAGCCCAAACAAGTCTCTTGTGCTTGTTGCCTGTCCTTAGCAGTGGTTTCCTAGCAGCTATTTTACCATGAAGGCCTGCTGCACACAGTCTCCTCTTAACAGTTGTTGTAGAGATGTGTCTGCTGCTAGAACTCTGTGTGGCATTGACCTGGTCTCTAATCTGAGCTGCTGATAACCTGCCATTTCTGAGGCTGGTGACTCGGATGAACTTATCCTCCGCAGCAGAGGTGACTCTTGGTCTTCCTTTCCTGGGGCGGTCCTCATGTGAGCCAGTTTCTTTGTAGCGCTTGATGGTTTTGGCCACTGCACTTGGGGACACTTTCAAAGTTTTCGCAATTTTTCGGACTGACTGACCTTCATTTCTTAAAGTAATGATGGCCACTCGTTTTTCTTTACTTAGCTGCTTTTTTCTTGCCATAATACAAATTCTAACACTCCATTCAGTAGGACTATCAGCTGTGTATCCACCTGACTTCTGAACAACACAACTGATGGTCCCAACCCCATTTATAAGGCAAGAAATCCCACTTATTAAACCTGACAGGGCACACCTGTGAAGTGAAAACCATTTCAGGTGACTACCTCTTGAAGCTCATCAAGAGAATGCCAAGAGTGTGCAAAGCAGTAATCAAAGCAAAAGGTGGCTACTTTGAAGAACCTAGAATATAAGACATATTTTCAGTTGTTTCACACTTTTTTGTTAAGTATATAATTCCACATGTGTTAATTCATAGTTTTGATGCCTTCAGTGTGAATCTACAATTTTTATAGTCATGAAAATACAGAAAACTTTTGGAATGAGAAGGTGTGTCCAAACTTTTGGTCTGTACTGTGTGTATATATATATATATATATATATATATATATATATATATATATATACAGTTCCTTGCGAAAGTATTCGGCCCCCTTGAACTTTTCAACCTTTTGCCACATTTCAGGCTTCAAACATAAGGATATAAAATTTTAATTTTTTGGTGAAGAATCAACAACAAGTGGGACACAATCGTGAAGTGGAACGAAATTTATTGGATATTTTAAACTTTTGTAAAAAATAAAAAACTGAAAAGTGGGGCGTGCCAAATTATTCGGCCCCCTTAAGTTAATACTTTGTAGCGCCACCTTTTGTTGCGATTACAGCTGCAAGTCGCTTGGGGTTGTCTCTATCAGTTTTGCACATCGAGAGACTGAAATTCTTGCCCATTCTTCCTTGGAAAACAGCTGGAGCTCAGTGAGGTTGGATGGAGAGCGTTTGTGAACAGCAGTTTTCAGCTCTTTCCACAGATTCTTGATTGGATTCAGGTCTGGACTTTGACTTGGCCATTCTAACACCTGGATACGTTTATTTGTGAACCATTCCATTGTAGATTTTGCTTTATGTTTGGGATCATTGTCTTGTTGGAAGATAAATCTCCGTCCCAGTCTCAGGTCTTTTGCAGACTCCAACAGGTTTTCTTCCACAATGGTCCTGTATTTGGCTCCATCCATCTTCCCATCAATTTTAACCATCTTCCCTGTCCCTGCTGAAGAAAAGCAGGCCCAAACCATGATGCTGCCACCACCATGTGTGACAGTGGGGATGGTGTGTTCAGGGGGATGAGCTGTGTTGCTTTTACGCCAAACATATCATTTTGCATTGTGGCTGAAGAGTTGGATCTTGGTTTCATCTGAGCAGAGCACCTTCTTCCACATGTTTGGTGTCTCCCAGGTGGCTTGTGGCAAACTTTAAACAAGACTTTTTATGGCTATCTTTGAGAAATGGCTTTCTTCTTGCCACTCTTCCATAAAGGCCAGATTTGTGCAGTGTACGACTGATTGTTGTCCTATGGACAGACTCTCCCACCTCAGCTGTAGATCTCTGCAGTTCATCCAGAGTGATCATGGGCCTCTTGGCTGCATCTCTGATCAGTCTTCTCCTTGTTTGAGATGAAAGTTTAGAGGGACGGCCGGGTCTTGGTAGATTTGCAGTGGTCTGATACTCCTTCCATTTCAATATGATCTCTTGCACAGTGCTCCTCGGGATGTTTAAAGTTTGGGAAATCTTTTTGTATCCAAATCCAGCTTTAAACTTCTCCACAACAGTATCACGGACCTGCCTGGTGTGTTCCTTGGTCTTCATGATGCTCTCTGCGCTTTAAACAGAACCCTGAGACTATCACAGAGCAGGTGCATTTATACGGAGACTTGATTACACACAGGTGGATTATATTTATCATCATCAGTCATTTAGGACAACATTGGATCATTCAGAGATCCTCACTGAACTTCTGGAGTGAGTTTGCTGACTGAAAGTAAAGGGGCCGAATAATATTGCACGCCCCACTTTTCAGTTTTTTATTTTTTACAAAAGTTTAAAATATCCAATAAATTTCGTTCCACTTCACAATTGTGTCCCACTTGTTGTTGATTCTTCACCAAAAAATTAAAATTTTATATCCTTATGTTTGAAGCCTGAAATGTGGCAAAAGGTTGAAAAGTTCAAGGGGGCCGAATACTTTCGCAAGGCACTGTATATAATAGAGTGAAGCTGGTAGTCTCTTTTTATCAATCTTTCCTAACTAGAAAAGTTCTTTCATACAGTCCTGTCCACTTTCCTCCTAAAATACTGTTTAGTGGAGCTTTACGATCAGACTCGCATGGGTAAAGTGTTCTGGGCTGCGTATGCGGCGTGTAAATTTTTGATGATTATTTTATTTCGCTCTTTATTACATTTACAGTTACATTTTTTATGTGTGCTGATCCGGAAAAGTAGGTTTATTGGCCCATATACTTCATATTCCTGTTTTAAAGCTTTAGGCTGTGTTCACATGTCGCGGTAAAATTGTATTTTTTTTCCTGAGATGGTTTAAAAACTAAGTATTTTTGCCACAATTTTTCGGCCTTTTGCCATGATTTTTGGCAACATCTTTTGCGTTCACTAAACATAAGAATGTGTCGGCTCACCCCCACTCAAGGAGCTCTGCCTACCTTTCGGCTTGTCTCTGGTTCCAGCTCTTCAGTGGTGGCCACGTCCATGACCCCGCCCACGTGGCCACCCCAACCAATCACTGGTCTCAGCAGTCATGTATGGTCGTCACATTGTCACTGCAGCACCAGAATCTCTGCAGCGCCCCCTTGGGCCGGGGCTGTGCTGACCAAAGATAAGTAGATAGAACTAGGGCCTTTCCATGGGTCATTGGGTGCTCTCAGCCAAAAGGGCAAATGTCTTAGCCCTTGCATTTTCTTGGGTGTCCTTTAACCTGCTTGAATATGTCGGTGCATCAGTATTGACAGACTTGGATTCCTGATGCTGAGCAGTGTAGCAGTATTTTTGGCATCTGGCCATATTCCCGGACCTTGGAATCCAATCAAATCCATACAACCTTGCAGGGGTTAAGAGTTAGAAACAAAGATATTGCTTAGGCTGCGTGCACCCTGTTGGACCAGTGTCAAACCATTTGAAACTTGGAGAAGCCACATCTTCGGTAAAAGACGTTACATATTTGGTTGCCGCAAGATGCTATTGTTTGTACATAAGATGGCGGTATTTTTGGCAACTAGAGAGTGATATTTTTTGTACATTGCTTTCTTTGGCCAATACATGTATATGGTATTATGTATATTGGTATTTAGGACTATGGTACAAGTGATATAATGATCACAGGTTCAATTTGTAAAGTTTATTAAAATAGTTAAAAAAAAAAAAAAAAATTCACGAAACCCCTTTTTACCTAAAATACATAACGTAAAAATAATTTTTTTTTTAAAAAATGTCCATATCTCAAAATGTCAAAAAAAAACAACTTCTTTATCCCATACGGTGAAGGCCACAGCAAGAAAAAAATATAGAAAAGCCCAAATCTGCGGGGAAGCTTTGTCCTCTTTTACCTGCACGTGGCAGTGGCAGGAGGGGGTTACAATAGGAAACAGGAGCTTGAAGTTGAAAATCACCCATAGGCTTAAAAAAAAAAAAAAAAAAAAATCTAGATTTTTATTTTTTGGCAAAAGGGTCCTGTCCTTGATTGTAGATTTATGCCAAACAATAAAGTACAGATCAGCGGGCACCAGGAACAACACTGACACCTACAGGTCACTGTATACAGTCATGGCCAAAAGTTTTGAGAATGACACAAATATTCTATTTTCACATGATCTGCTGCCCTCTGGTTTTTATGTGTGTTTGTCAGATGTTTTTATCACATACAGAAATATAATTGCATTCATATTATGAGTAACAGAAGCTTATATTGACAGTTAGAATGAGTTAATGCAGCAAGTCAATATTTGCAGTGTTGACCCTTCTTCTTCAGGACCTCTGCAATTCTCCCTGGCATGCTCTCAATCAACTTCTGGACCAAATCCTGACTGATAGCAGTCCATTCTTGCAGAATCAATGCTTTAATTTTGTCTGAATTTGTTGGTTTTTGTTTGTCCACCCGTCTCTTGATGATTGACCACAAGTTCTCAATGGGATTAAGATCTGGGGAGTTTCCAGGCCATGGACCCAAAATCTCTATGTTTTGTTCCCTGAGCCATTTAGTTATCACCTTTGCTTTATGGCAAGGTGCTCCATCATGCTGGAAAAGGCATTGTTGAGCGCCAAACTGCTCTTGGACGGTTGGGAGAAGTTGCTCTTGGAGGACATTCTGGTACCATTCTTTATTCATGGCTGTGTTTTTAGGCAAGACTGTGAGAGAGCCGATTCCCTTGGCTGAGAAGCAACCCCACACATGAATGGTTTCAGGATGCTTTACAGTTGGCATGAGACAAGACTGGTGGTAGCGCTCACCTCTTCTTCTCCGAATAAGCTGTTTTCCAGATGTTCCAAACAATCGAAAAGGGGATTCATCAGAGAAAATGACTTTCCCCCAGTCCTCAGCAGTCCACTCCCTGTACCTTTTGCAGAATATCAGTCTGTCCCTGATGTTTTTTCTGGAGAGAAGTGGCTTCTTTGCTGCCCTCCTTGAGACCAGGCCTTGCTCCAAGAGTCTCCGCCTCACACCTGCCTGCTGCCATTCCTCAGCAAGCTCTGCACTGCTGGTAGCCCGATCCCGCAGCTGAAACACTTTTAAGAGACGGTCCTGCCGCTTGCTGGTCTTTCTTGGGCGCCCTGGAGCCTTTTTGGCACCAATGGAACCTCTCTCCTTGAAGTTCTTGATGATGCGATAGATTGTTGACTGAGGTGCAATCTTTCTAGCTGCAATACTCTTCCCAGTTAGGCCATTTTTGTGCAGTGCAATGATGACTGCACGTGTTTCTTTAGAGATAACCATGGTTAACAGAAGAGAAACAATGATGGCAAGCACCAGCCTCCTTTTAAAGTGTCCAGTGGTGTCATTCTTACTTAATCATGACAGATTGATCTCCAGCCCTGTCCTCATCAACACCCACACCTGTGTTAATGGAGCAATCACTGAAACGATGTTAGGTGGTCCTTTTAAGGCAGGGCTGCAATGATGTTGAAATGTGTTTTGGGGGATAAAGTTCATTTTCTAGGCAAATATTGACTTTGCAAGTAATTGCTGTTAAGCTGATCACTCTTTATAACATTCTGGAGTATATGCAAATTGCCATTAGAAAAACTGAAGCAGTAGACTTTGTAAAAATTAATATTTGTATCATTCTCAAAACTTTTGGCCATGACTGTAGATGTGGGCGCAATATCAGGGCCATAAACTAAGGTGTCTGTAGACTAGTGCAATAAAATGATATTCTATTCTATAGGACAGCAGGATACTGTATATAGTAAAGCTAGGATATCTGGACCATAAACATCTGACAAAACAGGAAAAGCAGAGTCTATAAGACTACAAAGACCTGGTGACATAACTGAAGTAACTCAGGAGAATCTATGAGATTATTCTATACTCACATCTGCGCCCCAGAGTCCGTCTGTCTGTCAGTGGACCAGAGCAATGGACACACAGACCTCCGAAATTGTGGACACCAACGGTGCAAGGAGGACCCTATTGATTATATTGGGATCCGTTGGATGTCCATTCTCTTAAACTGAAACCACAAGAGGAAAAAGAATCAGACTCACAGCACTTTTTCATCCAGTGATTTGTCAGTCACTTCAATGGAGTCTCCAAATGGAGACTCCGACAAAGATGTGAACCAAGCCTTATTAAGCTCTAGTGACATCACAGAAGTAACATGGAGACATCTTGTGACATCACAGAAGTCACTCAGAGGAGCGTCTATAAGATTACTAAGATCTAGTGACATCACAGAAGTAACTCAGAGCAGTCTAATAGATTACTTAGGACTGGTGACATCACAGAAATAACTGAGGAGAGTCTGTGAGATTACTAGATCTAGTGACATCACTGAAATAAATCAGAGCGTCTATAAGATTACTATGATCTAGTGACCTCACATAAGTAACTCGGAGGAGAGTATTTCAGATTATTAAGATCTAGTGACATCACAGAAGTAACTCAGAGCTGATTCTATAAGATTACTAAGATCTAGTGACATCACAGAAGTAATTCAGAGTCGATTCTATGAGATTACTAAGATCTGGTGACATCACTGACATCATCTGGTGACATCATTTGTTTGCCGCTGTTTCGGGTTTAGATCTGTAAAATAAGTACTTGATATTAGTAATCTGATAAAGCCTACTCTGAGTAACCAGAGTAGGCTTTATCAGATTACTAATATCAAGTACTTATTTTACAGATCTAAACCCGAAACAGCGGCAAACAAATCTTGGCTATTATCCTCCTCCTTTGCTGTTGTCACTTCCCCCTTGATGCTGTATTATAGCTGTCAGCATCTCGCAGGCTCGCAGAATGTTCCTTTTATCTTTAGAAACAATCAGGACATAAATTGCGCCCTGAATGTGTTTTCTCTCAGCGGCGTCGTGTTCTGGGCACCCACATGTTTCTTATTATTATTGGGCTGACATGCTCGGCAGTGTGGGTTACAGAACTTTTTAATTCTGAGATAAAAGGACGGGGGCGCACTTATTAATGCAACGCACTTGTTCTGATGAAATATTAAGGCGTTTCGGATACAGATCTGTAGATTTCTAGGAAAACTTTGATAGTAAATGTATAAAAATACAGCTGTTCTATGGATTTCTTGGATATTCCCCTGTTTTAAAGGGAACTATTCATCTTCACAAGTTCTGCAACTTTTTGATACACATTATGCTCAGATTTCTTACAGTTTCCAAAATGTTTGCATGTAGTAAGTGAATGGAAGTCTGTCCTCACCATGTCCTACTAACGGAGCTACCCCTCCCTGTGTGCAGTTCAGCCAGCAAACAAAACATCATAGCAGAGTGTGACCTCGGGTGTGGGAGTAATTTATTACCTGTGATTTCATTCCAGGGGAGAGTGGAGAAGGGAGGGGTACACAGAGAGTGAGAGCAGGCAGATGAATCATGGGAAATGTAGTTTGTCCACTGATTCACTGCATGTAAATAGCAGTGATACAAGGAGCAGCAAGTTAAATAAAGCCAAGAAGAGGCTGCTCAAGTAAACAGTGAGGATTTAGCACTACTGTGGATGTATTGGCAGAAATTATTTTGGAAGCTGGATAACCCCTTTATTAACAGTATATAGGAAGCAACTAAAGCTCCCCTAGTGGTAGGTGCAGGTGTCATCATTTAGTTGCATTAGGGGATTAGAGCTCTGCATCATAAAAACTGATTAGACTACTTCAAAGAGAAATTAACCCTTTTATGACCAGGCCTTTTCCCTGGTACATAACCAACACATTTTGGGGTTTTTTTTTTTTACATTTTTTTTTTTTTTTGTATAGGTTAGTTGGGGCGGGGCTAGAACCTGTGATGTGGGGCGAGGTAATGGCATTACAGTATTTCATTTTACACAAGCGCAGTCAATGGAACAAGCAATCTAACGATTGAAGGTTTAAGCTCCCTAGAGAGGCGACAAAAAAGTAAAAAAAAAGAAAAAAAATTTTTTAAACAGTTTAAAAAAAAAATACAAAACAAAACACTAAATTGAAATCTTTCCCCCATTTTTCTTACGCCAAAAGTAAAAATAAATAAATAAAAAAGACAGAATAGGCATCGTCGTGTATGAAAATATCCAAACTATAAAAAATAAAAATACTTATCTCATATGGCAAACACCATAGAGGTAAAAAAAAAAAAAAAATCACTAAATTGTTGATTTTTCACCATTTCATCTAACAAAACAAATTGAGCGATAAAACGTCAGGCAAAATAGTATAAATAAAAACTATGTCTTGTGCTGCAAAAAAACACGCCTTGCACACTTTCGTACAAGTAAAAAAGTTACAGTGTCAGAATATGGAGACTAAAATAATTCTAAGATATTCTAATATATAATATATTTTAATGTAAACTTTATAAATGTGGTATCGCTGAGTGTACCGACCCAAAGAATACATGTGTATGTATAAATCCTAGTAGAGTTAGATGCTGACCACCCTGATGTATATAGTCAATGATCGGTCGGCATTGCAGTTCCCTGACAGCCAGGACCCTCACTGGTGCTCAGAAGCAAGGGCCCACAGTACTAGGGGCCCAACAATCTAACAATATGCCATAGCACATCATGGGAATATCCCCTTAAAAAAACAAAAATGTTAGAAATGTTATATAAGAAATTGTGCTTTGTCTTATAGACTGGAGAATATGCCACTGATGAGGAAGATGAAGATGTGGGCCCGGTCATCCCAGGAAGAGAAATGGCCATTGAAGTTTTTGATCTTCCTGAAGGCGATGAAATGTTTTCTTCTGAACTGGATGCAACAAAACTGGCTCATAAATTTAAAGAGGTAACAAAACTGTAGATTTTCTATGTTATTTGTGGACTCAGTGCCGCGAGGTTACTGATTGTTATTAAAGGGTAACTAAACGTTTGGGCAACTTTTGATTTTCTGGCAGTATTTGTGTCATTAATAAATTTTGTAATATACTTTATTAACAGATTTTGTCTCCTTTCTGTGAAATCCTGCATTTTTTTCTGTCTTTCCCTTGTTTCTGTGTTGAGAGCTGTTCCTGCCTCTCACTGAATGTTACTGTGTATGGAGTAGGGGGCTGTGCAGTGTAGAAAATGAGGATGGGGGAGGGTCACTTCAAGCAGTTATATCTCAGACATTATAAAACATACAAACTTCCTTTTTGGTGTCATATGAAAGAGGAGATTCTGCAGTGCTATCTAAATTTATTTCCAGAGATATCACTGGTTGAAAACACAGTCGGGATTGAGATTTTTATATCATATATATTATACAGCTGCAGATAAATATCCTAATCCCGACTGTGTTATCAACCAATGATATATCTGGAAATAATTTAGATAGCACTTCAGCCTAGTGTCACATGGAAGAAGAGAATCTCCTTTTTCATATGACACAAGTTTGTAAGTTTTATAATGTCCGAGAGATAACCGTTTGAATTGACCCTCCTCCAACCTAATTTTATCTACATTATACACAGTCCCATACACAGTAACATTCAGTGAGAGGCAGGAACAGCTCTCAGTATAGGAGTAAGGAGAAGAATAAAGAGGGGCAGGATGTCACAGAAAGGAGACAAAATCTGTTAATGAAGTATATTACAGAATGTATTAATGACACAAATACTGCCAGAAAATCAAAAGTTGTCTGAAAGTTTAGTTACACTTTAAAGGTTCTTGTCTAATCCAACTGTAACCCAAGCCTGCACCCATTCCATTTTCACTTAAACTGAACTATAGATGTAAAGTATTATTGTGGTTCATTATCAAAGCCTATACAAATGATATACAGAAAAGGCTGAATAACTGTGTAAACTCGTTACATTACTGCTGTATCATACTCCAGAGCTGCGCTCACTATTCTGCTGGTACAGTCACTGTGTACATACATTACATTACTTATCCTGTACTGATCCTGAGTTACATCCTGTATTATACTCCAGAGCTGCGCTCACTATTCTGCTGGTACAGTCACTGTGTACATACATTACATTACTTATCCTGTACTGATCCTGAGTTACATCCTGTATTATACTCCAGAGCTGCGCTCACTATTCTGCTGGTGCAGTCACTGTGTACATACATTACATTACTTATCCTGTACTGATCCTGAGTTACATCCTGTATTATACTCCAGAGCTGCGCTCACTATTCTGCTGGTACAGTCACTGTGTACATACATTACATTACTTATCCTGTACTGATCCTGAGTTACATCCTGCATTATACTCCAGAGCTGCACTCACTATTCTGCTGGTGCAGTCACTGTGTACATACATACATTACCTATCCTGTACTGATTCTGAGTTACATCCTGTATTATACTCCAGAGCTGCACTCACTATTCTGCTGGTACAGTCACTGTGTACATACATTACATTACTTATCCTGTACTGATCCTGAGTTACATCCTGTATTATACCCCAGAGCTGCGCTCACTATTCTGCTGGTGCAGTCACTGTGTACATACATTACTTATCCTATACTGATCCTGAGTTACATCCTGTATTATACTCCAGAGCTGCACTCACTATTCTGCTGGTGCAGTCACTGTGTACATACATTACATTACTTATCCTGTACTGATCCTGAGTTACATCCTGTATTATACTCCAGAGCTGCACTCACTATTCTGCTGGTGCAGTCACTGTGTACATACATTATATTACGTATCCTGTACTGATCCTGAGTTACATCCTGTATTATACTCCAGAGCTGCGCTCACTATTCTGCTGGTACAGTCACTGTGTACATACATTACATTACTTATCCTGTACTGATCCTGAGTTACATCCTGTATTATACTCCAGAGCTGCGCTCACTATTCTGCTGGTGCAGTCACTGTGTACATACATTACATTACTTATCCTGTACTGATCCTGAGTTACATCCTGTATTATACTCCAGAGCTGCACTCACTATTCTGCTGGTGCAGTCACTGTGTACATACATTACATTACTTATCCTGTACTGATCCTGAGTTACGTCCTGTATTATACTCCAGAGTTGCACTCACTATTCTGCTGGTACAGTCACTGTGTACATACATTATATTACTGATCCTGAGTTACATCCTGTATTATACTCCAGAGCTGCACTCACTATTCTGCTGGTACAGTCACTGTGTACATACATTACATTACTTATCCTGTACTGATCCTGAGTTACATCCTGTATTATACTCCAGAGCTGCACTCACTATTCTGCTGGTACAGTCACTGTGTACATACATTACATTACTTATCCTGTACTGATCCTGAGTTATATCCTGTATTATACTCCAGAGCTGCACTCACTATTCTGCTGGTACAGTCACTGTGTACATACATTACATTACTTATCCTGTACTGATCCTGAGTTACATCCTGTATTATACTCCAGAGCTCCACTCACTATTCTGCTGGTACAGTCACTGTGTACATACATTACATTACTTATCCTGTACTGATCCTGAGTTATATCCTGTATTATACTCCAGAGCTGCACTCACTATTCTGCTGGTACAGTCACTGTATACATACATTACATTACTTATCCTGTACTGATCCTGAGTTACATCCTGTATTATACTCCAGAGCTCCACTCACTATTCTGCTGGTACAGTCACTGTGTACATACATTACATTACTTATCCTGTACTGATCCTGAGTTATATCCTGTATTATACTCCAGAGCTGCACTCACTATTCTGCTGGTACAGTCACTGTATACATACATTACATTACTTATCCTGTACTGATCCTGAGTTACATCCTGTATTATACTCCAGAGCTGCACTCACTATTCTGCTGGTACAGTCACTGTGTACATACATTACATTACTTATCCTGTACTGATCCTGAGTTACATCCTGTATTATACTCCAGAGCTGCACTCACTATTCTGCTGGTGCAGTCACTGTGTACATACATTACATTACTTATCCTGTACTGATCCTGAGTTACATCCTGTATTATACTCCAGAGCTGCGCTCACTATTCTGCTGGTGCAGTCACTGTGTACATACATTACATTACTTATCCTGTACTGATCCTGAGTTACATCCTGTATTATACTCCAGAGCTGCGCTCACTATTCTGCTGGTACAGTCACTGTGTACATACATTACATTACTTATCCTGTACTGATCCTGAGTTACATCCTGTATTATACTCCAGAGCTGCACTCACTATTCTGCTGGTACAGTCACTGTGTACATACATTACATTACTTATCCTGTACTGATCCTGAGTTACATCCTGTATTATACTCCAGAGCTGCGCTCACTATTCTGCTGGTGCAGTCACTGTGTACATACATTACATTACTTATCCTGTACTGATTCTGAGTTACTGACCTGATATTGATGACCTATACTTAGACTATCAATATCTGGACTTGGAGAACCCCTTTAACATGGGGCGGCCATTACACAGTAAAGTGATGTCACTCCCACTTAGATTCATATATAACAAAAAAATAAAATCCATAAAATAACAATCTCTGATATTGTTAGATAACCTGTGAGAGCGTTTCCCCTTCTGTTCCCAAGTATTGTCGGATTGAAAAGTACATAGAAATACTGTAATTATCGGCTCTCAGGCGGAGCGCACATACAAATTACTGCGTTTCCTTCCTAAAAAATGAGACAGAAGAGCAAAGGAACAAGAATAGCTCCGAACAGCCATGGCACATCAACAAAGACGTCGTACCAGGGGATTATTAGGTCTGTGCCAAAGTTACTTTATGTTTAAGGGCTTTTTCTTCCTGCAGCTGGAACGTCTTGGTGACTAATGTCTCCACCGGCCATAAGTTATGGGGCCAGTAACTATACCTCCATCCGATCTGCCCCCCGACCTTCCCTGCTGTTTGAAGCCAGGGGACAGCTTGAGCCCACCCCTCTCCATAAACCACATAGCAACATATCAGGATCCTCTTCCATTCTATCTGGTTTTTCACATGGCATGGAGACTGTATCGCTCCTTTAGGTGCCACAACAACATAGTTGGCAACTGTCCTGAATTTGACAGGGCAATCCCAAATTTTTAGAAACAAATCCAGCAAATTCTGGCATGTCCCAACCATGCAGCATCGCATTTTTTTCAGTCCAATTTGTACACAGTGTCACACAATACACCCCTGTATAAAATCAGAAGCGCCTAGATTTCTCCACATACGGGGGATGGAAACGCTGGTAGCGGGAGACTCTGCTGACTCCTCCAAGATGGACACTCTCCACGCCGTGGGTGGAATTTTCAGGAATCAGTCTTCTGCTGAATCCCTATGTATTCCGGTCCTGGCTCCGTATGGTGGCCCTCACTGATGCTATGTTCCCTGTTACCCCTTGTTGTACCCCTTGTGTTTTTGTTTGTCTTTGTATGTGCAGTCAGCAGGACAAACCCCCCGATTCAGGGACTTCTATTTTGTCACAGCCTGACTCATGGTCACGACAGATGCAATAAAGCTCCTCTAATTCCAAAAAGAAAGCTAGTGATTGAATTCCTATGAAAGTAAATATGAAGCAAACTATACATCTTATTAGACAATATTGATAATTGTATAATGTAATTTAAAATAATTATTTTATTTTGAGTCGGTAACTTTTTTCTGATTCCACCCAAAACTGGTCCTGACTACGACTACAACTCCATGACTCCTATTTCAATATCCCTGGTGGTCACTGTACAGACACATATATTGTTCCTTCTGGAGGAGAACTGATCTCCCATGGAGCATTGCTGTTAAGACTCTCCTTGAAGGGAACCTGTCAGGGTGATTGGGAACACTAAACCACTCATCGGTCCTTATGTTCCGGTAGTGTAGTGTCCCAGATAGCCTTGTTGTAAAGCGGTCTGCAAAAAGCCTTTATAGTTATCTGGAGATGAGTCTCATTGGACTCCTCTTTGGTGCTCCCAGCGCCTGCGCAGTTGTACAGTCAGGCCAGGGACATACACCTCGGCTTTACTGCGCATGCGCTCGAGGTCTGGTACATGCGCAGAGAAGCTGAGGTCTACTTTCCCCAGCTTCACCGAACAACTGGAATACAGATGCTAGGTAAGTATAAGATTTATTTTTTTCAGTACGGGCATAGACAACTTTACAATAAGGCTATTTGGGACCTGTGGGTAGTTAAGTGTCCTATATCACCCTGACAGGTTCCCTCCAGAGCTATACAGTATATCCTCGTATCCAAGCAGACATATACGCCTATAGATACCCTACACACAGGACACATTTAAGGAATAATCCCTCCAGGTATTTTTGGTAATGTATCTAAGCCCTAACACTAGTTTAATCTTCCCTCCCTGTGTATATACAACGGCGGCCATTATACCCCAGTACATTGTCATTCTGCTCCATTCCTGGCCCTGTCAGTGACCGACTGCTGTGTAATAGCCAGGAATATGCGGCAGGGACGCAGCGATCGCCGAGCCCGCTCTTATGTAACCAGGAGATGAGTCACTCCGGCTGCTGTAGACTGTTGCGTCGGAGCTGTTTATGTTGATGGTTTTATCTCATGGCGGCAGGTTGGATGCCACTCAATGTTTTTATGCCTGACGTGGGAGATTACTATTACAAGGCGGCTGTCTGATCCAGCTCTGAACACTGACACTATAGGATTTTTTATTTTTTTTTTTTTGCAGCGAGACATTTTAATTTACAACCCACTGCACTGCAGCGTTTTGTGCGGACCCTCTACAATCCGGCCGTACACGGCACGCGGCCACCCTCTGATCAGCCCTCTCTGACTCGCTCTTTCCCTTTATTTCCTTGCAGCTGCAGATTAAGCATGCAGTCACCGAAGCTGAAATCCAGAAGCTGAAAACAAAGGTAAGGCTACAATTATCCATTCCTCTCCTTGTCGGCGGGCACCACCGAGGCAGGGGCTTGTTTGTTTTATGGTGTAGACTCAGCTGCCAAAAAGGCTAAATCGTCAGAACATTTTAATGGTTCGGCGCAGCAGGAGTAAAGGCCGGCTCCGACAGCCTGATGGCGACCGCTTATTTTAGTCTCTTCCATCAAAACAGACAGTACAGACAGTCTCAGCAGACACCAGTTGCAGGCTATAATAAGAATGGTAATGTATTCTCCCCAGCGGGCCTGAAACTGCGTCACCATCCAATATGATAACCAGACTCTATATATATATATATATATATATATATATATATATATATATATATAGGGTCCAAAAGACCACCCCCTTGTCCAGACCACATTTCCTGTGGCAGATTTTCAATTTCACAAAATATTATGGCCATCCTCCTTGAGAAGATCACTTTTCAATGCAATTTTGAGGTTACGAAAAAAAAAGGTTACACTGTATATACACACACACATATATGTAGAGAGAGTCAGAAACAAGTGTCCATTCACATTCAGGAAATACAGCTGACATGAGCCAAAGCAGAGAGTAATGAAAAGAGTGGCCCCTGCCCTGGAAGACTCAGGGGGCCCATAATACTGTATGAGCCATGATTTATTGGAATGGACCAAGTGTAATAACAATAATAGCAGATTTCTGCAAACAACATAGATACTACCATGCTTTAAAGAAGGGATTGTCCATTTGGGAATACCTCTTTAAAGATAGATAGATAGATAGATAGATAGATAGATAGATAGATAGATAGATAGATATGAGACATATAGATATTATATACATAGATAAATAGATAAGAGGTAGATACATATTAGAGTGGAGGTAGATAGAAGAGATAGATACATAGTCAGGATAGATACATGTAAGATAAATACATAGGATAGATAGATAGGAGATAAATCAATAGATAGATATTATCTATCCATGCATCTTAGATAGATCTTAGATATGATATAGATGGATAGCTAGATATATAGATATCAGATAGATATGGTATAGATAGATATTAGATAGATAATGAAAAAATGGACAGCACTCCAATGTTGAAAATCAAATGGGTGAAGATTTATTCCATTGCAGCGTTTTGGTCCTAGATACAATGGACCTTTCTCAAGCAGCTTGAGAAATGTCCATTGTATCTAGGACCGAAGCGTTGCAATCTAATAAATCTTCACCCATTTGATTTTCAACATTGGAGTGCTGTCCATTTTTTCATTATCTACTGGGGATCATATGCTGGATCTTTAGGAAGTTGCACCCATAGACCAAGTGAGGTCCTTTTTTGGTGCTGCTCTAAACTTGGATTTTTAGATAGATAGATATGAGAGATAGATAGATATGAGATAGATATGAGATAGAGAGATAGATAGATATGAGATCGATAGATAGATAGATATGAGATATATAGATATGAGATAGATAGATAGCTAGATATGAGATAGATAGATAGATAGATAGGAGATAGATAGATATGAGATAGATAGATAGGAGATAGATATGAGATAGATATGGATAGATATGGATAGATAGATAGATAGATAGATAGATATGAGATAGATATGGATAGATAGATAGAGAGATAGATAGAGAGATATGAGATAGATATGGATAGATAGAGAGATAGATAGATATGAGATAGATAGATAGATAGATATGAGATAGATAGATAGATAGGAGATAGAGAGATAGATAGATATGAGATAGATAGATAGATAGATAGATAGGAGATAGAGAGATAGATAGATATGAGATAGATAGATATAGATAGATAGATAGATAGATAGATAGATAGATAGATATAAGATAGATATGGATAGATAGATAGATAGATAGATAGATAGATATTAGATAGATAGATATGAGATAGATAGATATGAGATAGATAGATATGATAGATATGAGATAGATAGATAGATATGAGATAGATAGATAGATATGAGAAAGATAGAGAGATAGATATGAGAAAGATAGAGAGATAGATAGATATGAGATAGATAGATAGATAGATATGAGATAGATAGATAGATATGAGATAGATAGATAGATAGATAGATATGAGATAGATAGATAGATAGATATGAGATAGATAGATAGATAGATAGATAGATAGATATGAGATAGATAGATAGATAGATATGAGATAGATAGATAGATAGATATGAGATAGATAGATAGATATGAGAAAGATAGAGAGATAGATAGATATGAGATAGATAGATAGATAGATAGATATGAGATAGATAGATAGATAGATAGATAGATATGTGATAGATAGATAGATAGATAGATAGATAGATAGATATGAGATAGATAGATAGATAGATCTTATCTATCCATGCTGCAGTGCATGGAGCTAGGAGGACGTATTAACATGTGAATACATATATGTAAGATAATTCTCACTAACTTGTGCTCTTTCTCCTGAATCGGCTTTTGTAAGGATTCTTCTCTGTTCTTTAGCTAAAAGCTGCAGAGAATGAGAAGGTGAGGTGGGAACTGGAGAAGACTCAGCTACAGCAGAACATCGAGGAGAACAAGGATAGGATGATGAAGCTGGAAAGTTACTGGATCGAGGCTCAGACTTTGTGCCATACAGTCAATGAGCACCTGAAGGAGACTCAGAGTCAGTACCAGGCCCTGGAGAAGAAGTACAACAAGGCCAAGAAATTAATCAAGGATTTCCAACAAAAGTAAGATATGTACAGGCCCTCTGAAACAGCTATCTCTCTATGCTGTGGAGTTCTAAGGGGCTCATATAGACATGCACGGCAGCCCTCCAGACTAAAGTCAGATGGCATTATAGTCATGTTCATGAAATTGCCTACTAGAGGCCAGTATTAGTAAGAAGAAATGCAAGGCAGATTGGAGGGAATACGACTGCAGAGTCAGACTACACAGGGTTTGTTTGTAGTCTGTTACCGTGGAGACAGATAAGAATGGAATCTGAGCTATAGATACAAAAGAGATGTCAGATATATATATACACACACACGAACAATGGTATATTCTGGTGATGGAGTGTTTCCCCCAGGCTTTATACAGAACTTTACAGCTGACTTAAATTCAGTACAGGACACCTAAATCTATGGAATAAATAGTTAAAATGATAACTAATCAGACAATTTACAGAACTCTGCTGGTCAAGATATCCGATATATTCTGGTCAGTTGTTTTGGATATGACTTCTGTTGTCTTCATTTGAAGAGGTTGTACAATCTTGGAGCTTTCTTGCACAAACAGCGCCACTCCTGCCCTCAGGTGGTGACTGATATTGCAGTTGAGTCCTATTCACTTCAAGGAAGCAGTGGTGTAGTACCAGGCACAACCTGTGCACATGTGCTACGCCGTTGAAGTAAGAGAAGCAAAGCTGTAATGCCAAGCACAACCTGTGGACAGGTGTGGCATATTTGAGAAAGAAATGAGCAGTGTGTTTCTAATCCTGTACAATCCCTTTAAACATTCAGTTCATTCAGTTTTAATTCCTATTCCAGAGAGGTCGACTTCATGAAACGCCAAGAAGTCGAGAAGAAGAAAATCGAAGACATGGAAAAAGTTCATCTTGCAGAAGTGCAAAACTTGCAGTCACGTGTGAGTAACATGGTCGATGCCCTGGCAGGTTTGTTAGTTGGGAGGGGGGGGGGGGGCGCGGGTTATTCTACAGAATTTCCACCGCGTTTCACTCACTTTCCCTCCTGTCACTCTAGATCAGGGACCTGGAAGCAGAGGTGTTTCGGCTCCTTAAGCAAAACGGCAGCCAAGTGAACAATAACAACAACATTTTTGAAAGTAGGACATGTCTTGGCGACGACTCAAGCGGGGTTTCAGCCGACGACTTGGGTGAAAAGCAAGAGCCGAACTTGGATGGCTTGAAGGAAGGTTTGTTGAAACATTGAAAATCTTGAGTTAAGAAACAAAACAAAACAAAAAAAAACTAAAAACAAAAAAAAAAAACTAAATGACCCTCCTGGCAATATGCATAATGCATGTAACGAGCAGTGCGCAACCGCCAACCGCTCGTAACATTTCTCCGAATTCAGAATGCAGTGTTACAATGTATCAGTGTCATTGCTGGATGCTTCTTTGTATGGTCACTCACCGGCGCCATCTCTCTGTATATGTTTTCTCTGTCGAGATTGAGTTGTCTAAACGTTTATTACAAAAAAAAACTCCCAAAAAAAAAAAAAAAGAAACAACGGAAACGGGGGAGGGGTAATATATACATATATAAATATATATACACAGACATGTTTTGTGTTTTGTCTTCGATTGTACATCAAATAAACAGAAAAACATCAACGACCGATCCAGGGTTGGACCACTCAAGTGTGATTCATTTTGACATTTCAAAAAGATCTAAAAACTGGAATCCAAATTGATCGAAGATGTAGATGATGCATATAGGGTTGCTGAATAATATGATAGCTAATACTCAACGAAAGGGAACGAAATATTGAGTAGATAATACATGGAACCACCCCTTGTTATACCATTATACCCCAGTCTAAAATATCTTGTCCCAGACAGAGGAGTACATTTTTTAGAAACATGGCAGAAGAAGTATTACTCACCGGTCCCCGGCCGGGGCTGTTCCAAAGCTTCCTGGTCTCTCTTCAAATGTAGGAAATGGTGGAAATCCAAACTAGCGGGATCCACCGGCTAAAATGTTCTGTCCATAGTCTGTTTTAGTTTTCAGGTGAGGGACAGTACACAAGACCTAACCCATTAGCTTCCTGGTAGACCCGTAGCGTTCATCCCATGCAGGGGTATCTCTATTTTTAGAAATGATGGCCATAAATTTATGTCCTGGCTAAAAATGATCTTCTGACCTATAACAGATGGATGTGGAAAGATATCATTGATAAAGTCTTTGAGTTGGGACCACCACCAGTTTCCAGAAGTTCCCTGGCTGATCTGTGCTATAGGGCATCAAACCTTTAGTCTATGCACGTTGCCCTACATCTGATTGATACTTTGGTTTAGTGATTACCGGTGATGTAAAATCTCTAGGCTGCGCCAAAGAACTTATGGAGCTCTATAATATAATCTGCAGAGGTCACCACTCATGGACTTTATCAGATCAGTCTCTTGACTTGTCTATATGGCATGGAAGAAGATCAGTTTTGGTTGGATTTCCCCTCCATGTAAGGAAGTAGGTAGCAAGTCCTTCCAGTGGATTTCAGAGACGAAAGGTAGATCAGGCTCGATCTGAGCCACTAAGGTCTACAAGGTAGTTGGTGGGACACAGAGATGCAGAGAACAGGTTCTTTGCTTTTGGTTTCATCTTATGTTGTGGCTGTAGATGTGAACAACACGGTGATGTCACCATTGACTTGTCCTGCCCTCATGGGAATAGATAAAGCCATGTGTGGTCATCGTTTTGAGTTCGTCTTGTAGAACTGTTATGACATAGAATACATTATAAGAACAGGATGAAAACAGGGAACAGTTGACAAAAAATAACCCAGGTGGAGATGACATGTTTTCTAAGACTCAGTATGACCACGAGATACCCCACATAACTGCAGTGCCCATGGTTTGGTTGCTATCCATCACTCTACTGTTGCAAGGTGGTGGTGATATCTATTGTGCCATATCAGTTGACCATTATGGAATAAAAAAAAAGTGTTAGAATATGGTACTGTAAATGGGACCCACCAGCGGAAATGATTTTGAGAGCCCAACTCCCACCCATGACAACCTATATGTTATTTGCAAACCCCAAAGAGTGATAAACCCCTGTAGCCAGTGATCACAGTTGTCCTCAGGCTTATTTTGTTAGAACAAGGACTCATTTGGAAATCTTTATAAACTCAGATGGATCTTTTCAACTTCACCCAAACTAGCAAACTCAAAATTTAGCAAAAATATTCTTCTATAGTTTATGCCATATTAGGGCTTATTTGGAGGATAGAATTTTTTGGATGTTGATTAGATTAAAGCTACAGAGGTATATACTGTTGACATGCAAGAGCTCTTACACTGGTTGCTTATGATTGGAGGATTGAGTCACGCCTCCTTGCCTACTCCTGCCTGACACCACCCACTTGACATTAGAAAGTCTAGTTTGCATATCATACACGAAAACTAACTGCACTAATTCCTCAGCAATGGTGAGGACTAGAGATAAAATTTCAACTGTGAATCAGCAGAGTGTCACCAATTAAAGATGGAGGGCCACAGGCAGGAGGTAGTTATTCATATACTGTAGTATTTGTGGCAATTTTATAGGGGTTGTCTCATCAGAGGTAATCCACCATAGTCTCCAGCTAACAACCATAGGTCCTGCTTCCAGCACACTGATTTTGCCAGGGAAAGCCAGCCATATATAGTATTCCATGGTGGCCATTCGGTTTAAAAAAAAAAAACAACTATATATTACTTGTACATGGGCTACAGTATAAACCCCATCTGAGTAATATGCTTAGTGCCAAGTGGACAACTCTGTGTCCAAACACTGAATGAAGCAGCTCTTTCTGTCTAACTCACAGCATTAAAGTGGACCTTTTATTGCACTGATTCCGGCACAGTTGGAATTTTTTCTCTAGCCCCCCACTATTCCTGAGCAATCAATGTAGGTAGTTTTGTTGGCTGATATGACAATTAGACTCTCTACTGTCAAGTGGGTGGTGTCAGGCAAGAAAGGCAAGGGGTCATAACACTGTCCGTCTCTTATTGGACAGTGTCACAGATCAGAATCATGCCCCTCTGCCTGCTCTTGCCTGACACCACCCACTTGACAGTAGAGAATCTAACTGGCATATCGGGCACCAAAACTAACAACTGTGATTGCTCAGGAACATTGGGAGTTTTAGATAAAATTCCAACTGTGCGAGAATCAGAGGAGCGAAGCCTATTGAAGGATGCAAAGATCCGAAGATAGTGGAGGTGGTGAAAGGTCCTCCTCAGCATGTTCTGAAGCTAAGATCCACACCCTAGTACTTCCCAGGTTCCTTATCAACTCACACAAACTGAAGACACTGACACCAGCTGACACAGAATATGACTACTTAATTTATCTCATACAAATCTAGAGCTTAGAGCGCCACCATTCATGGGTATTCAGCGACCTTGTATGACAAAGCATATACTAAAACTACTTTATGAGGATGCTCCTAAAGTAGAAGGAGGTTGAACTTTTTCTGATGTTTTATGAAATTTATCGGCCCACTTGGAGGGGGGTGCCAATAATCATCTAAAGATTAGAAAAAGGCTGTCAAAAGTAGAACATTTACATCATTGTTTGGATTTGAGATTCAGTGACTTAAAGAAGACCTTTTACCATCTCCACCAACTCCAAAGTTTTGCATCTTTTGGTGCTCCACTGATTGTGGCACGGTTGGAATTTTTCGGTACCATTATGATTCCCTGCTGTCAGGTGGGCAGGCGCTGTCTTTTGAATCCAGCAAGGAGCCGCCTACCTGACAGTAAAGAGCATAATTTTGCTGAAACTAAAAAATTATTACTCCGGACTGGTTGGGGTAAGAAAAAATTCCAACTGCACCAGATATAGGTGGTGAAAGGTCCTCTTTAAGGTCACAATACAAAAGGCCAAACTTTCCATCATAATGACACTTAAGATATCTTGATTTTCGTCTTTCTAAGGAAAGTGGTAAAAAAAAAAATAATAATTTGCATTTCCTGTTTAACCACAAAACTGTGATGTCATGCCAAATGTAAAAAAAATGTTTGACCGTTTCGCCATAAATCCTGTTTCGTACTTCGTTTGCCATATTTTGAAATCATGTCCTAAGGTGGTCGGTCAGAAGGGCGTTCACTTTTGCAATAAAGATATTGAAAACAAAAATACCGGTTTACAAGGCTCTTTGATTCCTTTTTGAATCAAGCAGTCATGCCCATTCCACGATGAGAGAGGAATGAGTGAATTCATTTTCATTCATAAGGGCTTAGTCATTGAGATCATAAACATTTTTTTTTAATTTACTATCATTTTGCCATCAATTTTTGGAATTTTTTTTAATTCTTACCAATTTCACCTTTTATTGAATTTTAAACACTATGTGAAAGGACTTCATTCAGTCACTCAACACATTTCACTGAAAACTAAATGCGGAATTCATTAAAATGTGATTTATTTATGGACTAGAAGGGTTAAAATCTAAATATATAGTACCTCTATTTAATGGGTGTGTATATTTTTGCAAAACTTCTTTTATTGCTCCAATACATCTAAAGTAAAAGAGAGAGAACTTTGCGAGTGGTCTTAATTTAACGTATCCAACCATTATTGTTTACAGCTCCTAGGAAAACCTATGTGTTTCCATGGTTACAGACTACAAACAAACCCTGTGTGGTCTAATTCTGTAGTCAGGTGTTACTTCAGTCTCTCTTCCTCCTCCGCTACTGTTTTTAGGTTAGCAAGAAGATGAGTCAGGGGAATAGGATTAACTAAAATACAGCATCAGACTACACAGGGTTTTTCTGTAGTCTGTTACTATGGAGACACATTGGGATAAATTTATTAATCCTGTGACTTTCCTAAAATCCTGAACAACCCCTTTAAGTGATATTGATATAATAATGATTTAAATTTCTGCTAACTCTATGCCTTTGAACCAAGTGGGCGGTCTGACTTCTTGATTGACAGTTTTAGGATTCTTACACAGACACCGCCCACTGGACTCATTCGATATTAGTAAATCAATTCATTTCTAGTTATGCTGAATATTTTCTCAGAAAATTATATATCAGATCTACTCAGCTGCTCCTGCTCTATAACCTGCTGCTCACCGATAGTAGAACACGTTCCACACGACGGGTCTCCTTTAAGGATGACTTTACAGTTTATCGTTCTCCTTAGGTGCCAGCTAAATCATTCTTCCTTTAAGCTATCAGTCTTGGAGACTTGGTGCCTAGCCTTCTGTTTCAGCTGCTTATCATGCTAGTTGGGCTATTTAGCATACTAATTGTCCTAATTTGCATACTAATTCAGATCTGAGTGTCTCTACTAAATCCAAGGGAAACATGTTTGGTCACAAGATATTCACAATCTGTAGTTAAAGGGGTTGAATGCAATTACAAATAGTAAGGTATATATATATTTTTTTTTAACAGAAACAGCGCCACACTTGTAAATGGTCTGTGTCTGGTATTGCGGCTTAGCCCGATTCCAGTGAATACATGATCAGAATGGTGCTGTGTCTGGAAAAAAAAAACAACCCCATTTTTTAATGATATAACACCCCCTTAACTGAAGAGGGCGATCACCAATAAAATGGTGCAATTACAAGCAGAGTCTGACTACGACTACGAGCCTAGCTCTGCATGCTAGCACTGTTTTATCATAAGATCCATAGTGTTGCGGATGTCTTCTAAAGTTTCTAAAGCAGGTAAGTTTGTCAGTGTCTTAAGCCACATTTACAAATGGTGTAAGGGGAAAATTAAAGGAATTTTGAGGGCAGGAGGCGGAAGCCTGGACTGTAAGGGCTGGGGCTTACATCCTACAAAGCCCAGATCTTAGCTTATAAATGATAACAGGATCAAAGCTCTTCATGCATTATTCAGGTGTAACACTTCTTTGAAGTCAGAGAGCAGGATGAAAAGTTTTACTGACTGGTTCTGGGTCTGTGTAGGGGAGAGGTGTCTGGGGACCTGCAAATGACACTGAGAATTAAGACCACGGCCTGTGACTGCCATCCCTCCCCTCTGCAGTCTCCAGTGACCCCAGGAACTTTCCTTCATGTTATCACCCCTCTTACCATCATCTCCCCTGTAGTGACTCTGGGGGGGGGGGGAACAAAAGCTTTTCTTCATGTTAACACCCTTCTTAACAATACAGCCTGTTACCGTCATCTCCCCTACACCGCCTCCAGTGATCCCATGGGGACCCAGAAAATTTTCTTTAATGTTATTGCACCACTTACAACAATTGGAGAGCACATAACCTGTCTCATTGGTATGTGTGGTCTTGTCGGTAATGTTATCAACACTCGGTTCTAAAGGTATGGATTGTAGACATCCAGTAAGTGGCAGGTGTAATCTCTGCACACCCTGAACTTTTTTAGGCGATGCTGCACAGCTGTTACCCATAAAAATACATTTTATGGACTTTTTACAAAACATTACACTTGGATGCAAAGTAACATAAAGGCACCCATGGGTGTAAAGTGCTAGGTGGCATTTTCTCAAAGTTCCAGGTGTCTACCTCCAGAATATATGTGTGTATAACGGTATAATGGGTTTTTGAACAGTCTCAGTAGACAAAGGGTACAATAGGAAATATAAGGATATTGTTTGTTGACATCAAACACTGTAAACAATGGAATATTGTTCTACTTTCTGCATTCTATAGATATTGTTTGATATGTGACCAAGTTCACTCTGGCCAAAAATACTTTCACACACTGTAAACCTACTAATCCCACTAATACTAATGAGATGACTCTGCTGACCCTGCCCTCTAATGATAATTAGATGACTCTGTTGACCCTACTCTCTGCTGATCCTGCCCCCTAATGATAGTGAGATGACTCTGGTGATCCTGACCTCTGATGATAGTGAGATGACTCTGCTGATCCTACCCTCTATTGATGAGATGACTCTGCTGACCCTGCCCTCTATTGATGAGATGACTCTGCTGACCCTGCCCTCTATTGATGAGATGACTCTGCTGACCCTGCCCTCTGATGATAATTAGATGACTCTGCTGACCCTACCCTCTATTGATGAGATGACTCTGCTGACCCTGCCCTTTCATGATAATGAGATGATTTTGTCGGCTCTGCCATCTACAGTGAGATGATTCTGCTGGTCCTGTCCTGTAATGATGATAAGATGACTCTGCTGATCCTGCCCTCTAATGATCATGAAATGTCTCTGCTGACCCTGCTCTCTAATGATAATGAGATGACTCTACTTCTCTGTCTAAGTCTGTACAGCAGTGCTGAAAAGTAAGCTTTGTTAAACAGTAAAGGTCAGCCTATTGTGTGTGTTACATTAAAATCAAGACCTTCAGAACTAGCTAGGGTTGGCTGTGCAGCAAGGACAAGGCTGGGAGAGGGGGCCAAGCTGTTGTCTGTAGGGGCACTAACAAGCCAGTCTGCCTTGGCCAGGGTGTTGAGATACAGACTAGTAAATCTATAGGAAGAAACCCTTGGTGCCACTTCACCTTACACATAAGTCTTTCTCTTCAAACCTGCGACCTTGACAAAGGCTGATACAGACCGAAATGTCTCAGTGACAAGTCGCCATACATGTTATATCTGAATAATCACTGAAGCTTTAACTACAAATATGAGTTCTGTGGTTTTCTTCCTATATATTTATTGTCTGGCAACTAAACCACATGCACCGGATCACAGCAAGTGCGGTACCATATATAACACAGAGATATGGACTAGGGCAACAAACTGAAAGACAGAAAGACCAACTACAGTGCTGGCCAAAAGTATTGGCACCCCTGCAATTCTGTCAGATAATACTCAATTTCTTCCAGAAAATGATTGCAATCACAAATGCTTTGGTAATAATATCTTCATTTATTTTGCTTGCAATGAAAAAACACAAAAGAGAATGAAAAAAAAGTCAAATCATTGATCATTTTACACAAAACTCCAAAAATGGGCCGGACAAAAGTATTGGCACCCTCAGCCTAATACTTGGTAGCACAACCTTTAGACAAAATAACTGCGAACAACCGCTTCCGGTAACCATCAATGAGTTTCTTACAATGCTCTGCTGGAATTTCTCCAGGTCCCTGAGATGTGAAGGGCGCCTTCTCCAAACTGCCATTGTGAGATCTCTCCTTGGGTGTTCTATGGGATTCAGGTCTGGACTCATTGCCGGCCACTTTACAAGTCTCCAGTGCTTTCTCTCAAACCATTTTCTAGTGCTTTTTGAAGTGTGTTTTGGGTCATTGTCCTGCTGGAAGACCCATGACCTCTGAGGGAGACCCAGCTTTCTCACACTGGGCCCTACATTATGCTGCAGACTTCATAATGCCATGCACACGGTCAAGCAGTCCAGTGCCAGAGGCAGCAAAGCAACCCCAAAACATCAGGGAACCTCCGCCATGTTTGACTGTAGGGACCGTGTTCTTTTCTTTGAAGGCCTCTTTTTTTTTCCTGTAAACTCTATGTTGATGCCTTTTCCCAAAAAGCTCTACTTTTGTCTCATCTGACCAGAGAACATTCTTCCAAAAAGTTTTTGGCTTTCTCAGGTAAGTTTTGGCTTTTTTATGTCTCTGGGTCAGAAGTGGGGTCTTCCTGGGTATCCTACCATAGAGTCCCTTTTCATTCAGACGCCGACGGATAGTACGGGTTGACACTGTTGTACCCTCGGACTGCAGGGCAGCTAGAACTTGTTTGGATGTTAGTCGAGGTTCTTTAGCCACCATCCGCACAATCTTTCGTTGAAATCTCTCGTCAATTTTTCTTTTCCGTCCACATCTAGGGAGGTTAGCCACAGTGCCATGGGCTTTAAACTTCTTGATGACACTGCGCACGGTAGACACAGGAACATTCAGGTCTTTGGAGATGGACTTGTAGCCTTGAGATTGCTCATGCTTCCTCACAATTTTGCTTCTCAAGTCCTCAGACAGTTCTTTGGTCTTCTTTCTTTTCTCCATGCTCAATGTGGTACACACAAGGACACAGGACAGAGGTTGAGTCAACTTTAATCCATTTCAACTGGCTGCAAGTGTGATTTAGTTATTGCCGCCACCTGTTATGTGCCACAGGTAAGTAACAGGTGCTGTTAATTACACAAATTAGAGAAGCATCACCTGATTTTTCAAAGGGTGCCAATACTTTTGTCCACCCCCTTTTTTATGTTTGGTGTGGAATTATATCCAATTTGGCTTTTTGACAATTCTTTTTGTGGTTTTCCATTGAAGACAAATTAAATGAAGATCTTATTACCAAAGCATTTGTGATTGCAATAATTTTCTGGAAGAAATTGAGTATTATCTGACAGAATTGCAGGGGTGCCAATACTTTTGGCCAGCACTGTATAAGAAGGAGAAACATCTTCATCTCCGTCAGTTGATAGTATGAATGCTATTTGCTGTGTCTCACCTGGCTTGTAGTGATCTACTAGACCAGCACTATTGCTATAAGCCCTGTTGTATGGAAACATTACCAAATCAACGCCATGGGCTGAGTAGTTCTGTACAAGATAAGTAATATAATGTATGTACACAGTGACTGTACCAGCAGAATAGTGAGCGCAGCTCTGGAGTATAATACAGGATGTAACTCAGGATCAGTACAGGATAAGTAATGTAATGTATGTACACAGTGACTGTACCAGCAGAATAATGAGTGCAGCTCTGGAGTATAATACAGGATGTAACTCAGGATCAGTACAGGATAAGTAATGTAATGTATGTACACAGTGACTGTACCAGCAGAATAGTGAGCGCAGCTCTGGAGTATAATACAGGATGTAACTCAGGATCAGTACAGGATAAGTAATGTAATGTATGTACACAGTGACTGCACCCGCAGAATAGTGAGTGCAGCTCTGGAGTATAATACAGGATGTAACTCAGGATCAGTACAGGATAAGTAATGTAATGTATGTACACAGTGACTGTACCAGCAGAATAGTGAGTGCAGCTCTGGAGTATAATACAGGATGTAACTCCGGATCAGTACAGGATAAGTAATGTAATGTATGTACACAGTGACTGTACCAGCAGAATAGTGAGTGCAGCTCTGGAGTATAATACAGGATGTAACTCAGGATCAGTACAGGATAAGTAATGTAATGTATGTACACAGTGACTGCACCAGCAGAATAGTGAGTGCAGCACTGGAGTATAATACAGGGTATAACTCAGGATCAGTACAGGATAAGTAATGTAATGTATGTACACAGTGACTGTACCAGCAGAATAGTGAGCGCAGCTCTGTGTAGCAGAAACTATAATATAATGTTCATACCATTTAACTCCTTAAAGACTGAGCCTATTTTTTTTTTTCTTTTTTGCGTAACCACCTTTCAAGAGCCATAATATTTTTTTTTTTTTTTTTTTTCGGATTCACATGATTGCTTATTGTTTGCGGGACAAATTGTACTTTGTAATGGCACCATTCAATATCCAGTACAAAGCATTGTGAAGCTGGAAAAAATTCAGAATGAGGTGGAATTGGAAAAAAAATGCATTTGTACCAATTTCTTATGGGTTTAATTTTTATGAATTCACTATGTAGTAACATAGTGTTACCTATATTCTGTGAGTCAATACGATCACTGCATACCAAATATAGTGGGTTGGTTTTTTTTTTTAAATAAAAACTTTGCAAAATAGAAAAATTTCTTTGTGCCGCCATATTCTGACACCTGTAACTTTTTCATATTTACATGTACAGAGCTGGGTAAGGCGTCTTTTTATGCAGGATAAGATGTAGTTTTTATATATACCATTTTGGGGAATATCTGATCACTTTCTGTTCAATTTTTTAGATGACAAAGTGTTGAAAAAAAACGCCATTTGGTTATTTTGTTTTTTTTTCCTTCGCTACGGCATTTAGCCTATCGGATAAAAAACTTTTACATTTCAATACTTTTGTGCATTTTTGAATGTGGGTATGTTTATTATTGCTTAATTTGTTTTTACACGTGATCTAAGGAAAAGGGGATATTTGAATTTTTGTATTTTTGGGGGGTTTTTTGCAAAAACTTTTTTTTTATTTTTCTTTTACTTTTATTTTTAGACCCCCAAGGGACCTGGAACTCTATTGGGTCAGATCACTCATACAAATCACTGTAATACTAATGTATTGTAGTGTACAGTAAAAGCCATTGACTTCTATTACATGCTGCCTTTGGCAATAGGCTCCCGGTTGTCATGGCAAACGATCGGCGCCCTCTGTTGACGTTCTGGAGGACTGCGGTTCCTAAAAAAAAAAATGATGGCGCACATGGTGCCTGCACACTTTAGATGCCGCAGTCACATTTAACTGCAGCATCTAAAGTGTTATCATCCAGATGTAGGAGAGTTAACACGAACTTCTGCAATTGGTGAAAGTGCTGCAGCGTCATATCTTATCACAGAAGAGAACAAAAACCTATGAAAAGACATTGAAAAACATTTTTAGGTGACTTTTCCTTGGTTTATTTTGTTTTCTGTGCTACGATATTACGCTGCAGCAGTTTAACCAATTGCAGAAGTTCAGGTTAACTCTGCTACGTCGGAGAAAATGGAGGGATGCTGAAAAATTGATACACTGAGTTAAAGCATATAGTACAAGGGAAAATAATAAAATTTGTAATATATCTGATTTAAGAAAAATGCTTTTTTTCCCACTTACTACACTGCTTTGTACCAAACTGGTATCTAGAAGAGAGGACGAGGCTGTCGCCCTCACAGACAGCTTAATTAATTTTTTTTAATTAGGCCAGTGGAGGTGAAAAAAAAAGAAAAAAACATACTGACCTGTCCCCGGATGCTCTGGTGCCTTCCAGGTGGTCCGGCCCTGCAGCACCAAAGTATTTTTGCAGCGGAAGTCCTCGCTGTCTGTGATGGCCCGGGTCCCTTCCCTTGGGCCGCTGCTTGGCCTCAATAGTCACGTGACCGCTGAGGCCAATCAGCAGCCTAAGGAAAGGGCTTGAGACGTCACAGGTAGGTGACATCCCGTGTCCTTTGCTGAGGCTGCTGATTGGCCTTAGCGGTCATGTGGGGATATCCAGCGGAAACTGCAGGACCGGACCGCGCTGGGAAAAACCGGAGAACCAAGGACAGGTGAGTATAGGTTTTTTGTTTTTTTTTTTTCACCTCCCCCCAGCCTAATAAGAAAAATATATATATATTTTCCCACATTGAGGAAACACAGCTTTTTTGTTGCAGATTTTGTTGTGGTTTTTTTGAGCCAAAGCCAAAAATGGCTACAAAACGAATGGAAAATATCTATGAAGCTCTTATACGTTTACCTTCTGCTCAATCCACTCCTGGCTTTGGTTCAAAAAACCGCAACAAAATCTGCAACAAAAAATGCTGCGTTTCCTCAACGTGGAGCCTTAGCCTTAAGGTGTAAAATTAGCCTGATAAGAAGGGAAAGAAGCATTTTTCATTAATAAGATATGTGACAAAGTTTCTTATTGTCTCTTTTATTATTTATTGAATTGAAGGTACTCCTTAAGTCCAGTGCAGGGTCTTATGGGGAAGACCCTGAAAGAATGCCAAAGAGAGAATCCGTCTCTCATGCTCCTCCCCCTTAGGCCCTGCACTACACATAACAGAGTATATCCATTGTGCCTGGAGTGTTCCTTTAAAGCGTAACTAAATATTCAGACAACTTGATTTTCTGGCAGTATTTGTGTCATTAATAAATTTTGTAATATACTTTACTAACACATTTTGTCTCCTTTCTGTGAAATCCTGCATTTTTACGTTCTTCCCCTTACTTCTGTATTGAGAGCTGTTCCTGCCTCTTACTGAATGTTACGGGCTGTGTAACATGTAGAGGAAATGAGGAAGGGGTCACTTCAAACAGTTGTATCTCAGACATTATAAAATGTACAAACTTGCTTTTTGTGTCATATGTAAGTGGAGATTCTGCAGTGCTATCTATATTATTTCCAGAGATATCATTGGTTTAAAACACAGTAGGAATTAGGATATTTATTTGAAGTTGTATAATATATACTGTATGATATAAAAATCCCAATCCATACTGTGTTTTCAACCAGTGATATCTCTGGAAATAATTTAGATAGTACTGCAGCCTTAGTGTCATGTGAAAGAAGAGAATCTCCTCTTTCATATGGCACAAAAAGTTTGTACGTGTTATAATGTCCAAGATATACAGTAATTGTTTGAAGTGGCTCTCCACCCTCATTTTCTCTACTACACAGTCCCGTACTCCATACACAGTAACATTCAGTGAGAGGCAGGAACAGCTCTCGATACAGAAGAAGGGGAAGAATAAAGAGATTGCAGGATTTCACAGAAAGGAGACAAAATTAGTTAATAAAGTATGTTATGAAATTTATTAATGACACAAAGACTGCCAGAAAATCAAAAGATTTCCGTAAGTTTAGTTCCGCTTTAATGTCAAACAATCTATAGTAGTTGTATCTGCTTTACTGTTACTATGACATGGTTGTGGAATATCCTTCCTATCTTTTTAACAATGTTGTCTTTGCTAACACCATTAACTACTAACTCTGTGCACAGTTTCAGAAGGCGCAGCGAAAAGTGTCGACCACGATGATGTGTTTGGTGAGTGTCTATAATAGATTATAGTGTGATGATAATCTCTTTATGTAACAGGAGCCAGAAGTTATCTAATGTCTCTGCTGGGGAGGTCGCTGAGAATCCGCCACAGCTCATACTTTATATCATAAATTCACCCGATTTATAAATAATTTCTAACACCTAATATAAAGTTATTTTATGCTTTTTATCGCCACGGAAATCCAAAGTCACTTATAAAATCCCGCTAGTTACCTGGACCAAGAGAAGTTTATCTGCAGCGCATTGTCAGACGTGTCACAAAAAGGCTTTGTGGTAACCAGGTCTGCCCCATCCCACCTACATAACCAGGTAGAATCCCAATAGAGTCCTCCAGTCTACTGCCCCACACTCATTTCTGTGATCACAAAGAGGATTCATTCACTAACCTAGACCACCAGTAAAGTCACTAATAATTCATTCACTAACCTAAATCGCCAGGATTGTCACTAATAATTCATTCACTAACCTAAATCGCCAGGAATGTCACTAATAATTCATTCACTAACCTAAATCGCCAGGAATGTCACTAATAATTTATTACTAACCTAGACCACCAGGAATGTCACTATTTAATTCACTAACCTAGACCACCAAAAACGTCACTAGTAATTCATTCACTAACCTAAATCGCCAGGAATGTCACTAATAATTTATTACTAACCTAGACCACCAGGAAAATCACTAATAATTCATTCACTAACCTAGACCATCAGGAATTTCACTAATCTATTCACTAACCTAGACCACCAGGAATGTCTCTAATAATTCATTCACTAACCTAGACCACCAGGAATTTCTCTAATATTTAATTCACTGACCTAGACCACCAGGTACATCACTAATAATTCATTGCTATCCTAAATCGCCAGGAATGTCACTAATAATCTATTCACTAACCTAGCCCACCAGGAATGTCAGCATTCATCCAATCCATACCCTAGTCCTCTAGGAATCTCACTATTGATTCATTCATCCAACCACCAGGAATTTCTCTGTTAATCCACTGACTATTCTAGAACCACCAGGAAAGTCACTATTAATCTGGTCACTCCCTTAGACCACCAAGAATGTCACTGTTAATCCATTCACTATTCTAGACCACCAGAAGTCACGGTTAGTCCATTTACTATCAACCACCAGGGACCTTTCTAGTAATCCATTTTGTAGCCTGGAGCACCAGGGGTGTTATTTCTAGACCCATCTCTAGCACAGATAATAGTCACAATAATATCTAAACTCAAAGACACAAAAGTAGAATGCTTCCTATATGTATGTTTGTCACGTGGGACTGGCCCCTTATGTAGCCAACAGGAATCTAAATAAAGCTGCATGAACCTATTACTAGTGTATCTGATCCAACATGGATATAAATTACAGAGTGACGCCACTAGGGGAGCTACAATGGCAGCAAAGATAATATACAATGTAACATTTGCCATTGTATTATATTTGGGGCATTTTTTCACAGATAAGACACTTTTTGATTGTATCCGGGCTTGCTGAAATTGATGTTTTTGTTTACTCAAATACAGGATTGGATACAGAAAAGAGGAGATGTATCCCATGTGTCTTAAAACTTTTGTTTAGATTGTCTTTTGGCTTCCCCTGAAGGCTCCATGTGAATGACACGCTGATACTCTTGTGTGGCCAGTGTACTCACTTCTATAGGGCTGAATGTAATGTCGCCCACACACATGGAGCATTCAGGGGAGCTCCATTGGTCTGACACTTACTCCCTGTCCTGTGGATAGTGGATACGTGTCATTTGTGTATTACCCCATTTACATCCTAGCAAAATACTGTATTATAAGATGCATCTGATTTCAGGGATAATATTAAACATATAGAATTAAATATTTCACAGTCGTTACAAAAGTTTAAAACCAATAAATACCGGTAGATATAAATAATAGATAGATAGATATGAGATAGAGAGATAGATAGATAGATAGATAGATATGAGATAGATAGATAGATAGATAGATATCAGATAGATAGATATGAATATAAGAAAGAAAGTCAAGTTTTGAATACTTTGTTCTATGTGCGACATTTCAATTCTGTGTGAACCTTTTGCAAGGTCAAAAATGTTCACCTAGAACCAAAACATCACTCTTGGAACAAGGTAATACTTGCAGTTTGTACCCTCCTTTTCTTCTGTGTTTTCTGTGCTGCTTTGGACTTAGATAGATAGATATAGAGTGGAGAAAAAGTATTTAGTCAGCCACCAATTGTGCAAGTTCTCCCACTTACAAAGATGAGGCCGGCCTGTAATTGTCATCATAGGTAGACCTCAACTATGAGAGACAAAATGAGAAAACATATCTAGAAAATTCCATTGTCTGATTTTTTAAGAATTTATTTGCAAATTATGGTGGAAAATAAGTATTTGGTCACCTACAAACAAGCAAGATTTCTGTCTCTCACAGACCTGTAACTTCTCCTTTAAGAGGCTCCTCTGTCCTCCACTCATTACCTGTAGTAATGGCTCCTGTGTGACATTGTTATCAGTATAAAAGACACCTGTCCACAACCTCAAACAGTCACACTCCAAACTCCACTATGGTGAAGACCAAAGAGCTGTGGAAGGACCAGAAACAAAATGGTAGCCCTGCACCAGGCTGGGAAGACTGAATCTGCAATAGGCAAGCAGCTTGGTGTGAAGAAATCACCTGTGGGAGCAATAATTAGAAAATGGAAGACATACAAGACCACTGATAATCTCCCTCCATCAGGGGCTCCACGCAAGATCTCACCCCGTGGGGTCAAAATTATCACAAGAACGGTGAGCAAAAATCCCAGAACCACACGGGGGGAACATATGAATGACCTGCAGAAAGCTGGGACTAACGTAACAAAGGCTACCGTCAGTAACACACTACGCCGCCAGGGACTCAGATCCTGCAGTGCCAGACGTGTCCCCCTGCTTAAGCCAGTACATATCCGGGCCCATCTGAAGTTTGCTAGAGAGCATTTGGATGTTCCAGAAGAGTATTGGGAGAATGTCATATGGTCAGATGAAACCAAAGTAGAACTGTTTGGTAGAAACACAACTCGTGGTGTTTGGAGGAGAGTGAATGCTGAGTTGTATCCAAAGAACACCATACCTACTGTGAAGCATGGGGGGGCAACATCATGTATGGGGCTGTTTCTCTGCAAAGGGACCAGGACAACTGATCCGTGTACATGAAAGAATGAATGGGGCCATGTATCGTGAGATTCTGAGTGCAAACCTCCTTCCATCAGCAAGGGCATTGAAGATGAAACGTGGCTGGGTCTTTCAGCATGACAATGATCCCAAGCACACCGCCAGGGCAACGAAGGAGCGGCTTCGTAAGAAGCATTTCAAGGTCCAACATACCAGCAACAGTGTGTGCCAACCTTGTGAAGACTTACAGAAAACGTTTCACCTCTGTCATTACCAACAAATGATATAGAACAAAGTATTGAGATAAACTTTTGTTATTGACCAAATACTTATTTTCCACCATAATTTGCAAATAAATTCTTTAAAAATCAGACAATGTGATTTTCTGGACTTGTTTTCTCATTTTGTCTCTCATAGCTGAGGTCTACCTATGATGTCAATTACAGGCCGGCCGCATCTTTATAAGTGGGAGAACTTGCACAATTGGTGGCTGACTAAATACTTTTTTTTCCCCACTGTAGATAGATAGGAGATAGATAGATAGATAGATAGATAGATAGATAGATAGATAGATAGGAGATAGATAGATAGATAGATACAGTGCTGACCAAAAGTATTGGCACCCCTGCAATTCTGTCAGATAATACTCAATTTCTTCCAGGAAATGATTGCAATCACAAATGCTTTGGTAATAATATCTTCATTTAATTTGTCTTCAATGGAAAACCACAAAAAGAATTGTCAAAAAGCCAAATTGGATATAATTCCACACCAAACATAAAAAAGGGGGTGGACAAAAGTATTGGCACCCTTTGAAAAATCATGTGATGCTTCTCTAATTTGTGTAATTAACAGCACCTGTTACTTACCTGTGGCACATAACAGGTGGTGGCAATAACTAAATCACACTTGCAGCCAGTTGAAATGGATTAAAGTTGACTCAACCTCTGTCCTGTGTCCTTGTGTGTACCACATTGAGCATGGAGAAAAGAAAGAAGACCAAAGAACTGTCTGAGGACTTGAGAAGCAAAATTGTGAGGAAGCATGAGCAATCTCAAGGCGACAAGTCCATCTCCAAAGACCTGAATGTTCCTGTGTCTACCGTGCGCAGTGTCATCAAGAAGTGTAAAGCCCATGGCACTGTGGCTAACCTCCCTAGATGTGGACGGAAAAGAAAAATTGACAAGAGATTTCAACGAAAGATTGTGCGGATGGTGGCTAAAGAACCTCGACTAACATCCAAACAAGTTCTAGCTGCGCTGCAGTCCGAGGGTACAACAGTGTCAACCCGTACTATCCGTCGGCGTCTGAATGAAAAGGGACTCTATGGTAGGATACCCAGGAAGACCCCACTTCTGACCCAGAGACATAAAAAAGCCAGGCTGGAGTTTGCCAAAACTTACCTGAGAAAGCCAAAAACTTTTTGGAAGAATGTTCTCTGGTCAGATGAGACAAAAGTAGAGCTTTTTGGGAAAAGGCATCAACATAGAGTTTACAGGAAAAAAAAAGAGGCCTTCAAAGAAAAGAACACGGTCCCTACAGTCAAACATGGCGGAGGTTCCCTGATGTTTTGGGGTTGCTTTGCTGCCTCTGGCACTGGACTGCTTGACTGTGTGCATGGCATTATGAAGTCTGCAGCATAATGTAGGGCCCAGTGTGAGAAAGCTGGGTCTCCCTCAGAGGTCATGGGTCTTCCAGCAGGACAATGACCCAAAACACACTTCAAAAAGCACTAGAAAATGGTTTGAGAGAAAGCACTGGAGACTTGTAAAGTGGCAGCAATGAGTCCAGACCTGAATCCCATAGAACACCCAAGGAGAGATCTCACAATGGCAGTTTGGAGAAGGCGCCCTTCACATCTCAGGGACCTGGAGAAATTCCAGCAGAGCATTGGAAGAAACTCATTGATGGTTACCGGAAGCGGTTGTTCGCAGTTATTTTGTCTAAAGGTTGTGCTACCAAGTATTAGGCTGAGGGTGCCAATACTTTTGTCCGGCCCATTTTTGGAGTTTTGTGTAAAATGATCAATGATTTGACTCTTTTTTCATTCTCTTTTGTGTTTTTTCATTGCAAGCAAAATAAATGAAGATATTATTACCAAAGCATTTGTGATTGCAATCATTTTCTGGAAGAAATGGAGTATTATCTGACAGAACTTTTGGCCAGCACTGTAGATAGATATGAAATAGATTTGAGATAGATAGATATGAGAAAGATAGATAGATATGAGATAGATAGATAGATAGATAGATAGATAGATAGATAGATAGATAGATATGAGATAGATATGAGATAGATAGATAGATATGAGATAGATAGATAGATAGATAGATAGATAGATTAGATATGGATATAGATTCTTTATATGTCCTGGTGCTGTGTACAGAGTGCTGCTGCATTTTTGCATTTGTCAGATAGATAGATAGATATGACATAGATATTTCTGTTTATCTGACATATACTTATATTACAGGCTTTAATGAAGCAATCCCAGAAACAGAAAGGCTGGATTCCAAAGTCCTAAAAAATCGAGCACATCTGATAGTAAAGAGTAAAAGACATAAACCGTCCAGAGCCAGGTTAGGGGACAGCATTAGCTCTACGGATGGAGAGGACAGCATTGAGAGGAAGGTAGGAGCGGGGCTCTGGTATATTACGGTGTTATTTAGTGTGACTGTCTATACCGCAGTGTCCCATCACAACCTGACTACATTTACTCCATTATAATAATAGGGTTGTCTCATATGGACCCTACTACGATATATGAATGTTATAGAGACTGGTGTCCCGGGGTAATAGTAATCTGCTTCACATTATATGGACGCTATAGACAGAAGCTGCAGTCTCTGTGCATAGTCCATATATACATGAGTGTCAATACGCAATGTGTTATGAGCATTTTCCATATATTTCCCCTCCTGTATGTATCTCCCTCCCCCCGTCTCTCACTGTCTAACACTCATCTCATGTCTAACTCATCCCATCTGTCTGCTGTTTCTCTCGCAGTGCTTCTTTTTCTGGCCGTCTGTAGCTCGCAATACGTGCCGTTCGGTATGGTATTTTGGCTTCCTATATTCATTCTTATCTTACCAGTATATCTAGTCAATGTTTATAAAGTCTTCCTATTCTATTCTACAAAATCCTCTTCTGATGTATTGCACAATATATCTTTATAGTGCGTTTTCTGATACAGAGCTCCAAATCTTCTGCATAATAATAGTTAAATAATAAAATCCTGTCTGCCTGCAGTGACCACTAGGGGGAGCTTTCTAAAGATGTATTCATATAGCTACTATAGAATAATACATCTCTCTGCAGTTAAAGGGGTTGTCCAATAATTGGAGGACGGGGAAGGTGTAACATTAAAAAAAAAAAAAAGTCATACTCGCCTGTACCCGGCGCTCCAGTGTCTGGCGCTTGCCGTGCCTTCAATGCCAAAGTCCTGCGCCACACGCAAGACCCAGTGATGTCACTCACCAGGAACAATCATGTGCGGCGCAGGACTTTCAGCAGTGAAGGCATGGTACACACCAGAAAGGACAGCAGACAGGGGAGTATGATTTATTTTTTGAAGTTACACCTTCACCACTTCTGGGATTTATCCAATTCCTGGACAACCCCTTTAACTCTCCATAGTGGTAACTGCAGAAAACCAGAATTTTATAATTTAAAGAGGACCTTTCACTAACCCTGACTCTTTGCATCCTTCAATAGGCTCCGCTTTACTGATTCTGGCGCAGTTGGAATTTTTTCTCTAGCCCTCACTGTTCCTGAGCAATCATCTATGTTATTTTCAGCACAGTTATGTGCTCTGCTGTCAGGTGGGCGGTCCCTGTCTCTCTACTTCAGCCTAGGACCGCCCACACCTGACAGCAGAGAGCCTAACTGTGCTGAAAATAACAGAAAGGATTTCTCGGGAACGGTGAGGGCTAGAGAAAAAATTCCAACTGCGCCAGAATCAGTGGAGGGGCGCCTATTGAAGGATACAATGAGTTGGCGTTGGTGGAGGTGATGAAAGGTCGTCTGTAACCGTATGGCCTTGTTCACATAGCAGTATTTTGCTCAATGTTTTGACTTGTAAGCCAAAACCAGGACATAGAAAAGTATAATGGTAAGATTTGTACTACTTCTACATTTTAGGCCCAATCACAGATAGACATTACTGTTTGAATACATCACAAGTGTGAGCAGATAGATCAGGACAGTAGTTACTTATGTCCTGCTTGAGGCCCATTCATAACACTAACAAGTCCCCTAAATCTTCATTAAATATGTGAAAACTTCTTTTTAATATCTTTTTTCTATGCTAAGATATGATGATTTGGAGTTACAGGCCCAAAGCCTGAGGCTGCCCCGCTCTCAGTGTAGAGGTGCCATGCAGGGGGTAGGACAGGAAGTCTGTGAGGGGCAGCTTCAGCCAATAGCTGCAGAGCAGGAAGTGATGTCAGAGAAGACAGCTACTTCCATACAGCACAGTACTATGCAGTCATATTGTTGTTTTCTGCAGTGTTAAAGGGGTTGTCAGTATTGTGGGGGGGAGAGTAATTTTTTTCCTGGACAATCCCTTTAAGGATCTATAGTATATAGTCTACAGAGCACCTTTGGAGACCAGAGTGCTAAAATTAACATCCCCAAGAAACTAGAGTCCAAAGTCCTGCAACACAGGACTCATCAGATTTGTCATTCAGGAGTCTATAAAAGCTGGGTGACTCTGTAGGAGTGGTGTCGGCAGCCATATTGGTTATCACTGCTGCAAAACCTAGACTCCTTGCAGTTCTGCTGGACCAATCGTATCTTAAATTCTCTTCCTTACAGGTGTCGGTCTAATATACATATATACCCAGAGCGGGCGTTTTTTGGGAGGTGTTGTGGGCGTTCCTGTGTCTATATAACATATGAGTAGATTATATACTGACTTGTATGTTGGACTTGTGATTACAGAATGTGACGCTGAGCGATGACTTCAGTCCCAGCAGCGCCAGTTCCGCTGATTTGAGTGGCTTTGTGCCCGACCCAAAGTTTGCAGAGAGATCCCACTCCTTAGCGCTGTCCTCAGATGAGGTAATTACCATGACAGGTCCATGTCATAGTACTGGAATTCTATTCATGATACACATTAAAAGAGTTTTCAAGGGATATTCATTTTTGGCCTGTCTTTACCATAGACCCTCATTGTGTGGACGACGGGTATCTGACAACCACTGAGGCACCATGACCTGTTTATTCTACTGACTGTGGTTGTCCTGGGGGTCAGACTTCCACCGATCACACATCGATAGCCAGTCTTAAAGGAAATGTGTTGCCAAAAACGTCCGAATTTTCACATTAGACATATTTTTAAAGCATTTTTTTATATTTGAAAGAATGTTCCATGTCATTATATATATTTTTAAAAAAAAATCCTATATTGTGCAATTTTCACTCTGACCACTAAGCCTATAATAAACGGACACTTGCCAATTCTATAGGAGTTTTCTTTGCAGCAGCCACCTCATTGACATCACAGACCTGATCACAATAGAAGATAACACCTCTATAGATAACGCCACTGAGCCATCATTACATCACTACTGACCATAGATGATGTCACAGCTTATCTCCTCCCCCTCCCTGCACAGAGCATGTCTAGAAAATTCTCCCATAGACCTCAATGAGTCAGCTCCAGACTATTGCTGCCCATGGCCATGACTATGCTATAGCCGAGGGCCAAACTTTTATCATACCAATTTGATTTTTCCAAAAATTATTAGGTGGAAAACCATCTGAAATTGTTACTCCTGCCTGCAACAGTGGGACCCGATACGTGATGAGTGATGATTATGGATTATCAAATAAAATTATATAAAAAACATAAGGATGGAGAACCTTAGAAAAAAAAGTCAAAAATAAAACATTTAACAAAAAAATCTGCCGTGATGCTGTGACTTAGTTTTTTTATTTAGGGGAAGTTCTTGGGGTTCTCCTTATGGAGACTCAGCTGTGCATGGTAAGTTTACACTTAGGAATTTACCTACTTGCTGCGGATTTTGACACTGAATTTGATGTGGAATCTGCCTCTCGTTCATTTCAGTGGCAGGCAGCAGCTGATTTTTTCATCTAGCGGAAAAATAAGAGTCCTGAGAAATCCCATTGAAATGAATGGGAACCAGAAAATAACACCTTTACTGTCGTTGCAGAATTTGGCCAGGACAGTGGCACTCTTCTCCAAATTCCGCTTCAAATTCAGCATCAAAATCCTCACCTGTTTCTGACAAGCAGAAAAAATCTGCATCAAATTCCTACATGTGAAATTTAGGAAATTTGAAGAAGAATTAGAGCCGTCTTCCCCTCCTGCCCCGTGGAATCCTCGCAGGTCTGCACGCGTAACTAGCCTCATATACAATGGGGCTGATCAACCGCAGCAAGATCGAGCAGGGCGTCCATCAAAACAATGTGAGGCAGATTTTCCAGACAGTTTTTGGATAGGGTATTAAGGTGGAATCTGCCTCAATATCAGCTCCAAAATCCTCTGTGTGAAATTAACCTTACCGGCAATGATCCAAGAAAACAACAATGCAGTTAGTCTATGTCTAGTAGGAAGGAAACCGTCTCACTAGTGCCACCTGTAAGTCTGTGTGTCGGTCTTCTCTGAGCCTTGCAAAGTACATTGCTGTAGCTAAACCTCCTTCACTGCTGCCTCCAGAGGGGGCGCTCTACTTACTTGTATGAATCGCTGTCCTAGGTCATGATCGGAAATCACTTTTCTACGTCTTCTGATTTTTTTCTTATTTCTCTTTGTCTTGTGTTCTTTGATGCTCCTTGTCTAGAGCCTGGATATGATAGATGATGAGGTGAGTCCATCCTGATTGATTCTTCCAGAGTTCCTCTTGATCTTCTCACTTTTCTTCAGGTATATTACAGATGTGTCCATCCGTATCTTAGCCTGAATTTGGTTGAGCCTCCAGTTTCTTATGACCCATAGTTAATACAATATCACAACTTTCTAGCAAAGCCTTTGACAGGCTGCAATTCACAACACAACCACTGGATGGCCACACATAGACTTGTATAACATGGATGTCTTGTGACAGAGTATCACAAGATCATGTTGTTTTGAAAAGCTGGTCATCTTGTGACACCCATGTCCTGCCAAGAGGAAAGGGCTGACACCTCTGTATGTGACACCTCTGTATGTGACACCTCTGTATGTGACACATCTGTATGTGACACATCTGTATTTTACAATACTATCCTTTGTCTCTTTCACATTGCTCCACCACTACTATCACCTATTCTATAGTAGATTTTTTACTTCTTGTTCTCCATGTTTGTGTATTGTTTCCTCCTCTGCACTCTTCTCCTACACCAGTGATGCTAAATTTTTGCCCCTCCAACTGTTAAGAAACCACAACTCCCAGCATGCCCAGACAGCCTTCTGCCTAGTCCTCCCTGCTCTAGCATCAAGTACCGTATACTTCTAGATATAAATGGAAAATCTGGTGTTGCAGTACTCACAATTCGAAGCTCCTGCGTCCTGATGCCAAACCCATTCCTCATCATACTCCACCATTGTGCCATCAGCTATAATATTGACCCCCACAATTCCACCACTCTTGCCCTCCTCCCCCGCTCTATGTAGTCTATAGCTTATTGAACACCATCAATCCTGCAGATGGACCTCTAGACCATCCCGAAGACCAAACTATCCCTAATACTTTCTTGCAGATCCTGGATGAAGGGCAGTCTCCCAAGCATAGTCTATGGCAAAGCCGAACTCCCTTAGACTGGACCGCTCAGCAGGTGACCAACTGGTTAATGACTCTGAACTTGGAGCACTGTGTTGCAGAATTCACGGCCCACAATATCAATGGCGAGCAGCTTCTCCAACTGGACAGCTTGAAGCTTAAGGTACGGAGAGAACTGCATTCATGTAACCTAGACATAGAAACTCGATCCCAGGGGCGCACAAGCCACAACCTTTCCTGGTCCCAATTTTCTGCATGTTCCTGAAACAATGAGTCTGTAGAAAGCCTGTAGAAAGACGGGGTTAATATTCAGCAGGGGACTGACTGAGGGGCTGGGCCTTAGCCAAAGGGTGGGGCTTAAAGGGGCTTTCAGGGACTTTTTTAATTGATGATAACCAATTAAAGATCTGTGGGGGTGCAAATCCAGCCCCCCTACCCCATGGATCATCTGTTTGAAGCAATAGTGGTTTTCGCTGTGCGCCGCTTCACAGTCTGTGACATCATGTTCATACGTCAGGGGGCCTGATAACAGCCCAGTCCCATTCAAGTATTGAATTATTTAACCTGGAAAACCCGTATAACAATCTTTCTGTCCTATTGCAGATGGGGGGGGGGGATTCTGCTGCAGCCAGTTGTCTTACAACTGGACCCAAACTGTATGAGGATGTTCAGTATTTAGATATGGATAAATCTGCCTCGGTCAGGGCCTGTAGTTGCTGTGTATGACACATGGATTCCAAAAAGACCGTAGGGATAATAGTTGTGCAGCCCCCCCCGCAGGACTGTGCTAGGTATAACACATGGACTGTTTTCTGATGGCTGGAGGCCACACAGGACGCCATTACAGGCTACATACAACCTCAAGGCATCTTTAGAGTAACCCTATTATCTACCTTACCTTACTTTAGGCCCTCGGTGTAAATTCCCAAGACAGAACAATCATTAAAAAAAAAAAATCAAGGACATGAAAGTGACAATCGAAAAAGTCCGAAAAGCCAATGAAAAGATGGAGAAGCAAAAAGAGAGGCTCCGTAAGAAGGAGCAGGACCAGCAATTACAAAGGGTTAGACATGAGAACGCTTCGGAAGACGCGGCCCAGAGCCCCCATGAGCCATAACTCCTGTACTGTGAGTGTGAATAGGACATTTCTGTGACAAGAGTCCAATCTGTACTGTATCCAAACCTGCAGGCACTGAACAGATATATACACCGCTGGTATGGATCGGGAGCACAACTCCTAACATCTCTTTTATTTTCTTGTATCATATCAGTTTTGTTTGCCAAAAATAGGTCAACTGGAAGGCTCAAGACGACATCATCACAGACCCCGGAGCCCTATAGTTATTACACTAATGTCTTGTGGCCGCCATCTTTCATTTCTTGGCTGCAGCGAGGAATACATCTGTAGATTTTAGTGCTAACATTTGACAGATATATCGCTCCCTAGGTGATAACCCTGATATTTCTATCTATAGGACCCATCAATCATACAAAGCGCAGGCTTATATAGATATTTTGTAGCTTAAAGTGATTTTCCATCTTGTGCCACAATATCATTTTTAGGACTAAAATTCTGCACTGATTATTTTCCTAATATATCTTTATTGTGGATTAAGCCCCGTTTTTCTGATACAGAGCTCCAAATCTTCTACATTAACCATCCTGACTTCCTGCAGTCACCACTAGGAGGAGCACAAGTGCTCACTGCAGTGTTTATGCACTGAACTCAGGAGGGAATGAGCTCCCTCTAGTGGTGGCTTTGGGTAGTCAACATGAGATCTTTGAAATGTATATGTTTGCAGTGGAATTGGAGCCTGAATCCAAAAAAAATTCCTCTATGACTATAAAGATATATTAAGAAATGAATCTGTGCAGAATCTTGAACCTATTCAGATTAACAAAATAACATTCACTTTAAGGGTGAAGTTACAAGCTCCCGAATTGCTGCGGATTATAGTTTAATATCCTGAAATTTTAACCCTTTGGGGCAGCAATTATGAACTTTTCGTAAAATATGCACAAACGGGCCCCCCTAAAGTGTCATTGTAGGAGTTTCCTGATATAGCCGCATCTCATATAACCGCCAATGCCTGGCGACAGTCGCGTTTTGCAGTATTTTGACATAATCAGATGTGTATATATATCATTTCCTCCATGCAGATAACCTGGGGAGTATACGGACTTCTATATATGACTGAGTTCTAGGTATGTCATTACCTCATTTTGTTGCAACCAAACATATTAAGCGGTATCTACCAAGAAAGTGTTAATATCCGCGACGGCATGTATAGCATGCGCACCTATAGACATAATGAAAATATCCTTTTTTTTTAGTTAAAAACTGGCGCAGACGACTAAAATGAGGAGAAGGTTATAACATGGAGCGAGAAGTCTGCCTTGTAATGGCATATTACGACTTTATTATTAGTGTAACTTACACCGCCATAATAATGAACGGAAAACATCACAAAAGTGCCCTGATGTTGTCCTCATCTCAGAGTCATCCATGTCTGTGTTGCCTTAAAGGGACGGTCCCACAGTCACAACTTACCTCCTATCCATAGAATAAGTGGCTAGTGTCGCATCACTGGGGGTCCCACCACTAGGGGTCCCCTGTCCATACTGTGCATGTCCCTGCCGCTCCATTCAAAGTCTATGGTACTGACAAAGATATCCCACCATTGTAGTCAGCTCTATTAGTCTTATAATTATGGAGGTTCCACTAATGGGGACCCCCAGTGATCAGGCACTAATAACTTGTGGCACAGCCCCTTTAAAGAGGACCTTTCACCATCTCCACCAACTTTGCATCTTTCAATAGGAACCACTCCACTGGTTCCAACGAAATTGAAATTTTTTCTCTAGCCCCCACCTTTCCTGAGTAATCTGTGCTAATAGTTTCAGCACCCAATATGCTAATTAGGCTTTCTTTTGTCAGGTGGGCAGTCCCAGACTGTCTGCTCCACCTCAGGACCGCCCACCAAACAGTAGGGAACCTAATTAGTGTATTGGGTGCTGAAACTACTGTCACAGATTGCTCAGGAACGGTGAGGGCTAGAGAAAAAATTCCAATTGCACCAGAATCGGTGAAGCAGCGCCTATAAAAGGATCCAAAGAACAATGGACTCTCCAGTAATATAGACATATAGGACAGCAGGCAATGAAGATGGGGAGACCTTGTACTATTGATAGAAACTCTGAGAACCATGCCTGTGGTCACCAAACCACACTTGGATCTCGTAACATGGGCAATGAATACAATTGTCTCATACCCTCTTATCTCACCTTCAGCTCTGAGCCAGATGTGTCCCACCTCTTCTGCTGTATCTGTTTTTCTTCCATTTACGTCCCCCAAGTAACCTCTTGGTTATTATACGGTTAAACCCTTCTAATCATTGTTATTACAGTTTTTGGTATTTTTGTTGTGTTTTTTGCCCTATAACTTTATTGGTTGTCCATGTTTGCGTGCACTGACATTTTTTGATGATTGTACAAACTTGTGAATGTTTTTGAAAATTGTAAATTCTCATCTTTAAAGGTATCTTTTTGAATTGAGGTGTTTATATTCATTGATACGGCTGTAATCTTATGTGGACAAGGTCATGCAGGTGCTTACTGGTGGACTGGGAAGCCACGGTCTTGACTACATTAGTCAGTAGTTGTGTGAAGTTATGACCCTATACAGATTACTGGTGGTAACAGACGTAGATGGACCATGTAATGATTGAGACGGGAGTTTTCAGCTAAAGTTGCCAGATGGCGCCATGTTAATATAGGTTAGCACCATCTGATGACCTGGTGGAGAGCTCACACCGGTTAAAAAGTTGGGACCTGCTGTAGACATCCCCTGATCATTGATCAGACATGTCCATACAAAAGGCCTTGTGGGATATATGATAAGATCGGCACTATATATGGCGGTCTTAATCTAAACTCAGCTGGAGTCCAAGATGTGCCCAACTCGTAGAAATTATTAACCTAATTTTAGCCCTAATTTACTCTAACTTTTTGGCATAGATTATACAAACATTATCAATTGCAGAGGCCCCCCTTATCACCAAAAGAGTAGCAAGGAGGTGCAAAACCCTTAAAAAGTGAAAAAAATTGTGCAAACCAGGCATGTGCCAAAATTTGCAACTTTTTTGATATCACAGAACTGGTGTAGAAGGGTTGATAAATTTGTCACATTGGGGGGAATTTATTAAGACTGTTTCCTACTCCACTCTTAATACCCTGACAGGAGCAAGAGGGTTTGGCCTCTTAATAATTTGAGCGCACTTCTCTGGGTCACGCAGGACTCGGCTTAGATTTCCTGGCATGCGTTATAGTGAATTTATCGGGCCGAGTTATCCCTGCCCTTGCCCACCCTGGTTTCTACCCTACCTCACCCATGTACGTAAAAAGTGGCACAAAAAAAGGGCCATGTGCCAAATATGTGCCACAACTATTCCCATCTACGCCAGTCTTCTGGCTCGTGTAGAGGGACTTCATCCAAACTTCTTAGAATTTACATGTGGCCAGAAGGACTATTCTCCGCCTGTGACTACTGCAAGCATGACAAAAATTTTGAGGTCCTAATTTATTTGAAAAAAAAAAAAAAGGTTTGGGAGAGTTCCTGTAATAGGGAAATATAGCAATAGTTCTTTCAAAAAAATTTTCCTGGCCCTTTAAGTTACATGTGATTGGTCCTTGATGTTCCCTGTGTATACAGTCTTGGGCTCTTACAGTATATGCCTGTATACCCCAAAGTGGATCAAGATTGTTCTCCCCAGATCATAAAAAAGATTGCAAAAAGGAAAGGAAAAGACTTATAAAGTGGTAGAAAAATAAGAAAAAATATTTCAAAAATAGCACTTCCCCGGGACGATCCATTGGCCACTTCATCTCCTACAAAAGGCACTTTAACCTTCTTTTGACCTTGGTTCGATGTCAATGTGTCCATCTTCCTTTCGGACTCTCTAAGTTATTGTCTGTAACTTTTTACATATTTAACATTATTTTTGAAAAAATTTAGTTTTATAACAGTATAAAATATTCTCACATCAGCCTCGGACATGCTGTAAAATCACCATTTTAGAGGCTGAAATTTTTGAAAGCCCATCCTATCAGATCACTGGGAACCGATGACATCACTGAACCTTGATGTACTACATTGGCACATGCAGAAGCGTTCGCAAATTTGTTGAGTACTAGATACAGAATCCAAGTTTTGTGACCGGTAAAAACTGCTCTTTTTATTTTATTTTTTTTAGTATTTTTTTTTTTTGAAGAAATATTTCCTTTCAATGCTACGTACAAGTGTTCTGGTGCTTCTGGTTATTGATATGTTTTATTTTGCATGACATGAAACCGTCCCATGTCCAGATTAGTGTTATTTTATTTGTGCCTGGTTATGGTGCTGTTTTATTGGTATTTTTTGTGCATTGTCCGGACCCATCCTTGGATTTGTTCTAATTTTTGGTAGCCTTCAATTTACCAGCCATCTGCTGTATTCTGACTACTCTTTGGCCTAGGCTACACAGGTGATAGGTAACAGTGTGATATGAAAACCAAAAAGACTCTAGCTTCAAGACTATCTTAGGGGTCATCTACCTTGGACAAACCCTCAAAGGTTTTCTTGCTGCTAGGATCTCCATCGATCAGGTGTGATCGGTGGGAAAATCCAACAGCATGTGTACAATTTCCCTGCAGCACCATCACAGGACAACTGAGGTATTACACATAGCTCATAGTAGTAAATCTCCTTTCCATGTAATTCATGGACATGCCAGGTCCTTCAGAGCGAGAGATGTTCTTTGTGGCCACTCTCAGAATTCCTTAACAGGGGATCGCTAAGATGCAAGACTAGTCCCATTCTCCATTCTAGACATTAGCCCCCCCCCCCCAAAAAAAAAAAAAAAAAAAAATTGTAGCTGTACACAATATCAGCACTACCTGTCCACAATTGTCCATGTGCTATGATCAAAAATAAAAATTGCCTGTGTGGCTTAGGCCTTCCAATGCCTGTGATACAATGCCATTTGTCAGTGTAACAAGCCTCTTGTCAATGGATATAATTATTGTTAGAAAATGAATGCAATAATAAAAAATACTGAAAAAGTTGTCCTTGTTTATTATTGATGTACTGATTCTATGTGTTATGGTCTGCCATACTGAAGGAATAAGAATGTAGGCGGGGCTACAGTGTGATTGACAACCTGCTCGGGTCTTCGTAAGTGCTGTACTGGAAGATCACCAACTACGTGCCAAAAAATAGGAATGATTTTTGGCAGGACGTATTTCAAAACAAGGACATATTTTTGTGAGAAATTATAGATTTCTCCTTTAAATACCACAACAATATTGGCGATACCTGTATTAGAATAGTGTGCTATCTTTTAGACTAGGGCTACATGACGACTTCTGAACATGTGAGATTAGGATTGCAAAGGTGAGGCAGTACTATCTGTGCTTTCATTGTATACAAGTATAGAGAAAATGACAGTACTACTTGTATCTGTACGTGCATCATTTATAGAGACAGAGAGGCAGTGCAATCTGTACCTACATCATTTATAGAGACAGGGAAGCAGTGCAATCTGTACCTGCATCATTTATAGAGACAGGGAGGCAGTGCAATCTGTACCTACATCATTTATAGAGACAGGGAAGCAGTGCAATCTGTACCTACATCATTTATAGAGACAGGGAGGCAGTGCTATCTGTTCCTACATCATTCATACAGACAGGGAGGCAGTGCAATCTGTACCTACATCATTTATAGAGACAGGGAGGCAGTGCTATCTGTTCCTACATCATTTATACAGACAGGGAGGCAGTGCAATCTGTACCTACATCATTTATAGAAACAGGGAGGCAGTACTATCTGTACCTGCATCCTTTATAGAGACAGGGAGGCAGTGCTATTTATACCTGCATCATTTATAGAGACAGGGAGGCAGTACTATCTGTACCTACATGATTTATAGAAACAGGGAGGCAGTACTATCTGACCTTATTTTATTTCCTTCACCAGAATCATTTGCTTTACAGATGGGAAGAGAGAAAAGTCAGACATCATTTACATTATCGATAATCTGTGAATGCAGAGGAGAGGGGCTATAACAATGTGTCAGTGCCATCCTAGCACCCCTCATTTCTCTCTGTGCTTTGCTGACAAAACTGAAGGTCATTCTCTATTACCCGATTAAATAGTGTCAGGATTCTCAATTCAGCTGCTTTACCTTTAAGGTTACCATGTCAACCTGGGAGGCTTTTGCAGTTTCAGAAGTTTCCTGGGTTGGTCCAATTAGCAGCTGGGGAGGCCTATTTAAGACCCCTCCCTCCTGACACAGGGGCCGACTAATTTAGTTTCTCTATTTTGGCTACCTAATCGTGTGTGTATTTGATTGCCGTACTGACCCTTGGCTTGTTCTTTGGATATTGCCTTTGCCTGCTGATTCTGCCATTGACGTACCCATTCGGATTTGACCCTTGGCTTTCTACTGGATATCGCTTTTGTCTCCTGATTCTGCCTCTTGACGTCTTCTCCTGGTTTTGACCCTTGCCTGTACGACTAATCTTCTGTTCCTGATCTACTCAGTAAGTCAATTGTGGTTTCTAGTTTTTGTTTCAGGTTGCAGAGTGTTTTATTATTTGTACAGTTTTCTGTTTGGTGAAATTTCAGACTATCAGATTCTGCAAAAGTCCATCTGGTCTCGCGGCAGGCTCTGGTGAAGGCGTCTGAAGGTCTGTAGGCTGTGCTGATTTTAAATAGCTGGTTCTACTGCTCGTTGTTATCATCCAGCTCCTGCTTTTGCTTTTGTTTGACTTTGCATCTGAATCCTAACAAATAGCAGTATAATAATAATAGAAACTAATCTGGATGTCAGTGTACACTTCACCGTCTCCCATGTGACTTTTCCTCCATGTTTGTGCTTCTGGTATTGATCACAGTTTTATTTCTCCTCATACAGAACTATGTCTGGTAAACCCTAAGAGCGTCTTATAGGAAACAGATGCCTAAGACACGAGCGAAGGCAGCAAATAATCTTCAGATGTTACTTATTGTCACGAATATCAGTGCACAGGCTGCGGGGTGTGCCCATAAGAAGGGGACCATCACTTCTCCCTGAATCTACAGATATATAGTTTTCAAGACTCCTTAAAGGGGATGAGTATAAAGACATAGGACACCATGATGACTGGATTTGAAGTATAATATACGCCTCTTTACTGTGTCGTGCCCCACTATTTATAATGTGAACAGTTGTCTCTGGGGGGAGCAGTGGTGTGACTGACAGCTTATGCCGTCATCTCCAGAATCATCATATACACATGTGGACAAAATTGTTGGCACCACTCGTTGAATGAAAGAGAAATCCACAATGGTCACAGAAATAACTTGAATCTGACAAAAGTAATAATATATAAAAATTCTATGAAAATGAACAAATGAAAGTCAGACATTGCTTTCCAACCAGGCTTCAACGGAATTTTTTTAACTTAATATTTAGTTGCACAACCTTTTGAGGCAATCCCTGCAATCACACGATTCCTGTAACTGGCAATGAGACTTCTGCACCTCTCAGCAGGGATTTTGACCACTCCTCATGGGCAAACTGCTCCAGTTGTCTCGGGTATGAAGGGTGCCTTTTCCAGATGGCATGTTTCAGCTCCTTCCAAAGATGCTCAATAGGATTTAGGTCAGGGCTCATAGAAGGCCGCTTCAGAATAGTCCAATGTTTTCCTCTTAGCCATTCTTGGGGGTTTTTAGCTGTGTGTTTTGGGTCATTATCCTTCTGCAAGACCCATGACCTGCAACTGAGACCAAGCTTTCTGACACTGGGCAGCACATTTCTCTCTAGAATCCCTTGATAGTCTTGAGATTTCATTGTACCCTGCACAGATTCAAGACTCCCTGTGCCAGATGCAGCAAAGCAGCCCCAGAACATAACAGAGCGTCCTCCATGTTTCACAGTAGGGACAGTGTTCTTTTCAAGATAGGCTTCATTTTTCCGTCTGTGAACATAGAGCTGATGTGCCTTGCCAAAAATTTTTGTCTCATCTGTCCATAGGACATTCTCCCAGAAGCTTTGTGGCTTGTCAACATGTAGTTTGGCAAATTACTTTTGTCAGATGATTCAAGTTATTTCTGTGACCATTGTGGGTTTTTCTTTCATTAAACGAGGGGTACCAACAATTTTGTCAACGTCTGTACATAAATACTATGGGGCCTGTGATGATGACAGGCCTGACACTGAACTGCTTCAATACAAAAAGTATAGCTTCCATTTTCTGTGTTTACAACCAAGTATAATACCCCCTTAGTGGCCCCACACAGTATAATGCCCCATTAGAGATCCCCACATGTTGACTCCACACAGTATAATGTCCCTTTAGTGGCCTCCACATGGTATCATGCTCCTTTGTGACCACAACACAGTATAATGGCCCCTGCACATTATAATACTCCTTTGGTGCCCTGATAGAGTATAATACCCCTTTAGTAGCCCCCATTTAGCATAATGTCCCTATGTGGTCCCCCCCACACATTATAATACCCCTTTGTGGCTTCCAAACAGTATAATGGATGGATATTGTGAATTTTGCAAAAATTCCACAGAAATTACGATATTAACCATTTGGTGGACAGAATTCAGACACAACAGGGGGAAATTTACCCCAGGTGAACGTATCATAATGGTATAATTCCATATGTAGTGAGTATCCCCTAGATAACTTTTTAGTTTACTTTGAGCCAAATTTGCATAAAAAGAAAATTTTTGTTGTTTTTTGTATCTTTTATTTTGGTTTGTGTTTTGTAAAGATCACATTGTCAGAATCCAGTTTCTGTGGCATTTCGTCATCCGCAGGGTACGGACATTACTCCCACTGACAGAGCAGGGCCCGGTGGAATACCGTACCTATGAGTAGCTGCCCCTTATACACAGATGCACAGGATGACCCCTGAATCACTGACCCGTTGTTCACATAGACTTTCGTGACGATTGGATGATCTGAGTGAATATTCTGTACACGAACCACCTGACATGGGGACAATAAAGATAAGTGAACAGTCCGCACATAGGAATGTAGCATGGGGGCCCCATAGAGCCCACATGGATTGAGGAAGCGGTAACCTAGTGATGGGGCAGAGGAGGAAGCGGTAGCATAGTGATGGGGCAGAGGGGGAAGCGGTAGCCTAGTGATGGGGCAGAGGGGGAAGCGGTAGCCTAGTGATGGGGCAGAGGAGGAAGCGGTAACCTAGTGATGGGGCAGAGGAGGAAGCGGTAATCTAGTGATGTGGCAGAGGAGGAAGCGGTAACCTAGTGATGGGGCAGAGGAGGAAGCGGTAACCTAGTGATGGGGCAGAGGGGGAAGCGGAACCGTGATGGGGCAGAGCGGTAACCTAGTGATGGGGCAGTGGAGTAAGCGGTAACCTAGTGATGGGGCAGAGGAGGAAGCGGTAGCCTAGTGATGGGGCAGAGAGGGAAGCAGTAACCTAGTGATGGGGCAGTGGAGTAAGCGGTAACCTAGTGATGGGGCAGAGGGGGAAGCGGTAGTCTAGTGATGAGGCAGAGGAGGAAGCAGTAACCTAGTGATGGGGCAGAGGAAGCGTAACCAAGGGGCAGGAGGAAGCGGTAACCTAGTGATGGGGCAGAGGAGGAAGCGGTAACCTAGTGATGGGGCAGTGAACTGGGGCAGGGAGGAAGCGGTAACCTAGTGATGGGGCAGTGGAGGAAGGGTAAAAGAAGCGGTAACCTAGTGATGGGGCAGTGGGGGAAGCGGTAACCTAGTGATGGGGCAGTGGAGGAAGCGGTAACCTAGTGATGGGGCAGTGGAGGAAGCGGTAACCTAGTGATGGGGCAGTGGAGGAAGCGGTAACCTAGTGATGGGGCAGTGGAGGAAGCGGTAACCTAGTGATGTGGCAGAGGAGGAAGCGGTAACCTAGTGATGTGGCAGAGGAGGAAGCGGTAACCTAGTGATGGGGCAGTGGAGGATGGGGCAGTGGAGGAAGCGGTAACCTAGTGATGGGGCAGTGGAGGAAGCGGTAACCTAGTGATGGGGCAGTGGAGGAAGCGGTAACCTAGTGATGGGGCAGTGGAGGAAGCGGTAACCTAGTGATGGGGCAGGGAGGAAGCGGACCCAGTGATGGGGCAGTGGAGGAAGCGGTAACCTAGTGATGGGGCAGTGGAGGAAGCGGTAACCTAGTGATGGGGCAGTGGAGGAAGCGGTAACCTAGTGATGGGGCAGTGGAGGAAGCGGTAACCTAGTGATGGGGCAGTGGAGTAAGCGGTAACCTAGTGATGGGGCAGAGGAGGAAGCGGTAACCTAGTGATGGGGCAGAGGGGGAAGCGGTAACCTAGTGATGGGGCAGAGGGGGAAGCGGTAGTCTAGTGATGGGGCAGAGGAGGAAGCAGTAAACAAGTGATGGGGCAGTGGAGGAAGCGGTAGTCTAGTGATGGGGCAGAGGAGGAAGCGGTAACCTAGTGATGTGGCAGAGGAGGAAGCGGTAACCTAGTGATGGGGCAGAGGGGGAAGCGGTAACCTAGTGATGGGGCAGTGGAGGAAGCGGTAGTCTAGTGATGGGGCAGAGGAGGAAGCGGTAACCTAGTGGTGGGGCAGTGGGGGAAGCGGTAATCTAGTGATGGGGCAGAGGAGTAAGCGGTAACCTAGTGATGGGGCAGAGGAGGAAGCGGTAGCCTAGTGATGGGGCAGTGGAGGAAGCAGTAACCTAGTGATGGGGCAGTGGAGTAAGCGGTAACCTAGTGATGGGGCAGAGGGGGAAGCGGTGGCCTAGTGATGGGGCAGAGGAGGAAGTGGTAACCTAGTGATAGGGCAGTGGAGGAAGCGGTAGCCTAGTGATGGGGCAGAGGAGGAAGCGGTAACCTAGTGATAGGGCAGATTTCCTGTATGCTGACAGGTCCTACTGGCCATACAGAATAGAACATATTGTATGTTCTTTGCCTGCTGCACGACAGCTAGAGGGCAGCAAACAGAAGACTACCCTCTGATACTAGACAGCAGTGATAGAGGGTAAAATTGTCCGTTGTATTGAGCTGTTATTGGTGCAACTCTTGTTTTCACGGTTATGGGGGATGGCATCTGGTTCTGTGTGTACACTGCAGCTACTCTGTGGGACACTGTATCTATTCTGTTATAGGGGGCACTGTGGTTCTGTCATGGGGACACAGGTAGATTGTGTGGCGCACGGCGCTCTGGGGCATTGTGTCTGCACTTTGGGGCCTGTGGCTAGCACTGGGGTATTGTGTCTAGTACTGGTATGGGGCACTGTGGCTAACTGGGGGTATTGTGTCTAGTACTAGTATGGGGCACTGTGGCTAACTCTGGGGGTATTGTGTCTAGTACTGGTATGGGGCACTGTGGCTAACTCTGTGGGTATTGTGTCTAGTACTAGTATGGGGCACTGTGGCTAACTGGGGGTATTGTGTCTAGTACTGCTATGGGTCACTGTGGCTAGCTCTGGAGGTACTGTGTCTAGTTCTGTTATGGTCATTGTGACTGTGTTATACGGCACAGTGTCTCATTCTGCATGGGGCTAAATGGCCAGTCTATTTTGGGACACTATCTAATTGAATTTTGGGACACTGCATCTAGTTTTGTTATGGGTTCACTGTGACAGATTGTGTTATGGGGGCACTGTGGCTAGCTCTGGGTGTATTGTGTCTAGTATTGTTATGGGGTATTGTGTCTAGTACTGTTATGTGGCATTGTGGCTAGCTCTGGGGTATTGTGTCTAGTACTGGTATGGGGCCCTGTGGCTAGCTCTGGGGGTATTGTGTCTAGTATTGTTATGGGGCCCTCTGGCTAGATCTGTGGGTATTGTGTCTAGTACTGTTATGGGGCCCTGTAGCTATCTCTGTGGGTATTGTGTCTAGTACTGGTGTGGGGCACTGTGGCTAGCTCTGGGGGTATTGTGTCTAGTACTGGTATGGGGCACTGTGGCTAGCTCTGGGGTATTGTCTAGTACTGTTATGGGGCCCTGTAGCTATCTCTGTGGGTATTGTGTCTAGTACTGGTGTGGGGCACTGTGGCTAGCTCTGGGGGTATTGTGTCTAGTACTGGTATGGGGCACTGTGGCTAGCTCTGGGGTATTGTCTAGTACTGTTATGGGGCCCTGTAGCTATCTCTGTGGGTATTGTGTCTAGTACTGGTATGGGGCACTGTGGCTATCTCTGTCGGTATTGTGTCTAGTACTGGTATGGGGCACTGTGGCTAGCTCTGGGGGTATTGTGTCTAGTACTGGTATGGGGCACTGTGGTTAGCTCTAGGGGTATTGTGTCTAGTACTGTTATGGGGTTCTGTGGCTATCTCTGTGGGTATTGTGTCTAGTACTGGTATGGGGCACTGTGGCTAGCTCTGGGGGTATTGTGTCTAGTACTGGTATGGGGCACTGTGGCTAGCTCTGGGGTATTGTCTAGTACTGTTATGGGGCCCTGTAGCTATCTCTGTGGGTATTGTGTCTAGTACTGGTATGGGGCACTGTGGATTGCTCTGGGGTATTTTGTCTAGTACTGTTATGGGGGCACTGTGGCTAGCTCTGGGGTATTGTGTCTAGTATTGTTATGGGGCCCTGTGGCTAGCTCTGTGGGTAGTGTATCTAGTACTGTTATGGGGCCCTGTGGCTATCTTTGTCGGTATTGTGTCTAGTACTGTTATGGGGCCCTGTAGCTATCTCTGTCAGTACTGTGTCTAGTACTGGTATGGGGCACTGTGCCTAGCTCTGGGGTATTGTGTCTAGTACTGTTATGGGGAACTGTGGCTAGCTCTGGGGTATTGTGTCTAGTACTGGTATGGGGAACTGTGGCTAGCTCTGGGGTATTGTGTCTAGTACTGGTATGAAGCACTGTGGCTAGCTCTGGGGGTATTGTGTCTAGTACTGGTATGGGGCACTGTGGCTAGCGCTGGGGGTATTGTGTCTAGTACTGGTATGGGGCACTGTGGCTAGCTCTGGGGTATTGTCTAGTACTGTTATGGGGCACTGTGGCTAGGTCTGGGGTATTGTGTCTAGTACTGTTATGGGGCCCTGTAGCTATCTCTGTAGGTATTGTGTCTAGTACTGGTATGGGGAACTGTGGCTAGCTCTGGGGTATTGTGTCTAGTACTGGTATGGAGCACTGTGGCTAGCTCTGGGGTTATTGTGTCTAGTACTGGTATGGGGCACTGTGGATAGCTCTGGGGTATTGTGTCTAGTATTGGTATGGGGCACTGTGGCTAGCTCTGGGGTATTGTGTCTAGTACTGGTATGGAGCACTGTGGCTAGCTCTGGGGTTATTGTGTCTAGTACTGGTATGGGGCACTGTGGATAGCTCTGGGGTATTGTGTCTAGTATTGGTATGGGGCACTGTGGCTAGCTCTGGGGTTATTGTGTCTAGTACTGGTATGGGGCACTGTGGATTGCTCTGGGGTATTGTGTCTAGTACTGGTATGGGGCACTGTAGCTAGATCTGGGGGTAGTGTGTCTAGTACTGGTATGGGGCACTGTGGCTAGCTCTGGGGTATTGTGTCTAGTATTGTTATGGGGCCCTGTAGCTATCTCTGTGGGTATTGTGTATAGTATTGTTATGGGGTCCTGTGGGTGGCTAGCTCTGTGGGTATTGTGTCTAGTACTGGTATGGGGCACTGTGGCTAGCTCTGGGGTATTGTGTCTAGTACTGTTATGGGGCACTATGGCTAGCTCTGTTTGGGGATACTGTATTTTATTTTGTTATGGGTATAATTTGAATGGTTATGTTATGGGGATACTGTAGATTGCTTTGTTTTGGGAGCACTGTGGCTCATTCTCTTTGGGGGTACTATGTCCGGTTCTGTTATGGGTTACTTTGGCTGACTCTCTGGCAGTGCTATATCTAGTTGTGTATAGGGGCACTGTGGCTGGTTCTGCAGTGGGCATTGCAGCTGGCACTTGTGGAGGCATTCTTAGCTGGCTCTACTGTGGGAACATGGAGACTTGTTCTGTTACTGGGCTCTGTGGATATCTCTGTGTTGGGAGCACTGCTGCTAACCCCAGTGCATTTGGGGTTGGTTGTTTTATGTGAAATAGTAATCTGTTCAGTGTACATAGGGTTAAACATAAGTCCACTTTGGTAACTTCTGATCTGTTCCAGATGTGCATTTGTGTATGGTCTATGTCCTCTGTGCACATAGATCAGGATAGTTAGTTGTAAAAGTCCTGACAACACTATGTTCTGTTACTGTATACTTGCATCTTATGCTGTTGGTGGTTCTCATTGGAAGCGACACCATAAAGGCACCATTCTTATTGGATGAGTCCCAGAACTGTTACTATAAAATATACAGATTCCTAGGAAGTCATTTAGAAGACTTCACACATGCTACAGAGTCTTGTGTTTATTGTCTTCCCAGACGGAATTTTTCTGAAAAATACTTATGAATTGGAAGCTCAAAGACAATAAGGTGGCTTCTCAATGTGGTATGTCTTAGAGGGTATTTATATTGTGCTCATGCTTTGCTTTTCATCAGTGTAGCTAAATGTATGAGCATAGCTTATGGGATAGAGGTACTTAGATGTCATTTATTTGCATGGAGGGTATTGATTAGAAACATTAATAAAAGGGGTTTTGCTACAAATGACTCTTATCCCCTTATCCACTGTCTAGGAAATAAGTGTGAGATCAGAAGTAGGGGGCCCAAAAATTCCCCTGAATGCTTTAAGTGAATGGTGTGCTAGTGCACATGTGGGGCCAATGCTCCATTCACTTTTTGGGGGTATTGTGATGGCGATCTTCTGATTCCCATGACTTCATAGCTACATACAATTATATACCATCAGTGATGGACTGACCTCTGACCCAGGGGGATCTTCTGGGTTGTTGTTGAACATTTTGTACATGTTTGGATGACCTCCTGTCCAAATATCCCCGGTGACTGGATCCACTGACAGGTTATCCACAAGTGTATCTACGTATACCGACTTGTATAGGAATGAAGAAAAATAGAAGATTTTGAAGGTTGATGCAGTAAATAGATAGATAGATAGAGATGAGATAGATAGATAGAGATGAGATAGATAGATAGATAGAGATGAGATAGATAGATAGATAGTAGATAGATAGATAGATAGATAGAGATAGATAGATAGATAGATAGATATGTAGATAGATAGAGATGAGATAGATAGATATGAGATAGATAGATATGAGATAGATAGATATGAGATAGATATGATATGAGATAGATAGATATGTAGATAGATAGATATGAGATAGATAGATATGAGATAGATAGATATGAGATAGATATGAGAGATAGATAGATAGATAGATAGATAGATAGATAGATAGATATGAGATAGATAGATAGATATGAGATAGATAGATAGTATGAGATAGATAGATATGAGAGATAGATATGAGAGATAGATAAGATATGTAAGAGATAGATGCGACTAGATGAGATAGATAGATAGATAGATACTGTAGATAGATAATATATAGATAGATAGATAGATAGATATGAGACAACAATAGGCAGCACTCCAAAATTGTAGTAAAAAGATGAGTGGCATCAGTGTATAAAGTTATATAATGCTGAAGCCTCAGTCCAAATGAATCATCAATTTCATGTTCAAACAGCATAAAATCCACAATGTGCGATACAATCATGTGGTGTGTGATACGGTGTAATTTACCTTGTGGAATCCAGACTGCTAGTACAATGCAGAGAAGTGCTGCCTGGTGTCTCACAAGTCCAACCAACCCGGCATCTACCGTAATAGTATGGCGGATGTTGGGAAGGGGTTAAGACACTGCTCATATTCTAAGGGATGCCAACAGTTCATCATGTCTCTAGTGGAGGTAGTACTTACACAAAATTATTGTCTTTTTGGGGATAAGTACTGCATTAAAGCCCAAGGAACCGCCATGGGCTCAAATGTGGCGCCGGTGTACGCAAATATTTACATACAGGCTTTGGAGAAACAGTACGTCTAAGTATCCCACCACTATGGGCAAGTTCGCAGGTGGTGGAGATACATAGACGATATTTTTCTCATTTGGATGAGGGCTGAGAACTTTCTTTTGAATTTTCCTAACTATCTCGTAGATTGTAAGCCCTTGCGGGCAGGGCCCTCTATACCACTGCGCCAGTCGGTCACTGTTAGTATTATATTTGTTTTTTATATTTTGTATACCGTATGTAAACCCTCAAATGTAAAGCACCATGGAATTAATCTAATAATGTACAGAGCACCATGGAATTACTATAATAATGTACAGCACCATGGAATTAATATAATAATGTACAGCACCATGGGATTAATATAATAATGTACAGAGCCAGGAAATATAATAAGACAGCACCAACAAAAAGCCCAGCAAAAAAAACCGCACCATGGATTAATATAATAATGTACAGCACCATGGAATTACTATAATAATGTACAGCACCATGGAATTACTATAATAATGTACAGCACCATGGAATTACTATAATAATGTACAGCACCATGGAATTACTATAATAATGTACAGCACCATGGGATTACTATAATAATGTACAGAGCACCATGGAATTAATATAATAATGTACAGCACCATGGGATTATAATAAAATTGTGACCCCGTTATATAACCACCCCGTTTTAAACCTACAGCACCATGGAATTAATATAATAATGTACACACCATGGAATTAATATAATAATGTACAGCACCATGGAATTAATATAATAATGTACAGCACCATGGAATTACTATAATAATGTACAGAGCACCATGGATATATAATAAGCACACCGGAAAACACCCCAAAAAACCCCCATTAATATAATAATGTACAGAACCATGGAATTACTATAATAATGTACAGCACCATGGAATTACTATAATAATGTACAGCACCATGGGATTACTATAATAATGTACAGAGCACCATGGAATTAATATAATAATGTACAGAGCACCATGGAATTAGTATAATAATGTACAGCACCATGGAATTAATATAATAATGTATAGCACCATGGAATTAATATAATAATGTACAGCACCATGGAATTAATATAATAATGTACAGCACCATGGAATTAATATAATAATGTACAGCACCATGGAATTAATATAATAATGTACAGCACCATGGGATTAATATAATAATGTACAGCACCATGGAATTAATATAATAATGTACAGAGCACCATGGAATTAATATAATAATGTACAGCACCATGGAATTACTATAATAATGTACAGCACCATGGAATTAATATAATAATGTACAGAGCACCAATAAAAAGTACAGCCCAGGATTACTATAATAATGTACAGCACCATGGAATTACTATAATAATGTACAGAGCACCATGGGATTAATATAATAATGTACAGCACCATGGAATTACTATAATAATGTACAGCACCATGGATAAAAAAGTACAGCACCAGAAAAAAATTACTATAATAATGTACAGCACCATGGAATTACTATAATAATGTACAGAACCATGGAATTAATATAATAATGTACAGCACCATGGAATTACTATAATAATGTACAGAGCACCAGGGAATTAATATAATAATGTACAGCACCATGGAATTAATATAATAATGTACAGCACCAGGGAATTAATATAATAATGTACAGCACCATGGAATTAATCTAATAATGTACAGCACCATGGAATTACTATAATAATGTACAGAGCACCAGGGAATTAATATAATAATGTACAGCACCATGGAATTAATATAATAATGTACAGCACCATGGAATTAATATAATAATGTATAGCACCATGGAATTAATATAATAATGTACAGAGCACCATGGAATTAATGGTGCTATATAAATAAACAATAATAATAATAATTTGAATACATTGATCCCATTGTTACATTCACAATAGTGGACTCAACAGAGAGTGTCCAATTCTTGGATGTGTTGTCAGTGTACGGCAACAGCATTCTCCTCTACTTTATACTCTAAGCTAGCAGATGTCAACAATTTGCTTTTGTTCATCAGTAACATTCGAGGAGCATGATCAGTGGGATACCAATAGGACAACTGAGGAGGGTCAAAAGGATAGTGAGAAATCCTGACAACGTTGGTGAGGCATTGGATGTGATGGAACATAAATTTGTTTCCAGAGGTTATCCAGGACAGATGGTAAATAGACATAGGAGAGAAGTTGAGCCCAAAAATAGAGAGGATTTTCTATCCCCATTGTCTAGAAAAACAAAGTAAACAAATTCTGTTCATTTCTACCTATAATGAACAGAGTAAAAACATGGCCAGGATTATTTGGAAGCTTTAGCTGATGTTCCTGAGTTGTCTGAACATGAAGTTGATGATTCATTTGGATTGATGTTTCAGTATTATATAACGTTATACACTGATGCCACTCATTGCTTGATGTGCTGGAACCTTTCTGTATGAGGCAATAAACACCCTCAGTTTTTCACTACAGTGTTGGACTGCTGCCTATTTTTGTCATATATTACTGGGGCAAACATCTCTAGAATTTGCCCTTTTCTCACCGTGGAAACATCAAAACCCCTCATTGTCGCTCTGATTCTCTCTCGTCTTCACTATTGCAATTCTCTTCTGATTGTTCTTCCTCTTACTAAACTCTCCCCACTACAATCTGTCCTGAATGCGGCCGCCAGACTCATCTTTCTGTCACTCAGATACACAGACGCATCTACCTTGTATCAGTCAATGTATTGGTTGTCCATCCATCACAGAATACTGTATAATATAAAATTATCACACTGACCCACAAATCCATCCATAGCGCTGCGCCCCCCTATATCTCCTCTCGTCACTGTCTACCGCCCTAACCGTCCCCTCCGTTCTGCCAATGACCTTAGACTTGCATCCCCTGTTATCCGATCATCCCATTCCTGTCTCTAAGACTTTTCTCGAGCTGCATCGGTGCTCTGGAACGCTTTACCCCGGACAATCCGATTAATCCCCAACTACAGCAGCTTCAAAACTTCCCTAAAATCACATCTGTATGGTCAGGCTTATCACGTGTCCTGATCACAGTGTAGAGTGCGGAGGTGGAGAACAATAACACCTTTTATCCTTCCTCCTCTGTTCCTCAGATCCTGGCCCCTCCATCTAGAAGTTACACTGCACTCCTTGCACTTAGTATCTGTTTATTCACAGATACCGGCTGGTGACGGCTCATACAGCTTCAGTTACACAACCTTTTCTATTAAAACATGGCTGGACCATTGTAGCAAACAAGCCCTCTGACCTCTTGTGTCCCCCGATCTCCTCATAGAATGTAAGCTCTTGCGAGCAGGGCCCTCACTCCTAATGTTTGATATGTTTATTTCTTTGTCACATTGTAATGTCTCACATTGTCTGTTCTTGTGTCCTCTGATTTGTAAAGTGCTACGGAATATGTTGGCGCTATATAAATAAAGTTATTATTAATTATTATCATAATAATAATAATTATTATTATTATTATTAAGGCCGGTACCCTGAGGCTGCCACACCCTCTTCTTCTACCAGTGGTTCAGTCTTTATTTTGGATGATAGATAGATAGATAGATAGATAGATAGATAGATAGATAGATAGGAGATAGATAGATAGATAGTAGATAGATAGATAGATAGATATGGGATAGATAGATATGGGATAGATAGATAGATAGATAGGAGATAGATAGATAGATATGAGATAGATATGAGATAGATAGATATGAGATAGATAGATAGGAGATAGATAGATAGATATGAGATAGATAGATAGATAGATATGAGATAGATAGATAGATATGAGAGAGATAGATAGATATGAGATAGATAGATAGATAGATAGATATGAGATAGATAGATCGATAGATAGATATGAGACAGATAGATAGATAGATAGATAGATAGATATGAGATAGATAGATAGATATGAGAGAGATAGATAGATAGATATGAGATAGATAGATAGATAGATATTAGATAGATAGATAAATATGAGATAGATATTAGATATATAGATAAATATTAGATAGATAGATATGAGATAGATAGATAGATATGAGATAGATAGATATTAGATAGATATGAGAGAGATAGATAGATATGAGATAGATATTAGATAGATAGATAGATAGATAGATGAGATAGATAGATATGAGATAGATAGATAGATATGAGATAGATAGATAGATAGATATGAGAGATAGATAGATAGATATGAGAGAGATAGATAGATAGAGATAGATAGATAGATATGAGATAGATAGATAGATATGAGATAGATAGATATGAGACAGATAGATAGATATGAGATAGATAGATATGAGATAGATAGATAGATATGAGAGAGATAGATAGATATTAGATAGATATGAGATAGATAGATAAATATGAGATAGATATTAGATATATAGAGAAATATTAGATAGTAGATTGAGATAGATAGATAGATATGAGATAGATAGATATGAGATAGATAGATATTAGATAGATATGAGAGAGATAGATAGATATGAGATAGATATTAGATAGATAGATAGATATGAGATAAAGATAGATAGATAGATTGAGATAGATAGATATGAGATAGATAGATAGATATGAGATAGATAGATATTAGATAGATATGAGAGAGATAGATAGATATGAGATAGATAGATATTAGATAGATATGAGAGAGATAGATAGATATGAGATAGATATTAGATAGATAGATAGATAGATATGAGAGATAGATAGATAGATAGATAATAGATAGATAGATAGATAGATAGATAGATTAGATAAGAGATAGATAGATATTAGATAGATAAATATGAGATAGATATTAGATAGATAGATATGGAATAGATAGATAGATAGATTAGATTTCATCTATTTTTACCTTAACTGGGGACAGAGACCAATCTTTATTCTTCTTAAAGACATTAATGGTATGAGCCGTGAGATCTGCAGCATAGATATATCTACAAGACATGAGCATCACAGGGAAACAATGAAGTCTTGCTTTACAATAACCCTTTCACTACCAGCATATTCACAAATAAAGCCCAAAATAAAGAAAAGAAAAAAAAGATTGATACCTGTACCCGTATTTTGTTTTAAAAAAATGCATAAAAGTCCAGTAGAGCCTGACATGTACAATACCGGCTACAACAGACACTCAGGATGTGCACACACAGGTCACGTATGAATATGTCTACTTCAAAACTAAAGAAAGCTAAAATTTCAGGCATCTATATGTTGGCAAATATCCAAGTCACTGAATTGACAACTGTCCTGGCTAGGTGCAGGGTGTGATCACATGTACAACTGTACTGACTAGGTGCAGGGTGTGATCACATGTACAACTGTACTGACTAGGTGCAGGGCGTGATCACATGTACAACTGTCCTGACTAGGTGCAGGGCGTGATCACATGTACAACTGTCCTGACTAGGTGCAGGGTGTGATCACATGTACAACTGTACTGACTAGGTGCAGGGTGTGATCACATGTACAACTGTTCTGACTAGGTGCAGGGTGTGATCACATGTACAACTGTCCTGACTAGGTGCAGGTTGTGATCTTATGTACAACTGTCCTGACTAGGTGTGGGGCGTGATCACATGTACAACTGTCCTGACTAGGTGCAGGTTGTGATCTTATGTACAACTGTCCTGACTAGGTGCGGGGCGTGATCACATGTACAACTGTCCTGACAAGGTGTGGGACGTGATCACATGTACAACTGTCCTGACTAGGTGCAGGGTGTAATCACATGTACAACTGTCCTGACTAGGTCCTGACTGGGGGTAGCATGGTGGCTCAGTTGTTAGCACTGCAGCCTTGCAGCGCTGGAGTCCTGGGTTCAAATCCTGCCAAGGACAACATCTGCAAGGTGTTTGTATGTTCTTCCTGTGTTTGTGTGGGTTTCCTCCGGGTACTCCGGTTTCCTCCCACACTCCAAAGACATACTGATAGGGAATGTAGATTGTGAGCCCTATATGGGACAGTGACTGACAATGTCTGTAAAGCGCTGCGGAATAAGATGTCACTATACAAGTAAGCATAATAAATAAATAAATAGGTGCAGGGCGTGATCACATGTACAGCTGTCCTGACTAGGTGCAGGGTGTGATCACATGTACAACTGTCCTGATTAGGTGCAGGGTGTGATCACATGTAACAAGAAGAAAAGTTCCAGTATTCCTATCTTCTTGGGGTCACTGGAATCTGTAGAGAGGAACAGACGAGGTTGTGATTGGTAGGAGGGGTGATAACATACTTGGAACAAACCTGACTGGTTATGAATTGGTTCTGTTATCCCTAATATGGGATAACATGAAGAAAAGTTCCTGTACCCCTTCAGAGTTGACTCTGTAACTCCCAGGGTCCATATTTCATGCGCTAAATCTCAAATAACTAATAGACCTCACTAGTGATCTGTTCACATGCACATGGTTCCTAAAGATGGTGGCGGACTCTCCTAGTACCCCAGTCCAGCCCTGTAAGGACCCGTTGTGGGCTGAAACATCTTGTCTGCTAGGAATAAGAAGACGTCATTGAAGGCCACTTACTTTTTATCATTAGAAATGGTGATTCCATTGCCGTTATAAAATCCTGTGACCACGTGTCTGACGTCTCCTGGGCTGTAATACACCACGCCTGTCCACGATAAGCCAAGAAAAAATTCCACAATTTTCATGGGGATTTGAGAAAAGTAAAAATCGTTGGTGGCGTAGAAGCTCTCAGGCCCGACGGCGACGATATCATTAACACTAAAGAAAGACAAAAAGGGAGAACGAGTAAAGAGAAGGGTCCAGGATTAGAACAAAGGATCTAATTTTTTTTTCAGAAACAGCGCCACTCTTGTCAGAAGGCCATGGCTGGTATTGCCGCTTAGTTCCATTGCCTTAAAATAAGGGTGATCTGCAATATCGGACACAACCTAGAGAGCCATATTAAAGGGCAGGTGTCAAGTCAGTTCATTCATTCACTATTTTTTGTAGGGCCGCAGGGTGTGGTATATTGTGGTGCAGCGTGTTGTGGGCGGGGTTTGTTATTCCGTGTCTTGCCATGGGGCAAGGTTTGCCAGAATATTCTCGCTTTCACAATATTTCCTGTATATTGTCCTCACTAAAGACCTTACAGAATTTTATGGCAGTAAAACTTGGACGCCATTCAGTCGTGTGAATAGGGACTTAGGTTAGAGATATAACCCTCTTACCTGCAGAATCACATGGCCATTGGGGTCTATGGGGAAGGGGCCGAGCTTCTACTGTGTGTGGCGGCAGCAGCACTGTCCAGCCATGCCCTTTGTGTAGTCCAGGTATATTGAAGGGGGTTGTGATGTGTGTGGGTGCCTTGTATACAGTGCTGAGCAAAAGTTTTTGGCAGGTGTGAAAAAATGGCCATAACAATGCTTTCAGAATTAGAAGGGTTAATCTTTATTTTTATCAATGAATGAAGAAAAGAGAAATGTAAATCCCATCAATATTTGGTGTGACCTTTGCCCTTTGCCTTCCATCAGTTCTTCTCGGTACTTGCAGACAGTATTTGGCAGAACTGGGCAGGGAGGTTGTTCCCGCCATCTTGGAGAACTAAGCACAGATCTTCTGTGGATGTTGCTTGCTCCAATCCTTCTGTCTCTTTATCTCATCCCAGACAGACTGGATGATGATGAGATCAGGGCTATATCTGTGGGGGCCGGATCATCACTTCCAAGACTCCTCCTCCAAAGGGCAAAGGTCACACCAAATATTGATGGGATTTACATGTTACTTTATTTACTTAATTTTGTTCATTGATAAAAATAAACTATTAACCCTTCTATTTCCAAGGAATTCTTACTATGCAGAAATTTTTCTATGACTGCCTAAAACTTTTGCACGGTACTGTGGGTAGGTGAAACATAATGTACGGATCTGAATCTCCCTGATGTTCCTTCACAAAGTTGGTAAGAATGTATCACAGTGTAATAGAAAGATATTGAAAAATTTTCAGAGGGTCGTGCAAAGGGTCTTTTCTTTTTTTGGGGGGGGGGGGGGTTGGTGGATTTTGGCTGACCGGTGTCCGTACCTGTTAAGAAGTTCATGTTTGATGGATTTCAGATGGACAAGAGAATTTTCTTCCTCTACAAACTTAAATATCTCAATAATGGATTGTAACTGCGGATGATTCACCACGAAGAGGTAGACCGCACCGTCTGAAAATACAAGGAATAGTTTTTTGCCCGACCAGTTGTATTTTTCAATGGCACCACTTTGGGAAAGGAATAGCTTATCGATTAAATAACCTTAATTCAACAAATTAGTAAGATTTCACAGATACCAAAATTAGATGTAAGATACTGTGCAAAAGTTTTAGGCAGGTATAGGAGGGTAAAAATACTGCACAGTAAAAATGCTTTCAGAAATCGAAGGGTTGATAGTGTATGAAGTGAATGAGAAGAAAAGAGAAATGTAAATCCCATCAATATTTGGTGTGACCTTTGCCCTTTGGAGGAGGAGTCCTGGAAGTGATGATCCGGCCCCCACAGATATAGCCCTGATCTCATCATCATTCAGTCTGTCTGGGATGACATGGAGAGACAGAAGGATTGGAGCAAGCACCATCCACAGAAGATCTGTGCTTAGTTCTCCAAGATGGCGGGAACAACCTACCAGGAGGTCTGCCAAAAACTGTCTGCAAGTACCGAGAAGAACTGATGGAAGGCAAAGGTCACACCGAATATTGATGGGATTTGCATTTCTCTTTCCTTCATTCACTTTATAGTGATAGGACAGGTCATCAAATAAATAGGGGCCCGAACCCAAGGCATCGACCGATCAGCAGTTGGAAGAGGCCACAGTATTCAGGTGACTGCTGCGGCCTCTTCAGTATTTACCAAGCACAGCGCCGTACACTGTATAGTGGCTGTGCTTGGTATTGCAGGTCAGCCCATTCACTTGAGTGGGACTGAGCCATGATCCGTGATATCACATGGCCTGTGAAGTAGAAGCAGCACCTTGTAGTTTTCTAGTATTTGTAGTAACTAGAACTCTCCGGGAAGAGCTGACAAGCCCGGAGGTCTCTGTTATTCTATATGTGATATACTCTGGTCACATAAAAAGGGGTGTGGCCAATATATTTTCATGCTTGCATCACAAAAAGGGGGCGTGGTCCATCCCCAACATAGGGTTGTTCTCCTGTTGGCACATATGCCATAGTATTCGGTCTGCAAAGAGACTGTATATACTAAACAATAGAATATCTGCAGCCGATCGCTAAACCATGGAGGGGAGACTGAGAGTTGTGAGTATTGCTTTTATTGTTTAACCAAGTTTTGGCCAAACCCGGACAACCCCTTTAAGACAAAGTGGCTGCTATTAGCGGCTCCTGCACTTTCCATCTGTTTTTTCTACATGCGGCCTTTAACCTTTGCCCTCAGCTAAACTTTCCCCTTCACCCTGGCTAGTCTCCAGTATTTGTCGGATCAGTGACATTGATGTGCTGTATGACATACGGGTCACAAGTCTGGGGCTCGGGACATCGACTATATTATAATCGACCATTAAGAGATTCAGCCGCAGAATATCCAAGGATCTATGGCTATTTACAACATATTAAAGGAGTTTCCTAGGCAAACTTGGAAACCCAGGGGGGTGGAGGGCGCCCTTCCCTATCTAGCCCAGGTCAGGTCCTCCAATCCATTCCAAGTCTACAATGGATGGGCTGGTAGTGACGCAGATCACATGTCTGGCCTCAGTGGTCACATGTTAGGTTCTGGTGACATCACTGGTAACACTCCAGAGGCCAGGGATTGGTTACCTGAGCCACTGCATTTCCAGTGCGGCCATGGAATGGAGCAGCGGACCTGAGGCCGGCAATGGACGTCTTACCCTTGTCATCGATGTACGTGCTTATTCCATGAGGGTTAAAAGAAGACGAATCAAACCCTTTACTGATCCGCAGAAGAGACGGACTGCCGCTGCCGCTATTCAGGTCTAACAGCAGTATTGCTCCAGGTTTATCAGATACAACAGGAGGAAACTTCAGCCCCTGAAAAACAGATGTGCAGGGAATGAGTAGACAGGCACGGTACCCCTCCTCCACCCCAAAATGATGACATGTCTTGATCTTGCTCTAAGCTGAGAAATGGAAACAATTGTATCCAGTCCAGACAATGCTCTGCACGAAATGTCCAGATGTCTGCTGGTTTGCTACAATGTATCAGGCTGTTGCTCTCACAGAGCATTGTCTAGACTGGGGGGGGGGAATCATCCGAAAATCAGTCACTGGGAGATAAAGCAAACTATGCAGCAAGTGCCCGACCTGTCCTCAGGGTCTTCTCTATGTGATATCCATATGTCCCAACATACAGTACGAGTCCCTACTGGATTGTACACCACCCTTAATCCAACTAAACCTCTGCTCGGTAATGCCCACTTTGGGGTATATTTACACTTTTACCCCCTTTGAGGTAAAGAAGGTTGGAGAAGTGTTAGCTTGAGGTTTCTTGGCAATAGACCGTCATACCCTTCAGACCTGGTAAAGCCTGAGCCTACCGGAGGATCCTCTGCCGGGCCAGTCCATTGGTTGGGAGGTTGGTCTGTATAGGGACCCCCTAGGATCACATGTGGGTATTTGGGATTCCTAATTCTTATGTATAACAATTCTATAATGTATCAGTATTTTGGCGCACACTTTGCAGGCCACGTGAGAGGAGAGGACACATATATATATATATATATATATTCTATAGATAGTAATAATGGATTTCTACAAAATGACGTCATTCAATACAATCTATGAAGAAATGGCCAATACTCACAACACTAAAAAAAGCCAACCCGTTAGGAAGGACCTCGATATCTTCAGAACCAGCCTCTGAGAAAGAATAGAACAAGAGGTTAAAAGTGATTCTATAGTTCAGAGCTGCATTCACAATTCTGCAGCTTCAGAGCTGAAATCTGTCGATTTGCATTTTGGGAAGTGTAATCGTACCAGGTAATATTCATTGGGAAATTGAATACCCCCTTCCCCCGTATTGTAAGGGGTCCTTTTACATGGCAGAGTCTGGCATGGATGTCCGCCACAAATTCCTCTTCATTTTCCGCTGTCTGAACATGCCCTAAGACCTCGATAAGGCTTACAACAAGCTTACTGATGTGGTAGAAAATGACTTACAGATTATGCCCCATGTAAAAACTTACCTATCCCTTTCAAGAACTGACAATTTGGGAGATTCACTTCTGTTTCTACTTCTTTGAAGATTCTGCCTCTATGGCTGCAAAAATGAGTAAAGTCACTGATGTCATTTCAAAAAATTTCAGTGCACAAAAAATGTCAAATTTTTTCAAAATTTTTAAATCTTATTATGATAAAATTTACTACAGGGTGGCCCCAGAACCCATGTGAGGTTTGTACAGGATAATGGAAGAAGGGCGTGCAGGAGATGTTGGGAATGGTCTCCACCAGCGGCTCTACAAGCTGTGCCCATCAGGGGAACCTTCTGCGACAGGCGTTCCATATTCCAGACAAAAATTTCCGTTTTCTGTTCCATTTCGGACAATGTCTGTGGATTAGGTTAATAAACCCTACCCTTTAAGTTACCCGGTAAAAGTCGCCACCGTTAGGTCTGGTCACCATGGAGGCAAGTTAAGACAGTAATGCAACGAGTCCAAATGGCCGTCTACGATCATAGCCAGTAGCCATATGTCACACTCGTGTTTACCTCCTGCACAGTTGACTCTAGACATGGCTTCAGGCGAAGGGATTTCAGTACATGTTAACCTGTTGTACATTTGATGTGCGCCTGATATTTGCACTGAAAAATATTTGCTATGATTTCCTCGGGGTTCTTATACATCCTCTCCTGATGTCTGCAACAAGTGTCTGAACTCACTCCTGCCTATTGTTTTGGCCATGGATCCCGTGTTACGTCACTTCCATGCTAAACCATGTGTACTGCTTTGTGCTGGATGACGAAGGTCTGGAAACTGACTGGCAAAGCAGTAGGTGTACATAGACCTCGAATTGAAAATGCCATGTTGGCCATCGGCAAAGGGTTACGACCTAAGGGCCACCAGTAAAATTCATCATGAGCCCATTATACTGAGACATGGAAATATTACCTGCATGTAGGGGATGTGGGCCTACACAGCGGCAGCAGCAAGATGATCGGGGCCCGGGAGGGAGAATACTGACTCTGCGTCTAGATGTCGTCTTAGCCACCCAGTGTCTCTACAGTATATAAAGTAGGCTGTTTCTTAAATAATCTACACAGTGTATTATACAGATCCATAGCTTGGGAGCCCACCCCGACTCAGGGGCCCGCCCGGGGATTCACCTGTAGGCCATTGATATAAACTTATAATCTATTTTGTCATTATGTGCTAACCAGGTCTTGAACCCAGGAGATTATTTATGCAAAGCAGTCGCCCTAGTGCCTGAGCCATTACTCTCAATGGAAGTTTTTTTTCTCTTACCAAACTTCAATAGTAATTTTTATTTCTATGCCTAATGTGGCTGCTCTCTGAAAGCTGGGCAGCTGAATGGTAAGATGGCTACTGAAGACTGCAACGCTGAGCGTGGCTGGTAAATGCGACCGATACATAGAACATGGTTCCCAGAACCAACCCAGCCAAGTGAACCCAGCCTGACTATAGGACAGATTTGATGAATGATGCCCGATAAGTATTCTCCGCTACACAAGAGACACGGGCTCCATCTATTGCTGCACTCCATTGATCTTTTGCTCCAAAGAGTCTTACACAACACTAGAGAAACCTTTATTCCTGGTTGTTCGGCCTTGGTCAGGGCTTTTTTGTAGACATTTGTACAGATTTCACAATGTTCTGTCAGGATTGGGAAAGGTTTGCGACGCTTTGCTTAAAAACCCATTTACTTGAATGGGTTTTTAAAGCAATGCGTGGGTGTGCGCTTACACCCTCTGCGCTGCGAAGCCAGTTTTTTTCGTCAGACACAAAGTCACAGGAATCTGGGTCACAAGGTGATGTCTGGGACTATCTTAGCACAGGCTGTTACAAGTCAGGAGCAAAATCCTGGGCTTCAAGGAGCACATGGAATTAAGTAGTGAACAGAAAGGGTTAAACAAACCAGAATATGTTTCATATTTAGGTTTTTCGGTGTAGCCCTCTTCCGCTGTGATGACAGCTTTGCGCACTCTTGGCATTCTCTCAACCAGCTTCTTGAGGTAGTCACCTGGAATGGTTTTCCAAGAGTCTCAAAGGAGTTCACCTCTTGGCTACTTCCCTTATTACATGGACTGCAATAAGCCCAAAAAGTCAGAAATTCCTATTTTGCAACTTTTTCAGCGCCAAAATTCTTGGCTTGGTAAATTCCTCCCAGTGTCTCTTTAGGGGATTTGGAGCTCTGTATCAGAAACTTCACAATAGTTGGACTTTTAGAGATCCACATTGGCCCCTCTTATACCGTAGAGGTTTTCCGAGTACTATTATACCCACCGCCCACCCACTAGGCAGTTCTTAGCGGATCACTACTGGTGGTGCAGAAGATGTGCAAGGCCTCTGTTGGAATAATGTCTATTATTGCCTGTTTATATGCTTATTACTGCAGGAGCTTCTGTCTCTAAGGATGTTATATTGTTAATAAATCACTGTTAAGAAGGAGGGGGTCAGAGAAGCAAAACTTGGAAGTTCCTCTCTGTAATTGTAACTGCAGCGCAGAGCACACGGAGCTCACAGACAAGAAGCTGAGATACTAAGCTAAGGAATGCAAACTATAAATGGATTATCCTTGTTCCTGAATAAAAATATGTTTACTGTGAACGCCTGGACAGTGCAAAGATTAATCCACCGCCAACAGCCACCGAGGGTAAAGAAGACTTCCGGTCCAGGGGTTGTTGCTCGCTGGAGCCCAGACAGCGCAAGTATGAACAGTAATACAAGGCACTTACCAGAAATTCACTATCCTCTCCCCCAGGAGGGCCAGGAGCGCCCCAACAAGGGTTATCTTGAGCAGTCTCCCCATGTCTGCTGTGCTGTCCCAGGCTGCAGAGTAGATGAGGCTGGGTCTGTGCACGTTGTGTAACCTGCCTGTACTCCTGAACCTGCCTGCCGCCTGCTGCACACCTGTCAGACTGGCCTGCTATGGAGGGGTGGTCCTAGAAATACAAGTTATTACCTATACACAGGATATGTGATAAGTGCCTGACCGCTGGGGGTCTCACCATGTATTATTTGTAGGTTAGGGTGTTGTTTACATTGTGTACTGTCATAATGGTATTATATTTGAGAGGGAATCACTCCCTATGACATATACCAGTATTGTATACAATGTCAGTGCTCATTTAGGGCACTACTTTCCCCTCCCCTTATATAGACTTTGCTAAAGATGTACATTCCTGCATGGCTCATCTAGCCTGTATTATGATATATGTGGTATCTCCAATTTCTCATTTTATTTATTGTCTTTTTGTTTCTACATTCATATGTATGTTTTTTTATACAAGCATCAATAAAATGTTATTTTATTATTTGGTGGTCATGATTTTCTGTTCTAAGTGTCATTATATGGAGAATTTTGTGCAACTCTCTCTACGGTTCTATGTGAACAACTTCGGACCTAACCAGAGGATCGCTTCATCCGAACACTGGACACAAGGAATCTTCAGAGGTTCGCCCATCTTTAAAGGGGATTTCCGGGCAAAATTTTTTTTTAAAAAAAGGTCTGTTAGTGCTATTAATGGGTTAATAAGTGCACCCAAATACCTTTAGCAGTGTTTTGAGTGATTTCTGGCTTTCTCTGGGAGCTCCTGGCATCTTCTGCATTTGTTTACATGGGTAGCTTCATGCTGTCTTGGCTAATGCAATGCATCATGGTAGCTGTAGGCTGACTCACACTATCTCCCTCTCACTCACTCCTTCCTCTCTCACTCCCTCACACCCCCTCCCTCTCTCCCTAGCTATCCCATCCACTACTAGCCCTTCCCAACTAACTAACTCAGCTTCCCCTCCATCCCATCATACTTACCTGTCTTCGGACTGCGCACGTGCCAGCAGAATCAAAGAAGAGGTGGAGCCATCCCAGAAGGGAAGTCTGGACAGGAAGACAGGTAAGTATGATGGGGTGCGGGGGGAGTATTGATGAGGTTCCATTTCCAGAAATGGGGAAACGAAACGTCACCAGATAGTCAGAAAATGTGCCTAGGGCGGTCACATGACCACCCCAGGGATTTGGGTAACTATACATTTTTGCTAAAGTATTTCATTTAGAAAGTAGGCGGAGGGAGGGTGTTTAGATTAGTGTAGGAATTTTATCAAGGACAACCCCTTTAATTATTATATGTTTATATATGTGACAGAGAGAGTATGGCATAAAAATATATGGATTTAGGTAATAGCCTAGTTGGTAAGTTATATCTGTAAGTGAGTGTTGGTGTGGATGGGGATAGCTCTGATATTATATCTGGAACTTGCAGTCCTCTCTGAGCTGGTGGGTAGAGATGCAGCAGCATAATGGAAGGAAGGCCAGGAGATTGGGAGTAGTACTTGCTGTGGTCACGGTGGCAAGGACCTTGACCAGGTCCTCTGATGTTCCTCCTAGGCTGGTGCAGTGGTGAGGGGGCCTGCAAGGAGTCTGATGGTTATGGTGCTACCCCAGGGCACATCGTAATGGTAATGAGTCTTCCTGAGCCCATTGGTGGTTGGAGTGCCCATGATGGTAGGTGCAGGAAGACTCAGGAGACTGGGTTACTAAGAAGGTAGGATTTTTACTGTGGTAGAACAGGGGGGATCCAAACAACTTGCAGATACAGAAGGTATCTTAAGAGTATTCAATGGGGTTGAATGCTACTTCCCAGGTGGCAGTCAGTGTAGGCTATAAAAATAAAAACCAGGAAAACCCCTTTAAGCTAGACTTATAACCCTGTCCAACCCCCTTCCACTGAACATATCTTAATTGTATATTAACCCCCAGATAAAATTATTTTCACCCAAATTTACAAAAAAGAAAGAACATTTTTGTTGGTTTTTGCATCTTTTATTTTGGTTTGTGTTTTGTAAAGTTCAAATTGTCAGAATCCAGTTTCTGCAGCATTTCGTCATCCGCAGGGTACGGACATTACTCCCACTGACAGAGCAGAGCCCGGTGGAATACCGTACCTATGAGTAGCTGCCCCTTATACACAGACGCACAGGATGACCCCTGAATCACTGACCCGTTGTTCACATAGACTTTGGTGACGATTGGATGATCTGAGTGAATATTCTGTACACGAACCACCTGACATGGGGACAATAAAGATAAGTAAGTGAGCAGACCCCAGATAGGAATGTAGCATGGGGGCCCCATAGAGCCCACATGGACTGAGGAAGCGGTAACCTAGTGATGGGGCAGAGGAGGAAGCGGTAACCTAGTGATGGGGCAGAGGGGGAAGCGGTAACCTAGTGATGGGGCAGAGGAGGAAGCTGTAACCTAGTGATGGGGCAGAGGAGGAAGCAGTAGCCTCCAGTGATGGGGCAGAGGAGGAAGCGGTAACCTAGTGATGGGGCAGAGGAGGAAGCGGTAACCTAGTGATGGGGCAGAGGAGGAAGCGGTAACCTAGTGATGGGGCAGAGGGGGAAGCAGTAGCGGCTAGTGATGGGGCAGAGGGGGAAGGGGTACCTAGTGATGGGGCAGAGGGGGGGGGGGAGCCTAGTGATGGGGCAGAGGGGGAAGCGGTAACCTAGTGATGGGGCAGAGGAGAAAGCGGTAGCCTAGTGATGGGGCAGAGGGGGAATCTGTAACCTAGTGATGGGGCAGAGGAGGAAGCGGTAACCTAGTGACGGGGCAGAGGGGGAAGCGGTAACCTAGTGACGGGGCAGAGGGGGAAGCGGAACCAGTGACGGGGCAGAGGGGAAGCGGTAGCCAGGACGGGGCAGCGGGGGAAGCGGAGCCAGGACGGGGCAGCGGGGGAAGCGGAGCCAGGACGGGGCAGAGGGGGAAGCGGAGCCAGTGACGGGGCAGAGGGGGAAGCGGAGCCAGGACGGGGCAGAGGGGGAAGCGGAACCAGGCGGGGCAGAGGGGGGGAACCAGTGACGGGGCAGAGGGGGAAGCGGAACCAGTGACGGGGCAGAGGGGGAAGCGGAACCAGGACGGGGCAGAGGGGGAGCGGAACCTAGGACGGGGCAGAGGGGGAAGCGGAGCCAGGACGGGGCAGGGGGGAAGCGGAGCCAGGACGGGGCAGCGGGGGAAGCGGAGCCAGGACGGGGCAGGGGGGGAAGCGGAGAGTGACGGGGCAGAGGGGGAAGGGGAGCCTAGTGACGGGGCAGAGGGGGAAGCGGTAGCCTAGTGACGGGGCAGAGGGGGAAGCGGTAACCTAGTGACGGGGCAGAGGGGGAAGCGGTAACCTAGTGACGGGGCAGAGGGGGAAGCGGTAGCCTAGTGACGGGGCAGAGGGGGAAGCGGTAGCCTAGTGACGGGGCAGAGGGGGAAGCGGTAGCCAGTGACGGGGCAGAGGGGGAAGCGGTAGCCTAGTGACGGGGCAGAGGGGGAAGCGGTAGCCTAGTGACGGGGCAGAGGGGGAAGCGGTAGCCTAGTGACGGGGCAGAGGGGGAAGCGGTGGCCTAGTGACAGGGCAGATGTACTTCCACTTAGAAATATTAGTTAAAGGGCTAGTGCCACAAGTTACACTTTTATCCCCTTAACCACAATATAGGGGATCTAAAAATTCCCCTGAATGTTACATGTGAATGAAGCCCTGGTACATATACATCGCCACCACTCCATTCACTTCTATGAGGCTGTGAGATGGTGATCTCTGACTCCATAGTAACATATCACAAAGTATATTATATACCTGTATATATATACCATCATTGACAGACTGACCTCTGAGCCGGGCAGATCTTCTGGGTTGTAGTTGAAGAGTTTGTATCCATTTGGATGACCTCCTGTCCAAATGTCCCCGGTCACTGGATCCACTGACAGGTTATCCAAAAGTGTATCCACGTATACCGACTTGTATAGGAATGAAGAAAAATAGAAGATTTTGGAGGTTGATGCAGTAGCACTAAACGACTATAGAGGATAGATGTATATTTATCTATGAAAGGAAATATAGAGCCAGATGGAGAATATTCACAAGAACAAAGTACAAGGAAGGAAGAAGAAGAAGAAGATAGAAGAAAGATAGATAGGAAGATAGATAGATAGATATGAGATAGATAGATATGAGATAGATAGATAGATATGAGATAGATAGATAGATAGATAGATAGATAGATAGATAGGATAGATAGATAGATAGATAGATAGATATGAGATAGATAGATAAATAGATAGATATGAGATAGATAGATGATGAGATAGATAGATAGATATGGGAGATAGATAGATAGATAGATTAGATATGGGATAGATAGATAGATAGATAGATAGATATTAGATATGGGATAGATAGATAGATAGATAGATAGATAGATAGATAGATAGATAGCTATGGGATAGATAGATATGGGATAGATAGATATGATGGATAGATAGATAGATATGAGTAGATAGATAGATAGATAGATAGATAGATATGGGATAGATAGATAGATGAGATAGATAGATAGATAGATAGATAGATAGATAGATAGATAGTAGATAGATAGATAGATAGATAGTAGATAGATAGATATGAGATAGATAGATAGATAGATAGATAGATGATGAGATAGATAGATAGATAGATAGATATGAGATAGATAGATAGATATGAGATAGATAGATAGATAGATAGATAGATAGATAGATAGATAGATAGATAGATAGATTAGATATGAGATAGATCAGATATCGAATAGATAGATAGATACATTAGATATGGGATAGATAGATAGATAGATAGATATATAGATAGATAGATAGATAGATAGATAGATAGATATGAGATAGATAGATAGATTAGATATGAGATAGATAGATAGATAGATAGATAGATAGGAGTAGATAGATAGATATGAGAAAGATAGATAGATAGATATGAGATAGATATGAGATAGATAGATAGATAGATAGATGATAGAGATAGATAGATAGATGATGAGATAGATAGATAGATAGATAGATTAGATATGGTAGATAGATAGATAGATAGATTAGATATGAGATAGATCAGATATCGAATAGATAGATAGATACATTAGATATGGGATAGATAGATAGATAGATATATAGATAGATAGATGATAGAGATGAGATAGATAGATTAGATATGAGATAGATAGATAGATAGATAGGAGATAGATTTAATCTATTTTTACCTTCACTGGGGACAGAGACCAATCTTTATTCTTCTTATAGACATTAATGGTATGAGCCGTGAGATCTACAGCATAGATATATCTACAAGACATGAGCATCACATACTTATGTTTACAACTAAATAGACCAAAAACCTCTGCCATGTAAATATCGGTAAACATCCAAGTGAAGGCGTTGACAAATGTCCTGAATATGTGCAGGGTGTGAGTACAGGTACAAATTATCATCCTCTTACAGTATATATAACACCCGATACCTGAGAAGAGGGGCGATAACAAGAAGAAAGGTTCCTGTACTTGCATCCCCAGTCCTCGGGGTCACTGGAGGTTACAAGGAGAGACAAAGCTGTGATGGGTGATAACCTGCAGACAAGTTCCTCTCCCTCTGAATTATAGGGATCTGTTCGCATGCACATGGTTCCTAAAGATGGTGGTGGACTCTCCCAGTACCCCAGTCCAGCACTGTAAGGACCCATTGTGGGATGAGACATCTTGTCCTCCAGGAATAAGAAGACGTCATTGAAGGCCACTTACTTTTTGTCATTAGAAATGGTGATTCCATTGCCACTATAAAATCCTGTGACCACGTGTCTGACGTCTTCTGGGCTGTAATACACCACGCCTGTCCACGATAAGCCAAAAGAAAAATTCCACAATTTTCATGGGGATTTGAGAAAAGTAAAAATCGTTGGTGGCGTAGAAGCTCTCAGGCCCGACGGCGACGATATCATTAACACTAAAGAAAGACAAAAAGTTTAGGGGATCTGGGGTCTGTATTAGTTTAGGGGTCTGGTCTGGGGTCTGTATTAGTTTAGGGCTCTGGTCTGGGGTCTGTATTAGTTTAGGGGTCTGGTCTGGGGTCTGTATTAGTTTAGGGGTCTGGTCTGAGGTCTGTATTAGTTTAGGGGGTCTGGTCTGGGGTCTGTAATAGTTTAGAGGTCTGGTCTGAGGTCTGTATTAGTTTAGGGGTCAGGTCTGGGGTCTATATTAGTTTAGGGGGTCTGGTCTGGGGTCTGTATTAGTTTAGCGGTCTGGTCTGGGGTCTGTATTAGTTTAGGGGTCTGGTCTGGGGTCTGTATTAGTTTAGGGGGTCTGGTCTGGGGTCTGTATTAGTTTAGGGGGTCTGGTCTGCATTAGTCTAGTGGCCTGGTCTGGGGTCTGTATTTATTTAGGGGGTCTGGTCTGGGGTCTGAAAGGGGTCATTAGTCTAGGTGGGGTCTGTATTGTTTAGGGGTCTGGTCTGGGTTATGGTCTGTATTAGTTTAGGGGGTCTGGTCTAGGGTCTGGATTTATTTAGGGGACTGGTCTGGGGTCTGTATTAGTTTAGGGGGTCTGGTTTAAGGTCTGGATTTATTTAGGGGGCCTGATTTGGGGTCTATACACACAGAACCAACTGTCATGAATTTGCTGGGACTGTGTGAATTTTTGGAAATACTCCCTGTGTGACTTACAATAAACTGCCTGGTTTGGGAGTTTCTGGGACAGGACTTAAATACCCCTATTTTACCAACCTAGGGCCCAATACACATGACTATATTTTTGTCTATCTGGATATTGCACAGACTCATTCATTTCTATGGCCCTGTGCACACATCTGTGTTTTTCATGCTTCCACGTTGGGGTCGTGAGTCCGGGTCGCTACGCTCAGGACAGGTTTTATCTTCTGACTACATCTTCACTGAATGGTTCCTCTACCTGTTAAGAAGTTCGTGTTTGATGGATTTCAGATGGACAAGAGAATTTTCTTCCTCTACAAACTTAAATATCTCAATAATGGATTGTAACTGCGGATGATTCACCACGAAGAGGTAGACCGCACCGTCTGAAAACAGAAGAGACCGAGAGGATTATATAAGGATATGTGTAAGGACACTATGACAATGGTAGATGATGGAATGGAGTGGTTAAAGGTATGTTCTCCCGGGTATGGTGGTGATCCAGTCGGTGGCGCCATTGGTACCAGATGGGTTAGAGTTAGGATTGCCTTTAGGGGTGACATATTTAGATACTATGACATGGACCTCGCTGCAAAAACCAATGCCAATGCTGAGGGTGTGTTAGATGTGACGGGATGGTGAGCATACTCGGAAAAGAGGCAGCGCCACCTACTGGATACATGCCACCAGGATAGGGGTCACCATAGCAGCCAATCAGAATCCAGCTCTCATTTCTCAGGAGCAGGGTTGAAAATGAGACCTGCCATCTGATTGATTATTCCACGTTGAATAAACCTCTCACATGAGATCTCTCATAGTAAAGAACCGGTAATGGACGTCTTACCCTTCTCATCGATGTACGTGCTTATTCCATGAGGGTTGAAGGAAGACGAATCAAACCCTTTACTGATCCGCAGAGGAGACGGACTGCCGCTGCCGCTATTCAGGTCTAACAGCAGTATTGCTCCAGGTTTATCAGGGGCAAAGCACTTAATGCTGGGGTACTTCAGACCCTGAAAAGGGATGCAGGGAATGAGAAGAAATATATTTCCTATAGAACCCACCCCCCAAAATGGTGGCATGTACCGAGCCCGCTCTCAGCTGGTGGAGACAATTGTATCCAGTCTAGACAATGAGCTCAACAGCCTGGACTCCAGACTGAGAGTCAAATCAAACCAATAAGTCAAAAATATAAGACCTGGTCAATTATTTACAGAATAAAGTGATCCAATATCACATATCCATGAGAGGTAAAAGTATGTGAACCCTTGCTTTCAGGATCTGTTGTGGTCTCTTTGTGTATCTATTTGTTTCCGGTAATTGTTGATCAGTCCTGACATCGACTCGGAGGAATTTCATCCCATTCCTCTGTACAAAACAGCTTCAACTCTGTTACGTTGGTGATTTCCTCCCATGAACAGCTCCATTCAAGTCCTGCAACACCATTCCTATTGGATTAAGGTCAGGACGTTGATTTGGCCATCTCAAAACTTTAACTTTCTTCTGTTGGTAGAATAACTTGTGTCTATAGGGTTACTGTCTTGCTTTGTTTTTATGCTGGAATGTGGTGTTTTCCTTTCTTCAAACATAACACTTTTCACTTCAACCAAAAGGCTCAATTTTAGTCTCATCTGTCCACAAAACATTGTCTGGGTGATCTCCAGCAATGTACTTTTTGGGGAGGAGCGGCGTTCTCCTTGCAATCCCGCCATACACAATTTTGTTCTTCGGTGTCCTCCTGATCATGGACTCATGAATACTAACATTAGCTAATGTGAGAAAGGACTCACTTAGAGGTTACCCAGTGTTCCTTTGTGACCTTGTGGATTATTATACACCTTGCTTTTGCCGTGATATTTGTTGGTCGAACACTCCTGGGGACGGTAATGATTGTCTTGAATTTCCTCCATTTGTAGACAGTCTGACTGTGGATTAGTGGAGTCCAAACACTTTAGGTTAGGTTCACATCTCCATTGCACAGGACTTTTCTCATACTGAAACCGGCAGAAACCCAACGAACACCCGGTGGAACCCAATATAGTCTATGTGGTCCACAGGTTAGCGGTCCGGCTCTCCGTCACTTGGGTCCCCTGGCAGACCGGAACGACGCAGAGCCTAGCGCAAGTGTGAACCTAGCCTTAGAGATGGTTTTGTAATCTTTTCTGAGCATCAATGACTCTTCTTCTGAGGTCCTCAGAAATCTCCTTTGTTTGTGCCATGATACACTACTACAACCATGTATTATAAAGATCAGACTCTGATAGATCCCTGTTCTTTATATAAAACAGGCTGCTCACACCTGATCTTCATCCTAATGACTGAAAACATCTGAATCTAATTCACTCTCATATTATCTGCTAATCCTAAAGGTTCACGTAGTTTTGCCATTCACAGATATGTAATATTGGATCATTTTTTTCTATAAGTAAATCGCCAGGTCTAATATTTGTGTCTCCTTTGTTTGCTTTATCTCTTTATCCACTCTTAGGATTTGTGTGAGAATCTGATGTAGCTTTAGTTCAAATGTGTGCAGAAATATAGAAAATTCTGAAGGGTGAACAAGAAATACCGGAGTCCTTTTACCTATAGAACGTGACATTGAAAATGAAAAATATCATCAAAATTCTTAAACAAGTGTGTATAATATAAAAACTTGGTTTAAAAAATAGGTAATTTTCTGCTGACACATACCCTTTACTACATAAAATAACAAAGAAATGTTTTTTGCCTCTTATTTTTAGGATACAAAGGTCGTAGATAGGACGAATATAAATAAGCCGAGTTCTTATCACAATGATCCTACTAAAGTCCGCTGAGTGGGGGAGGGGGATATAGATGTAGGCAATCGAAGATGTGGAAACCTATGCAGAAGGTGCCCAAAATATTCTCAGAATCAGTTTTCTGTTCATTCTGCATATCTCCCTGTTTGAGGGAACACTTTAAAGGGAATGTGTCACCAAAAATGGCCAATTTTTTTAAACCAAGTTTTTATATTAAAGTTGGTTCTTCAGAATTTTTTATTATTTTATTTTTATATATTTATTTTATATTTTTATAAAAAAGTACTATAGTCTGCAATATTCAATCTGGCCACTAAGCCTAATCATACACTGACAGCAGTCAGGAGTTTTCATTGCAGCAGTCTCCTCATTTATATTACAGAAAAGACAGACAGGATTACAATAGAAGATAACATCTCTATAGAGAACACCACTGAGCCATCCTTAGATCCACTACTGACAATAGATGATGTCACAGCTTATCTCCTCCCCCCTCCCTGCACTGAGCATGTCTAGAAAACTCTCCCATATACCTCAATGAGTCAGCTCCAGACTATTACTGCCTATGGCCATGACTATACTGTAATGGATATTGCTAAATAATGTCAACAGAGCAGAGAAGAAGCTCAGGCAAGATGGCCGCCCCCATAATCAAGGACAGAAAATAGAATAAACAATTGGATATGGCTATAATTATCCATTATTGCATAAATTGATTTTTGGCAAGTACTATGCATGCTGGGAAGTAACAGGAAACATGTAGGTGGTCGCCATCCTCCCCAGCCCCCAATGCACTGTGCTCATATCTGTATTGGTATTGCTGCCTGTAGTTCACTCACTGGGTAAGATACATGTAAACTATTAAATAAATAATTTCTTAACCAGTAAATTTCTACAGATATGGATTAATATGGACTAATATCTGATTGCTACAAGCTTGCGACTTTACTTGTTGATGTCACTCCTCACACGCTGATATCATTCCTCAATTGCTGACATCATTCCTCACTTGCTTATCTTTCCTCACTTACTTATAGCATTCCTCCACTTGCTTATATCATTCCTCTACTTGCTTATATCATTCCTGCACTTGCTGACATCATTCTTGCACTTGCTGACATCATTCCCTGTGACATCTATCAAGGAAAGGCAAATACTCACAGTACTTATAAAGGCCAAACCATTAGGTAGGACATCAATATCTTCAGAACCGGCCTCTGCAAATAAAAAGAAAACATAAGGTTCTATCCTTAGAGCTGCATTCAACAAATCTGCAAGCTTCACAGCTGAAATCTCTGAGCATTCCTTGCTTTTCCAGCATCTGTATAATGCTAAATCTGGTGATTTGTGCTCTGGGATGTTTAGTCTTTACACCAGGCACTATACAATAATCTAATATAGGAAAAACTAACCCCCCACCACAATTACCAGCTCAGCTAGGCTGTTAGGGGTGTGTCTGACAACAGGCTTGCTGACGGTTTTCAGTAACAAGCAGAATTAAGTGGACTGTAATACAAGATGTAGCTCAGGGTCTTCAAACACGACATCCCCTTCATTGCTTACATCACCGCGGCTTGTACTATTCTAGGTGGTCACTTTCACTACCAGGGTATGTACAGGAGCTATCCTAATACAACCCTTAAAGTGGACCTCTCACCTCCTCCGCCTAATAATACCCAAATGTGCTCAGGGGCTCATGTAGGATCCTGATTCAGGAGCGAGCTACCCAGGGCATCGATCTCAGCCTTGTGTTGTGACCCTGGTGCCCATCTCATAGTGACATGTCTGCCATAAGGTGGGAAGCCCCATCCAGGGAGCCCAAGAGGAGCCACAGGTTGGGGATCACTTACCAATCCCTTTCAAGAACTGACAATTTGGCAGATCTACAGGATCTACTTCTGTGAAGAATCTGATTCTATGGCTGCAAAAAAAAAAACAAGACAAAATGTCGTCTAGAATTTTCAAAAACATTTTAGCATCTGCACTGAAATTTGCAAATTCTTTCCATCTGTTAAGTCCTGGCTTGCAATTTATTTCAAGGAAACATTCTAGAACACAAAAGAACGAACTCTGATCCCGGGCTTTGCCTTCGGGTCTCTGCTGTGTGAAGCCCTGACATCTGATGTACTATTATAGTGGATGTCAGCAAGGGGTTAAAGGGAGTCTGCCAGATCCATAATGCCTTCCAGCCAATCATAGTGCTATGTAGAGGCGTTACATAGGAACAGAAACAAACCACTGCGGCTGCAAACTGATGAAGCAATGCAGAGATAATCATCCTTATGAATGGATATGCAAATCAGACTGAAAGTGCACTGGAGGCGGGGCTTATAAGTGCTCTGGCTCTCCTTTGGAATCCTCTCCCCTTTAGCGGTGGTTGACATTTTCAGCCTATGTCTACAAGCAAATAAGATCTGACCTTGGTGCACTTGCAGACTGATTTGCATATTCATATAAAGGTAACTATCTCTGCATTGCTTTATTGGTTTGTGTTTCTGACCCTACTAAAGGCCCCTACATGGAACTATGAATGGTTTGGGAGGCACTTTGGACCTCATAGACCACCTGAAAATGCAGTAACTAGCGATCAATTCATTGCTGAGAGTATCCAACCAATCCTGGTTAACATCCAATATTCCTGGTGGTTTCGGATGGTGCAAGGGTTAATGGAGGAGGTTGGGGGGCATATAGCAATGTATTTATCAGGAGGAGGTGTGGACACAGGGGGCGGTGCCTAATGCAATCACAGGAGGAGGTGTGGACACAAGGGGCGGTGCCTAATGCAATCACAGGAGGAGATGTGGACACAGGGGGCGGTGCCTAATGCAATCACAGGAGGAGGTGTGGACACAGGGGCGGTGCCTAATGCAATCACAGGAGGAGGTGTGGACACAGGGGGCGGTGCCTAATGCAATCACAGGAGGAGGTGTGGACACAGGGGCGGTGCCTAATGCAATCACAGGAGGAGGTGTGGACACAGGGGGCGGTGCCTAATACTAACAGTCAAAGTAGGAAGTGTGGACACGGGGGTGGTGGCTAATACTAACAATCACAGGAAGAGGTGTGGACAGGATTACAGTATTACTGTATTTACCCTTAGAAGGAGAAGGCATGGGGCAATATCCTTGTACAGATACAGAAGCATCTGAATAAATGAGAATATCTGTGAAACGTTCCTTCATCTCAGTAATTCAGTAATACAATCCATAATCAGCGTCTTCCATGATTGTGTGTCCTACTGAACCAGACTGAGGGACCATGTAAAGGCTTAGGAAACCTTGGCAGGTGACACTGAATTTACAAGACTGAACTGAACTTACAATATTCTCATTTTCTTAGATTTGGGTTTTCATTACCTGTAATCCATAATCAACATTTACAGAAATAAAACACTTGAAATAGAAGACTCTGTGTGTAAAGAATCTAGAAAATATAGGAGGTCACTTTTTTAATGTAATTACTGAAAGAAATAAACGTTTCAAAGATATTCTAATTTATTGAGAAGCTCCTGTCTGTCAATGACTTTACTTCAATAATTCCTGCCAAAATTATAACAAATCTTAAAAGTATTTTGAGGATTATTCCCAGTCAAATTTGCAGTCCTTGTTATATTTATGTCATATATTTTGTTAAAAATTGTCACACAGCTACATTGTGTTATCTTGATCACATGACTTGTATTATCCAATAGAAGCTCGCAGGTTGTTCATTCTTAGCCTCACTGACATACACACAGATACTGTATATTCACAAAAGCAAATATGGCACCAGTGTCTTCCACATCAAGGTTCTTCCTCCATATCACATCTAATGACACATATTAGCCAATAGAATCTCACAGGTCAATTATTCTTAACCTCACTGACATACACAGAGTGTTAGACCAGGTTTCCCTAATAACCCAGCCATTGTATAAGATCTTGGCTTCATATCAGTAGCAAGCAAAGTTTTTAACCGCACACAAACAAAAAAAAACAGACCTGTATGAGGGCAGATAATTCTACTAGTACACAATAAAACTAGATAATGTGAGACTGCCTATAGCTGTAGGACTAGATGTGCCGAGGTTTTCAGATGCTGAATGTAAAGAACATTATTTCCATTCAGTGACAACAAGCAGAACTATAAGGTGCAGAACAGAATCACAGACTATATGAGAAGGTGACAGAACTTTATATATCCGGTGACTATCAGAGCCCAATATAGCGCACACCATTTGGAATAGTCATCAGGTATCTTTAATGTCCAAGCTAAAGTTCAGACAAGGTGACAAATCTTAAAGGGGTAATCCCATCTTGGTGGGGGACAATGAAGGGGCCGTGCACTGGTTTAGTCCTGTGACCCCTTTATTGTTTTATCCCGCACAGCAGCCCCCAGACATCAGACAGTGCAGGGACTCGGGCTCCTCCATAGCAGCATTGGGGGAGCCACTAAGCATCAAATGCAAAAACATTGCTAACTATTTGCACAAATAAGCCCAAAAAGTCCTATTTTTGCTAATTCTGGAGTGCAGGGCTTGGTAAATTTCTTCTTGTGTCTCTACACTAGATTTGGAGCTTTGCGTCAGAAATTTCACAAAAGGATTTTGCAACTAGTTAAAAAGCCGTTGGACTTTTTGGATAGAAAAAAGATTCCCATAGTAATCTTCCTAGCCCATTAGATCCAAAGAGATTTCTTGCTGACGGCCCTTGATATGTCCTTATATATTTGCCAGGTGTCTCTGTGCACAGGGGTGTATCTAGAGGGGGTGCAGAGGTAGTAGTCGGCACCTGGCCCTGGAGCCTAGGGGCCCAAAGGCATAACAAAGCAACATAAGAAAACCCCATTGTTATAGATAGTTCATGGTACACATTTTGCAGGAGCTTCCCCTGTCTGTGTAGAGTCCTATATACCGTCCTGTCATTGCTTATATAACTCGCACTTCACTGAGCTGAAATCCAGGACCCAGTAATAATATAAGAGTCAGCGCTAGTATGAACAGTAATACAAGGCACTTACCAGAAATTCACTATCCTCTCCCCCAGGAGGGCCAGGAGCGCCCCAACAAGGGTTATCTTGAGCAGTCTCCCCATGTCTGCTGTGCTGTCCCGGGCTGCAGAGTAGATGAGGCTGGGTCTGTGCACGTTGTGTAACCTGCCTGTACTCCTGAACCTGCCTGCCGCCTGCTGCACACCTGTCAGACTGGCCTGCTATGGAGGGGTGGTCCTAGAAATACAAGTTATTACCTATACACAGGATATGTGATATGTGCCTGACCGCTGGGGGTCCCATTATGTGCAGGGCTCCACTATCCTAGTCCTCGTCCATCCCATGGAGACTTAAAGGGGTTTTCCAGGACTAATCTACTGATGATATTTCCTTAGGTTATAAATATCACATCAGTGGGGCCCGACAACCATCACCAGCACTGAACAGCTGTTTGTAGAGATCACTGGGCTTAGATGGAGCTGCTGAGTCTTCACTACTTAATCAGCACAGCGCCTTATATAGTATAGTGGTTGTGCTTGGTATTGCAGCTCAGTCCCACTCACATAAGGATTCGCTGTCCTTTCCTGACATCCGTCATACTATTAGCGTCACGATTGCGGTGGCAGGGGGTGCGACCACATCTGGGTCTGAAGCTGGAGATGGCCAAGGCCGCCCCAGACCACCATGATAGCAGACAGGGAAAGCCTGGTATCCCAACCGCTACACATATTGTTAATGGAAAGGGGCCCGGTGATGCCTGTCCAGGGGAGGGGACTAAAAATAAGAAATGCTGTACTTATACTCACCTCTCCTGGGCTTCTGATGATCCTGGCATCCTCTTTGGGGCTATTCTGGACTGTGACTGAAGTCACGTGTACCAGATGTTGCGGCTGGGGCCTTTGAAAGGGCCCAGCAATAACACGGGGTACGCTGGCGCAATGATGTCAGGGCGCCCCACGTGACCACTGAAGCTGAATCACAGGCCACAGCAGTGACGTTTGGGATGCATCATCTTATTTGCAGGCAGAAGAGGACAGAAGAAGTTGCTGAAGAGACCCAGACAGAGTGAGGATGCCCAGGAGAGGTGAGGTAAGGTGAGTATAAAGTATTTGTTATTTTTAATCACTTTTCCTGGGCCTCTACTTATTAAACTCTGGGCCTGAGGCGACCCCAGAGTATAATAATAGCACCAAAGCATATTATGCTGTGTGGGGGCCACTTTGGAGCATATTATACTATGTGTACGCCACTGTGGAGCATATTATACTGTGTGTACGCCACTGTGGGGAGCATATTATGCTGTTTGGGGGCCACTGTGGAGCATATTATACTGTGTAGGGGCCACTGTGGAGCATATTTTACTGTGTGGGGGCCACTGTGAAGCAAATTATTCTGTGTGGGGCCCCTTCACTATTCACATCACATGCCAGCTGTTATATAGCAGCCGTACACCATTAAAGTAATGTAAATGTGCAATGTAAACAGTTGATCAGCAGGGGCCTCGGGTGTTAGACCCCCACTGATCTCTTACACCTCTTAGACTGTTAGGACCCTGCAGATCAGCTGTTTCCCACAGCACGCAGCTCAGTATTGTTTACATGCCGGCACTGCTCACTCACCGTATTCTTTATAACCGCAGTTGTGGGTACTATAGTTGTATCTCTTTCAAGTATCTGAGGTATCGCTGCAGGACCCGTAACCGTCACTATGAAGAATTTGCTGTAGGGAGGGGGGAGGGGGTAGGGGGCCCCAGACAAACATTTGCACCGGGCCCACAAGACTTCAGTTACGTCACTGCATCAGATGTTGGGTCTTAGGTCTATTATACAGCAGAGACCTGACAGCAATGCTGGCACTGATCCTGGGTATTAACACTTCTGATGCCTTGGTCAATCCTGGCATTCTTATTAATACTGAGTCCTCTGGTGATCCCATTACAAGAGGCGAACACAGACCTAGATCCAGAGAACTTTCACTGTAGTTTCGACACCTCTGTTATGTGAAACATGTCACTATACGTGTGAATTTCTTGTGGTTATGCCAATTCTCACCCTGAAACCGGTTTTGCAGCAACAAATATTGGATTAAGAGATTAACACAAAGCTGTTCCTTCTGCTCAGCAACAATGCTGAAGATCATATCTCGAATCCTACCTATACCTGTCTTAGGTTATATTCACATGAGAAAAATCTGCCGATGCATTTTCATTGTAGAAAATCAGAAGTGGATTTGTCCGAATTCCTCTGCAGAAAATAAATTTACCCAAAACTATATATCTATGCCGCTTGGTTGACACTGCGGATTGTGATGGTGAAAGTTGTGAAGACCTGCAGCATAAACGGAGACGCTGCAGCCTTAAAATCCACTGCAAAGGCCAATCTGTATTGTTGGGATTTACTGCCGAGTGTGCGGTTACTGTACTAAGCGGGTAAATCCATGCGGGTCAATCTTCTGTATATGTCTCACTTGGGTGTAACCTAGATATCCTCCTCGCCTTACTATCACATACTACTATCAAAAAATGTTTTCACATGTATCACTGGAGGTAAGCAATTTCACAAGCTCATCTTAGTCAGTAAGGCAACTGGCTGCAGCAGGAGCTCTCCCCCACTGCTCTATCCATCTAAGTGAGGATTTGTGAGGTCAGACACTGATGCTGGACATTGAGGGGGGCCTGGCTTGCCATCTCCATTTTAGCTCACCCCTTGGGTGTTGGATGGGGTTGAGGACAGGGCTCAAGTTCTTCCACACCAAACTCCCCCAACCATGTCTTTATGGGCCTTGCTTTGTGCACTCGGGCACAGTCATACTGGAACAGAAAAGAAGCCTTCCCCAAACTGATCCCACAAAGACGGAAGCGACAATAGTCCACAATAAGCATTAAGATTTCCCTTCACTGGAACTAAAGAACCAAGGCCGACCCCATAAAAAACACCCCATAGCAGTACCCCTCCTCCACCATACTTTACAGTTGGCACAATGTAGTCAGGTAGGTCACTAGAGATGGACGAACCTCCCAAGATATGTTTTGTTTCGGTTTAGGGGGCTTGGGTCCCTCAATTGTTTCAGGTCAATTACAGATAAAACTGGAAGTGAAATTATTATTCTCTGAGATGTCTTTAGAGCCCGGAGTATATTAGATGGAGGTCCAGAGGAGGTGAAAAAAATAAAACATCCATACTCCCCTTCCCTCACCTTTTTTTGGCCTCCCCTTGGTGTCTGGAGCTCTTGTTCGGTCTCCTTAGAGACATCATGCACCCAGGGTCACCGCTGAGGCCTGTGATTGGCACCCTGACACTCGACTTGCCCATGTGACTGCTGTGGCCCAATCACAGGCTGCAGTGGTGACACCAGGCACATTATGTCACCAGGAGATTGTCAGACGCCAACAAGGGCCAATAAGCGTTGAGGGAAGGGGAGTATGAATGTTTAATTTTTTCACCTCCCTGAACCTCCACCTATTATACTCTGAAGAGATCCCATAGTATAATAATTTACCGCAATTCATGACTTGGCGACCATTTTAGTTCACCCAAGACTAATCCCAATTGTCTAGTTTTGTTAAAAACCAAACATTTCGGGATATTCAGGTCGAGCCTGGCTCGGAACGAATCAGTTCGCCCATCTCTACAGGTAACTACCGGCATTCACCAAACCCGGACTGGTCCAGATAGAGAGATGCGATTTGTCACGGCACACAACACGTTTCCTCTGCTCTTTAGAATGAGCCATTCTTTCACAAATGTCTGTAAAGGCAACTAATAGGCTAGAGATGGATATATATATATATGTAGATAAAGCCACAAAGATATGCGATAGATTAGTAGATAGATATGCAGCAGCCCCGCAGAGTAAAGCAGTGAGGTTTGGAGTGGTAGTTGGTTGCGGATGGGCTCATGGTGCCTCCAGCACTCCTCAGGGATGGTACAGTGTAGAAGATGGTAGCAGCAGTATTCCCTGAGGCACTTCCCTGTAGTAAGCCTTCCTGGACCTGATGGTGGTTGGAGTGCCCTTGATGGTGAATGCAGGATAGAGGATTTAGGAGACCGTATTGAACAACACAACAACTCACAATGTACTTAAAGAAAACAGGTAACACAAGATCAGCTCTTTTATATATATGGAGATATAATTCTTAGGAAATCCACAAGACTGGAGGTGAGGATGGATGATGGTACTATCTTGGGTCAGTCAGCTGGGGCAATTTTATCATCCAAAAAGTGTTCTTCAAGACAAAATTGACTGGAATGACCAGGCTATTGGTGCAGGTTTCAAAAAGGTGTCCAACTTGGCCCCTGGCTCATAGGAAGGATGGTAGCTATGAGGTCTGTCCAAAATTATCCTTGAAGACGTCATCATGCATGCATAGTCCATGAAAGTGAGCAGGGCCATGGCCCATCTCCTGACTGCGTACTAACATGTGAGCTGACTTAGCTAACTCCAGCATACACTACTGAGGAGGAAGGAAACTGAACACACTCCCTCTCTCTACCTAGGGAGGAAGACAACTCCCCAGTCTCCTCCCCCTTATTAGAATGTACCAAGTCGAGGACTGTACCATCTCCTCAGTTCAGCCCAATGGTAGATTTCACTTATAACAATACAATTTCATTATAGCGATGACCAGTCCTTTTATTAGTCTCAATGGGGTGCCACAGATAGATAGCAGTGGGGGAGAGCTCCTGCTTCAGCCAGTTGCCTTACAGCCCCAGACGGGCATATGAAAAGATAAATAATCTCAGTCATCATGTAACTAAATGAACGGACAGGATGGCTACAATCACAGTTTATTTTAACATACATTTATCCACCATATTACAAATCATTTATTTTGGTTCCATTAAGAAATAAAAAAATATTACAAAATTTTTTTTTATATATATATATATATATATATATATATATATATATATATCATATTTTTAGAAAGATACAAAATATAAAAAAGCCAAAAATCATCAAAAATAAAAACATCAAAGATTTATAAAACCCCGCTCAAAATTATCTATCTATATATGAACGAAATAAAAATAATGGAGCTGTAGGACTGGGGCGATGATGGGGAGTACACCCATAAGCTACTGTATTAGGTAAGAATTTTATAGATCCCATTGCCCCGATGTAGCACCCTCCTGTATGTATAATACACGTGAGGATATCCTTAGAAACACACCTGCTCTTTGAAAGGGGGCGTGGCTTGTATGTTGCACCTGGAGATGTATAGATCCATGTTTAAAACCAAAGTCCAAAGTGCCCACAATATAGGTAAAAAGGACAACAACAAGCCCCAGGGGCTAAAACACAAGTGCAAAAAATGGTGCTAGCGACTGACTCAATAAATCTATGAGCCACTAGTGTGGCCACAACGAAATGAAAAATTGCAAATACACAAACTAGAATGAAATTAGATCCAGCTACGGACCTAGAACCTATAGAAAATCTAAAAATTATACAAACATATTAGTTATCCGCAAAAACCAACAAACCATCCATCGAATGGTCATTGTATCAGGTTTCCTGCTGCTTGCACTACCCTATCTGACCACAGGGTGTGCTGTTATAAAAGCACATCGAGTACCATACTCTATAGCACCAACTAGTGGTAGAACAATGTAGTGCAACATGGATAAGTGTTCCCTTACAGGAATTCTCCAAATGTTGACATTCTATTACAAAGTATGAGCAATTTTTGTGCCCACATGGTTCTATCATATTGTTATACCTTTCATGAAGGGTGGGAAGTAAGGCTGGGTTCACACCTGCGTCTGGTATCCGTCCACTTGCAAACCGTTTTAAGAGTAAAACGGTTTGGTACAAAAAGGATTCCAAACGGTTACACAGCGGATACCCGAATCCGTTTTTTAGACGGATTAGTCAATGGCTGTCCGTTCAGAAAAACTCACCGTTTGCGTCTGTTTTTGACCAATTTTTATTTTGCTTTCTTCCAAAAACAGCGCCACACCTTTGACAGGTTGTGAGTGGTATTGCAGCCAAGTTTCATTTACTGCAATAAAGCTGGGCTGCAACACCAGACAGATCCTATGAATAGGAATGTCTCTTTTTTGGGATAAGGCAGCCATGTGGCAGCACTGGCAGCTGCTGACAACACTCTGATTTGACACCACTATGTACGCTGTATGTGTTGTCAGTCAGTTAGGTAGTGGGTATTGATAAGTGTCCCATCCATATCACAGGGTAATGATGGCCGGCAATCCTTAGGAGAAGAATCTTGATCAACACGGCCAACCACTTGAAGTATTCATTCCAATTATACAAATTAAGTGCTATCTAACCAAATGTGGTCCTCCAGCCTCCGGGGGCAGCATTGAGGGCCCAAGTCCTTTGTTACAACTCACAGTACAAAGCTTTGTGAAATATTGTACCCATAAGAAGCTTGTTCTCATACACAGCCGCACAGGTGGACGCTTGTATGACGGAGCCATTGTTGGCGTAGACTGTGGTTACTATGGGGTTCTCCGAGTGAATGTTCTGTATGCGGATAATCTGCGATGGAAGAAAAATGGTTAAAAAGTACAAACCATAGCAAAACAGAAGAAAAGTGATACATTCTGCAACCAAGAGGTTGTGTGGAAACTACAACTCCCAGCAGGGTATATTGGGCGTTGTAGTTTACTGACAATGGGAGACCCACATGTCTGAATAACGTCCTACATATCCTCCGGTTTTCTTGCATAGATTGAGGAGGGGGCATTCAGCTTATTTATGATACCTACAGATACAGATGAGCAAACCAGTTTGTGATGAGATGGTTTTGTTACCAGTTTTCCCAAAATTTTGGGTTTGCTGCCCTTGAATCGTTAATATACTCTGGGCGTTTCTGCTCCGATGTCATGTGCCTTTGGGTCACCACAGAGCTCAACCACAGGGGTATGTCAACAAAATGACACTGAGTCAAAGTGTCATGATGTCAGCGCACCCTACGGCCTGTGAATGGGCCTCAGCGATGTCCCAAGGGTGCGTGATGTCGGAGAAGATGCCAAGCGTGGCAGGAAAACTTATCACCAAATTTCCCCACAGATTAGAGCTGATTGCTCCTCCCCCTTCCCTCCCACAGCAGGAGTCACACACACACAGAGAACCTGCAGCTGCATCCTCCTCCTCCTCCTCCCTTTTCTTCTATTTACAGTTTTACACTAGATGGATTTTATGGTGGCTGAGAAGGTTCTTATGCACTGGAAAGGATCTACAGATGGCAGAATTCAACTATTTCTTCTACCTTATTCAATTTATTTTGCTGACATACAATAGAATTATTATTATATGGTTCTCTTAAAATTTATACACTGACCTCTGACCCAGGAACGTCTTTAGTGTTATATACGAACACCTTAAAGCCATTCGGATGAGCTCCTGTCCAGACGTCTCCTGTAACTGGGTCCACGGAGAGGTTATCCAGAAGAGTCTCCAACTGCACCACCTGGTATAGGAATCACAGACAATGGAAGAAATCAAATAGGCAATTTAACTCTTCTGACAACCTATTTTGGCCTTCAGGACGAGGCAAACTTTTTGCTTTCTTTTTATCCCTGTTTTCTGACAGTCATAACTTTTTCTTAATTTTTCCCTTGACGTACCCATAGCACAACTTGATTTTGCCAAGACAAGTTGTATTTTTTAATGGAACCATTCTGTAATACATATAATGCATTAAAAAAAAATTATTTTTTGGCGAGGTAAAAAAAAAAAAAAAAAAATTTCTTATGTATTGACGTCGCTCGCCATACGGTATAAATGACACGCTAACTTTATTCTGTGGATCAGGACGATTACAGCAAGTATTAAAACTTAAAAACCATATAAAGTGGTTCTTAAGTTTTAATACTTTTGTTCAATAAAAACACTTTTATAACTTTTCAATTCATTGACCCGTGTAGGGGCTTATGTTTTTTGGGATGAGCTGTAGTTTTCATCTGTATTGTGGGGTGCATTCAAACTTTTGATCACTTTTTGTTCCATTTTTGGGAGACAAGAGTAGCAAAAATACAAATGTTTGAGTGTTTTTTTTATTTATTTTTCTTACGGTTTTTACTGCGCAGGTTAAATAACACACTAGCTTTTTAGTGCGATTTGTACGTGGCGATAATTATGTGCTGGTTTGTTTACGGTTTTATTACTTTTAAAATAATAAAAATATGCGTTCGGTGAAAATTGTTTTATATTTTGTGATGGTTTTTTTATTTACTTTTTTAAAATAAATTTTTAATTTTTTTAAACTTTTTGTAAAATTTTTCTTTAGTCCCACTAGGGGACTTGAACCTGCAATCACTTGTATAATATTCTGCAATACTTATGACATTCAGTCTATTAAACTCAGCCTCCTGCTGGGCCTAATAGGCTTCCGTACATGGCACCCTGTGATCGTGCTGCACCACTTCCCTCTGTCTACATGCTGCAGTCATTGTTGATCACCATGACGAATATAGGGGTTAATATTGGGAATATAGAGGAGTTAAAATATATATATTTATTTATGATTTAATCAACCCCTTTAAATCATAAAATACTGTCTACCTGCCACCTCCACTAGGTGGAGCACAAGGGTCATTACATACAAGATGTATTATGGAGTACACTAGCAGATGTATAAATCTATAAGCAGGCAGCTCCCCCTACAGGCAAAAAGGTCACAACAAGTGCACAGAATCCCAATGGTCCCAATGGTTAGACCCTGCACAATCAGTTAGTTACCCCCTATCCTGTATAAAAACTGGATTTTTTAGGTCAAAATCTCTAATATCTATACTATGCATTACTATAAAAATGGGGAATAAGACCCCACCTCTTGCTCTTGTACTTACCTTTACCGGAGACAGAGACCAGTTGGCATGCTTCTCAAAAACAGTGATGGTGTGACCAGTGACATCGGCGACATAGATGTATCTACAAAAAGGCACGTTACTGTAACTGCTTATGGAGTCTTTAATATGCAGCATCATACCCCCCCCCCCCACCTCCTGTAAATTTAGCCTCATCAAACTACAGATATAACAGTCAGCAGGGTAAAGGGGATTTTCCCATCTGGACAATTAATTCCTTCTCTAAGGTCTGGCAGCCACTGGCGGCCTCTGCAGGAGAAATGTGGCCTGACATGGTGCCCATTTAAATAAAATGGATGGGTCTTTGGCAGAGAACTGCTATTTGCAGCAGTCCTCCATCTGGCATATATATGGGATTCTCTACGACACTACTGTGTTATAAAAGAAAAATATTAAACAAGAATATATCATTTGGCCACCAGTTGGCGCAATATTAACATAACTGTTGATCTAGGGGCAGGTCCAGACTACCCAACCAGACTGCTCTTATAGGGGGAGGTCCAGACTACATAGTTGGACTGCTGTGATAGGGGGGAGGTCCAGACTACACAACCAGACTGCTCTTATAGGGGGAGGTCCGTACTACACAACCAGACTGCTGTTATAGGGGGAGGTCCAGACTACACAACCAGACTGCTCTTATAGGGGGGAGGTCCAGACTACACAACCAGACGGCTCTTATAGGGGGAGGTCCGGACTACACAACCAGACTGCTGTTATAGGGGGAGGTCCAGACTACACAACCAGACTGCTCTTATAGGGGGGAGATCCAGACTACACAACCAGACGGCTCTTATAGGGGGAGGTCCAGTCTACATAGCCAGACTGCTCTTATAGGGGGAGGTCCAGACTACACAACCAGACTACTCTTATAGGGGGAGGTCCAGACTACACAACCAGACTGCTCTTATAGGGGGAGGTCCAGACTACACAACCAGACTGCTCTTATAGGGGGAGGTCCAGACTACACAACCAGACTGCTCTTATGGGGGGAGGTCCAGACTACACAACCAGACTGCTGTTATAGGGGGGAGGTCCAGACTACACAACCAGACTACTCTTATAGGGGGAGGTCCAGACTACACAACCAGACTGCTGTGATAGGGGGGAGGTCCAGACTACACAACCAGACTGCTCTTATAGGGGGAGGTCCGTACTACACAACCAGACTGCTGATATAGGGGGAGGTCCAGACTACACAACCAGACTGCTCTTATAGGGGGGAGGTCCAGACTACACAACCAGACGGCTCTTATAGGGGGAGGTCCGGACTACACAACCAGACTGCTGTTATAGGGGGAGGTCCAGACTACACAACCAGACTGCTCTTATAGGGGGGAGGTCCAGACTACACAACCAGACGGCTCTTATAGGGGGAGGTCCAGTCTACATAGCCAGACTGCTCTTATAGGGGGAGGTCCAGACTACACAACCAGACTACTCTTATAGGGGGAGGTCCAGACTACACAACCAGACTGCTCTTATAGGGGGAGGTCCAGACTACACAACCAGACTGCTCTTATAGGGGGAGGTCCGTACTACACAACCAGACTGCTGTTATAGGGGGAGGTCCGGACTACACAACCAGACTGCTGTTATAGGGGGAGGTCCAGACTACACAACCAGACTGCTCTTATAGGGGGGAGATCCAGACTACACAACCAGACGGCTCTTATAGGGGGAGGTCCAGTCTACATAGCCAGACTGCTCTTATAGGGGGAGGTCCAGACTACACAACCAGACTGCTCTTATAGGGGGAGGTCCAGACTACACAACCAGACTGCTCTTATAGGGGGAGGTCCAGACTACACAACCAGACTGCTGTGATGGGGGGAGGTCCAGACTACACAACCAGACTGCTGTTATAGGGGGGAGGTCCAGACTACACAACCAGACTGCTGTTATAGGGGGAGGTCCGGACTACATAGCCAGACTGCTCTTATAGGGGGGGGAGGTCCAGACTACACAACCAGACTGCTGTTATAGGGGGAGGTCCGGACTACACAACCAGACTGCTCTTATAGGGGGAGGTCCAGACTACACAACCAGACTGCTGTGATGGGGGGAGGTCCAGACTACACAACCAGACTGCTGTTATAGGGGGGAGGTCCAGACTACACAACCAGACTGCTGTTATAGGGGGAGGTCCGGACTACATAGCCAGACTGCTCTTATAGGGGGGGGAGGTCCAGACTACACAAACAGACTGCTCTTATAGGGGGAGTTCCAGGCTACACAACCAGACTGCTCTTATAGGGGGAGGTCCGGACTACACAACCAGACTGCTCTTATAGGGGGAGGTCCGGACTACACAACCAGACTGCTCTTATAGGGGGGAGGTCCGGACTACACAACCAGACTGCTCTTATAGGGGGAGGTCCAGACTACACAAACAGACTGCTCTTATAGGGGGAGTTCCAGGCTACACAACCAGACTGCTCTTATAGGGGGAGGTCTGGACTACACAACCAGACTGCTCTTATAGGGGGAGGTCCGGACTACACAACCAGACTGCTCTTATAGGGGGGGAGGTCCGGACTACACAACCAGACTGCTCTTATAGGGGGGAGGTCCGGACTACACAACCAGACTGCTGTTATAGGGGGGAGGTCCGGACTACATACTTTTTGTCAGTTGACATGGCAATCCCATTGGCACTGTAGAATCCAGATGCAACTTGTCGGACCTCTCCTGGACTATAATACACCACATTCGTCCATTTTAATCCAAAGAAGATTTCCACAAGTCTCATGACGAAGTCCGTGAAGTAATAATCATTTGTGGCATAAAAGCTCTCAGGTCCGACAGCAACAACGTCATTGACGCTAGAAGACAAAAACATGGTCATCAAAATACGTATCAGTGTAAACCTTCTCCTCTCCTCCACGTGTCCTTCTATGTGTCTGTGCACACTACACTAATCTGCACCTCTGGATACATCCATATGGTGAGCTCTATATCACACTCAGCTCTGCTACATCCACATCCTATATTATAGATTAACTCATCGTTTTGGTCCAAATATATGAAATACTAATAAACGTAACAGTTTGCAAATGTGTTGTTTTACCTAAATTCTATAAAATAATAAATAGAACTAATTAAAGGGGGTCTCTGCATTGGACAATCCCTATTAGTTAGACAGGTCATCCGTTAGGGACCCGAGCAATACGTGTTCAAGTCCCCTACAGCGCCACCGCAGGGGAAAAGCAGCATTACACATGTGCTACTTAGAGTAGTGTAATGTATGGACGTGCTGGGTCCTCCACAGTAGGAGACACTCTTTGTAACTATTCTCAATAGATGAAAATCTCTCCGATTTTTCCATTACAGTGTCTGAAGATTAACCAAAAAACCCCTTTCATTAAAATAATCTTTTTCCCGAGCTCTGCAGCTCCCAAGGTCTTTCCCGTACTTATACAGCGCTGAGTGTTTAATGGTTTTCAGGTGCAAGAGAACATTTTCCTCCTCCGCGAACTTGAAGATCTCGACGGTAGATTTATAGTGAGGATGATTCACCACGAAGAGATAGACCGAGTCATCTGAAAACAGAGGGGGAGACCAAAAAGCCTGATAAGAGAACAGAATATTAAAGGGCACCTACTATTAAAGATAAAAATATAGGCTGGAGCTCGGCTGGTCCCAATTTTCCCTCTTTGCTTAAAGTCATAAGCGTTCAGGAAGCAGAGATATGGGATGCTGTATGTGGGGGCTCGACATTGGAGATTTGCTTAAAAAGTTATTCCCATCTCTGCAAATAACTGGTGAGATGAGAATAAATAATCCCCATCTCGACCCCTACGGGTGGAACTGGCTCCCGAAATGGAAGAGAACTAAAGCTCAGCTGCCCCAGGGGTCGGCACTTTGGAGATGATATTCCCAACCCAGAAGAGATTTTAAGCTATTTTAGACAATTATATCTAATTTCATAGGACGCAGATACATCTGCAATTTTTCAAGATACCGCCATAGAATGCCACATGACACTTCCATACAACGCCTGCAAAATATTACCATGCAGAGCCCAAAAAATTACCGATGTACAGTGCTAAAATAACATTTCTATACAGTATCCAAATAATACATACACCTATATTACCCAGGTAACACTGCTATGCAGAACAGTAACCATCCGGGCTACTGTGGGACCAAAGTGCGCCCACTAGTGGGAGGGGGTGAGAATATACACATACAGAAATAGAGGGGCATATGCGGGAAGAGTGGTTGGTTCATAGTTACTATAACCATGTGACGCAGCAGGGAGCCGAGCCAGGCTGCAGCAGTCAATACCTTATGAACAAGGACCATACCGCAAGGAGCCAGCGCTGAGCACATAGAATAGCATTAGGTGTGAGAAGTGACCCCTTCTGTGTGGGCAAGAGACTGCTATACACAAAATGAGAGGGATCCCAATGTTTTGGGTTAGCAGAGGACAAGAACAGTAACCTTTAAAGGTAGCCATGAGCCACCGCAAGGACCTGTAGTAGTCTAGGGCACATGGAACATGGGTACATAGCGTATACTAGAGTTTAAGCACATGGCTCCTTATGTAGAGTGGTTGGACACCACCGTGACGCCTGCAGGAGCTTTCAGAGCGAGCGGTCACCTGACCAATAGAGCCTCAAGACAACTGGTCCAAGGGGGAACCCTGCATGGTCAATCTTGGTAAATCATCCCAACCCCAACCATTCAGAAATACACACTAAACAAGCCTTTGGTTTGAGTCCTTGCTTATTGCATCAACCGGGTGCCAGGAGGGCGCCAACAAGCCACAGTTACAGCAGAAAACTTTTCCCTGGGTAAAGAAATGCCTGGCTAAATCTCTACCTTTAAGCTTAAAGGGGTTGTCCAGCATAACTGGGCTAGAGTCTCCCCTGTTCAGGTGGCGCATCCTTTATTCCCTCTGGTGTTGGCATTGGCTGGGGCAAAAGTGCAGAAACTCAAGTGGCCAATCTGTAGGTTAAGACACTCAGAGGACACTTGCACTGTCACCAAGGGCATGCTATTATGTACTTACCTCTATGGGGGCTTCTGATGATACGGAGCAGGACAGGACTTGCTCTATTTTTATCGGACGTGAGCGGACCATCAGAAGCCCCCTCGGATGGCACACTCGGACGTGTGCATGGAGTCTTAGTGATCACATGTTGGGTACCAGAGGCATCACCACTACTCAACAGGTGTCCACTGAAGCCAGTGACAAGAGCCTCTGCATTTTAGGGCCCGCCAGTCCTGGCACTGGAACAAACAGGGAACGTGCCACCCGAACGGTAGAGCAGAGGTAGGGGAGTATCAATTCTTTTCTATATCACACCACCCCGACCACCCTTGGTTTTGCCATTTTTTTCCCTGGATAACGCCTTTAAGGTAGTCAGATATGTAAATGCACTAACAGAACACTAGAAGTCAGTATTGTCGGTCCGAGAGGAGACTCGGGGCAGATTTCCGTTCCAGTTTATCTTGAGTATGTGATCTGGAGCAGGACATGTGACCCCAGAATTTGCAGAGTATGAAGTATTGTAAACACCTGCGGTTTGGCAGGTTTATTTGCCTTTGTCCTCCAGATCTGTGATAGATTTTGTTCTTTGTGTTAAGGAACAAGCTTTACAAGTTTCGCAATTCGGAGCACCAAGAGCATGAAGTGGAGGCGAAGTATGATGGGGGGGTCTAGGAATGTACCTCAGATCAGCTTATATTATCAGCTGACATACAGAGAATTAATCTACATAAAAAGGGCTGCATTAACAATTCTGAATACTTCAGAGCTGAAATCTGCCATCACCCCCTGCTTGTGCTGTACCATACGAATATAACGGTCAATACACTTTAATACCCTCCAGTAACTTTCCTCCATAGCGGTCTTACCCTTCTCATCAATGTACGTGCTGATCCCATGAGGGTTAAACGTAGACAAATCGAACCCTTTACTGATCCGCAGAGACATTGGGCGGAGCTTTTCGTCGTTCAGGTCGAGGAGGAATATTTCTCCAGGCTTTTCGGGGGCAAAGCTGATAATTCCAGGATATTTCAGACCCTTGGAGAACACATAAGGGATTAGTATGTAAGAGGAGGGAGAAGAGGGGGATGTAGCTGCAGATTCTCATTCAGTGAAGACACCTGACTGGCACACAGCACAGCTCTGACATCACACCAGGAAGAGCCCGCCCACTGGGCAAGCATGTTCTGGGTATGCAGCAAAGAGGCTACAACACCACAGCCTCAACAAATAGCTGATCGGTGGTGATGTCGGGTGTTAGACCCTGACAAATCTAAAATGGATGATCTATCCTAGATGTCAGCAAAGCACCACCAGTTTCACCAGTCGCTTTGTGTTATAGTGCAGATTCTTTCGTGAAAACCTTTTGTACAATTTAATCCTATGTATAATATTGAGCAACTTTGTAAGTACTTTGTTTTACCTCATCTTGTACATGTTATGCAGCTTTGGATGTAACTAGAGTATAAGTCAACACAACCTCCTCTCCCTGTTTTCTTGGGAGTCTACAAAATATATACCCCTAGAAACAACCTGAGTGTGGACCATTCATTGTGCTGGACTGCCAAGGACTTATAAAGGACTATATGGCCACTGCATGACAGTATTATTTAGATAAAGGTTGGTCTTTTTGAGCATTCAATGGCGGTATTATTTAGGAAGTTAGGAGGTAGCGTATACAGCAGAGTCATATGGGCAGTATATGGTAGTATTATTCTAGGACAGTATGGTCATATTACATGGACACTAAATAGCAGCACAGTGTGTACTGAAGTATTATTTGGCACTGTTTGGCGGTATTTGAGTATCAACAAAGAAATATATAGTGTACATTAACCTGTGCTTAATATGTCCTGAAATAAAAGGCCTAAAATTATCGGACGGGCTCCATCTATACTTATTGTCCAGGGCCCAATCTTCTACAAAACCAGCTACATTGTATTCTGTGACCTTAGCTAAAGTATCAAGGGTTCATTTCAATGCAGACTCCAGGGAGAAGCCAGTGGAATTCAGAATGCAGCTCTGGATGTGACTGGAGTATAAGACTTGATATAACTTAAAGGGGTTGTCCATGAATTTAGTTTTTATGGCCTATCCTTAGGATAACAGCAGCAGCCATACGCACATACGCACCGGTGTCATAAGCTCATGTCAATACAGGAACACAAACATTCGCGAATATTGGATATTTGCAGGGATTAAATGTTCCCGTGGGTATTGGAATAGAAACAACAATAAGGCAGGGTCAGTGCTGGAAATAATCCAACCAAACCCTGTTAATGTCATCACAGGTTGTCCTGCTACTGGACCCCGGCGATCAGCTGTGATCTGTGGGGAAATCCAGGTGCTCAATTTCCCTGCAGCGCCACCACAGGGGAAATAACACATTGCAGGTTTCCATAGAAAACAGTATGCAAGGATGCACTGGGTCCTCCTCAAGGTCATCAATCTGGAAAACCCCTTTAATTTCTTTAAGTGTTGGGCTTCGGTTTCTTGGAGTCAGCGGATAACTTACAGAGCTGATGAAGGCCAGACCATTGGGGAGGATCTCTATATCTTCAGAGCCATATTCTGCAAAAAGAAACATGGAATAAACAGGCATGAGCAATATATGTCACTACAGTAGTATATAGCCTAGTACACAGGGTTGGCTAAACTATAAAATTCACTATCGTTGTAATTTAGTTCTAGTAGATATAATTGCAATGGAAACCATCAGCAAGTAGGTCAGTAGCAGACATCCCTAAAACTCCGCTCACAAACATGTAGCCATGTAGTCTGCAGATGTAGCATTCATTATTAACCATTTATTTCCTAAGCGCCTCACACTGTACAGTTACGTACCGATCCCTTTCAGGAGCTGGCAGTTCGGCAGGTCTACCGTTTCGATCTCTCGGAAGAGATTGGCTCGATGGCTGGGAAAAGACAAGAAACAAGTCGCAAAATGAATACAATTTTTGCTAATGCTTTATCAGGTTGTTACTATACATTCACCTTTATGTTTTTGCACTTGTAGCCACTATATACTAAATCCTTTAAAGGGGTAGTCAGGGATTATAATACTGATGTTTTATCCTTATTATAGGTCATCAATATCATATCGGAGGAGGTCTGACACCTGGAACCACTACCGATCAGCTTGAAAAGATTGCATTGTTCACGTGGGCGCAGCGCTGTACATAGTGTAGTGGCTCTGCTTGGTATTGCAGCTCAGCCCCATACTCTTGAATAAGACTGAGCTGCACATAGACCATGTGATGAATGAATGTGATGTCACTGGTTTGTGAAGTGACACTTGTCTGACGACCAGGTCATATCCACCAGCTGATCTGTGGGGATCCTGGGTGTTGGACCTCTACTGTCTAGATAGTTATGACCTAGCCTAAGGACAGGTCATCAATATTAAACTCCTGGAAAACCCCTTTAAAGGAGACTTTGGTGGTGTGATTGTACCCCTTTATATAAGGGCATAGGTGCAATAGGAAGTGCTTTACTGCAGTCGGGGTCTTCCTTTTGCTCCAGCTTCGTGCTTGCTGACTCTGCCCCTTTAAAGGGGTTTTTCAGGACTTTAGGATAAGACATCAATATCAGATTTTTAGGGGTCTGATACCCAGCACCCCTATGGATCAGCTGTTTGAAAAGACTGCGGTACTGAGGTGAGCATTCACCAAGTACAGCGCCTTACATTGTATAGTGGCTGTGCTTGGTACTGCAGTTCATCCCAAGTATTGGTCCCCCACTGATCAGATATTGATGACCTATCAGAAAGTAGGGAACAGAGGACACATGATGCAAGATCAGACCACATGGTTGTGTTTGAATCTGTTACCATAGAGACACTTAGGTCCGCATAGGGGCTGTATACACAAACAGTTGGTGGGTTTTTTGTTCTGTTTATCATAAAGGTGCTTCATATGTTTTTTTTTATACTTTAGTTGACCTGAATCATTAAAAAAAATAATTGTGGTTGCCAAAGTATACACACCCTTTAAGCTTTATGCAATTCTATAATGCTGTAATCCCCATAGACACAGAGAAAATATTCACACTCAGATTCTCCTGCGGGGCCGATTTGAAGAAAAACAACAAATTCCAGAAGAAGATCCGAGATAACAAAGTTTAGTTCAACTGTTTCAAAAACTAAAGTCTACACGCCCCGCCCGCAGGTCAGAGGACAGCCCTACTGCTGACATCTAGTCATCTCTTCACGTTACTCTCTCGGAGGGATTTCACAACCGGTAATGACCCTATAGAGGAACCCCGCACACATCGATATTTCGCCATCAGTTACCACCTGCGCCAAGAGGGTGTGCGGCCGGGAACAGCTTCATGTTGTCTCCACTTTTTCTCTATTTCACTCCCCAAAACAGGAAATTCTAATATAATGTCACAACTGGACAAGTCACGGCCTCCCACAAGATCTGCACACTCCTCTGCTGAAATACTTTGTGCTGCAGGGAGGTCCTTGCCTCATTTATCTCTCAGTCTCTATTCCCCTTCTCGTGTCATGACTCTACTCTCACTAATATGACATGAATGGACAGATCCCTATCCCCCCCCCCCCCCCCAAAAAAAAAAAAAAATAAAACAAATAGCGCATCTCCTGAAATACTCTGTGCTGCTGGGTCCCAGCTCCTTCCACATAAATCTTATTTTGTCCCCTTCTCCTCATCACTGTCCCGTCACAGGCATCCCTGTTCTCACCAAAGTCATCACGGGTAGACAGGTTTCTACTTCCCACCAGATCAGCTCTCCTGAAATACTCTGCACTGCTGGAGATCCTGCAGAAGCATAACAAGACGTTCCTGGGACCAAAGCAGAATCTGTACCAAGCCACCCAAATATAATGTATTGTTTATAGTTCTGGTCTCCTCATATTGGGAAGAAACACCTTATGGGCCCCTTAAGGATTTTGGGCCCGGGTGCGCCCGCACCCACTGCACCCCCCTCCAGTTACACCTCTGACTCCATGCACTATGCAACTGTCTGTGACCTCCAACTTGACTCCATCCCCTTTCTCACATGAGTGGACAGGTCATGGTCTCCTGAAATACTCTGCACTGCTGTGCACTCTTCCATTTCTTAAAGGGATTTTCTGACCCCAAACTATGAGTCTCGACTTGCTACAAATTACTAAAAATAACAAAAAAAAAAATATACTAAAAAAGGAATGTATCACCATAAATGTCCTATTCTTTTCTTATGTGAAACATTTTTAAGAATTTTTGATTATGTTATTTTTAATTTTTCACCGTCTCAAAAAATTACTAAATCCTACAATTATCACTCTGACCACTAAGCTTAATAATAGAATGACACTTGACATTTCTGTAGGGGTTTTCTTTGCAGCAGTCACCAGCCACCCTTAACATCAAAGAAGGATTGCAGTATTAGATAACACCTCTATAGATAACACCACTGACCCATTCATTACATCACTACTGACAACAGATGATGTCACAGCTTATTTCCTCCCCTTTCCTGCACCGAGCATGTCTAGAAAACTCTTCAATAGGCCTCAATGAGTCGGCTCCAGACTATTGCTGCCTATGGCCATGACTGTGCTGTAAAGCAGATCACTAAATGCTGTTAACAGAGCAGGCAAGACGGCCATCCTTATAATCATGGACAGAAAGTAGAATAAAAAATCTACAATCAGAAAATAAAAACAGATAAGAAAAAAGGGCTTTATAAATACATTGTAAAAATTGGCCACACATTCCCTTTAAAGTCTATAGATAGGGGCCCTATTCTCTGGGGGTCTCAGAATTGCAATATAAAGGGATATAAATATTCCGGCCCATTCTTCATCTACACTCACAAAGTAAGTTACACTCAGGGGCCACACGAGGGCCCCGTAAATCCCCATGTCTTTTGTGTCCTCTGTTTTGGAAGATTTTTTACACTCTGCACATTCCAGCCATAAAATTGGAGGGAAAGAAATGATTTCCTGATCTGCTAAACACATCAGTGACGTGAGAGCGGATATCCAGCGGGAATGTCCTCTCTGTGCCCAGTGTAATCCTGCAGGACTCTCCACAGGGCACACAACAAACTCAGGGGGTTACAGCGAGACTCGCCCCAACCAGGGGCTGACCTCACAGGGTGTGCACCATGCACCCTGCCAACATACCGCAGTCACATCCTGAAAGTGGGGCACTACAAGTCTCAGCTGCTCTGCACACCAAATACTGCAGCGAGCTGCAAAGCTATTCCCTTTTATATGGTGAACTATAACACCCAGCTTGCTGCAAAGTGTTACAGCAAGTTGCTACCTCCTACGACAGACCATGCAGGGTGCACAAGTGCAGTCAGGACATGCTGGGAGTTGTGGTTTTGCAACATCTTGTGCACCACAGGTTGCAGACAATTGGTATACACTCCTGAGGAGTGAGAACTACAAGTTCCAACAAGTCTTGCAAGCCAGAGCACAGAAGTTGGCAACTCAACTGCAGATGCATTGGCATGACAACTTACCATGAAAGTAACCCCCATCAGAGACCCTATACATATAGCATTAACTTTTTCACTTCATCCACAGCATGCTGGGAGTTGTAGTTCTACAAGGATACTGGTCTTCACCTTTGGCTCTCCAACTGCAGCTAAACTACAACTCTCAGTAAATCCAAACCTATGCAAACAATGAAGCCATATCTAAGCGAGTCTACAACCACTCCCTATAGCATACACTAACAGCATGCTGGGAGTTGTAGTTATACAATGTATGTGCTCTAAGGGTACAGGTCTCCAACCTGTGCTTCTCCAGATGCAGCCTAACTACAACTCCCAGCAACTCCAGCTCTATGCAAACAATGAATCCATATCTAAGCGAGTCCACACCACTCCCTAGCAGGCGCTGACAACATAATGGGAGTTGTAGTTTCTGACTACTAGTGGCCAGATAGAGCTAATATTCTCTATACTAATGGCTGTAACAAGGGTTTCCCTCCACTATGTAGTGTATGACATCGCAAACTGTGAGGGTAAAGGAGAGGACTAGAAGTCCCAGCTCTCCCTGCACAGACACCTGCTGGGACTGATAGTTCCACAAGCCTCATAGACAGTTACATAAATGACAAATCAGATACATAAATACAAATAAAGAGATACAAAGTATCAGCAGGATTGGCCCCGCCCACTCTCACACTGTCCTAGTGCCCGGGGCTGTGTATATAGTAATAGCTACAAGTGTATACATAGTCAGTGACTACTCACCTGAACTGCACCATCCTCTCCCCCAGAGCAGCCAGCAGCACCCCAATAATGGTGAGCTTCAGCAGTGCCCCCATGTCTGCAGAGCCCTCAGTGTTAGAGGCAGTGACAGGCAGAGAAGTTGTGACTGCAGCCTGTCAGTGCCCAGCCTGGGAGGGATCTGCGCATGCGTGCAAGAAGTTATGTGCTCGTGCAGGAGAGACAGCGGGGACTGGGTGAGATATGGGGGTCAGAGCACTGCACAGGGGGAGGCACACTGGGAAAGTCTCCAAGAGCTCCAGCCAAAAGCACTGCATGCCTATGAAAAACCATTAACCCCTTCACTAGTTCTAACACTAAATAGCATTTTTTATTTTGGGCATCAAGTGGCAGTGTTGTTTGAGAAATAGACCCCCTTATACTACAAGGTATATATACCCTGTTTCCCCGAAAATAAGACAGCGTCTTATATTAATTTTTGCTCCCAAAGATGTGCTGTGTCTTATTTTCAGGGGATGTCTTATTTTTTTTTTCAATGAAGAAGAATTCATATTTATTGCTGAACAAAAAAATGAACATTTATTATATACGGTACTGTACAGTAGTTGTCATCACAAACCAGCATAACCAGACAAACTGTGAATCCTATCAAGAATTTCTTACTACTACGTATCATTATTTCCATGTACAACAATTAACAGTATGGTACATTTACCAATATTTACGGTACGAATAGAAAGTAAAATTTATTCAATGACAGTTATGTCATCATCTTCTAGGACATCATCATAACAATCCAAACCATTAATTTCCCTGCACACAGTATCATCTCCCATAGTGGCCCCTGCACACAGTATCATATCCCATAGTGGCCCCTGCACACAGTATCATTCCCCATAGTGGCCCCTGCACACAGTATCATATCCCATAGTGGCCCCTGCACACAGTATCATGCCCCATAGTGGCCCCTGCACACAGTATCATGCCCCATAGTGGCCCCTGCACACAGTATCATTCCCCATAGTGGCCCCTGCACACAGTATCATGCCCCATAGTGGCCCCTGCACACTGTATCATTCCCCATAGTGGCCCCTGCACACAGTATCATGCCCCATAGTGGCCCCTGCACACAGTATCATTCCCCATAGTGGCCCCTGCACACAGTAGTTTGCCCCATAGTGGCACCGGCACACAGTATCATTCCCCATAGTGGCCCCTGCACACAGTAGTTTGCCCCATAGTGGCCCCTGCACACAGTAGTTTGCCCCATAGTGGCCCCTGCACACAGTATTATTCCCCATAGTGGCACCGGCACACAGTATCATTCCCCATAGTGGCCCCTGCACACAGTAGTTTGCCCCATAGTGGACCACCCATGAACAATTATTATACTGTGGGGTCTCCCTTTCAGACCCCAGAGTATAATGCACTCAGGAGGCCCCAGGAGAGGCCCCGCACACAGCACCCCAGGGCCCCGCACACAGACACCCCAAGTGGCCCCGCACACAGACACCCCAAGGGCCCCGCACACGACCCCCATAGGGCCCCTCACAAAAAACAACCTTGCTTACCTGTTCCTCGCTCCGGTGCATGCCCGTGCGCTACTCCGGCCTTCTTCAATGTTAGACCAGGCTGCGGCTGCCACAGTGATCCGGCCGCGCCCCGGCCCCGGCACGCAGAAGTCCGCTGACGTCTGCGAGGCCGTCACCAAACAGGCCCGAAGCCTGGAGAAGCGTAGGACAGGTAAGCACATAGTTTTTTATGTTCGCTCAGCTCCCCTGGGCCGCCGAGTAACTCCGGGGTCTGAAAAGACCCCGGAGTATAATGATAGCAGAGATTGTGGGGTTCTCCCGCGGCCTCACATATCGTATATACCGTATGTTCTGTTCGGGAACATACGCCTTACTTTCGGGGGATGCCTTATATTAGGCAATTCTCCGAAACCTCTCCTATGCCTTACTTTCGGGGGGTGTCTTATTTTCGGGGAAACACGGTAGTGTATATATAGGTAGTATAGTGCCCCCATATGGTATCATTCCCCCACTTGTGTACCCCTGTACACTGCATAACATTCCCTACTATGTAATGTTCCCTTGTGGTCCCCACACGTTATAATGGCCCCCATATTATAATGTCCCTATGTGACCTCACTTAGTATAACATCCCCTTTGTGGCCCCCACACACTATAATATTCTGCTTGTGGTCCTTACATGGTATATTGTCCCCCTTTTGACGACCACACAATAAAATGCCCCCCATCCCTGCGATACCCACATAGTATAATGTTACCCTTGTGCCCCCTAGAGGAATATTGTCCCCATGTGCCCTCACATGGTATATTGTTCCCACGTCACCCCCACACATTATCATTCTCCCTCTTTGTGGTCACCACACAGTATAATATTACTCCTGTGGCCCCACACAGTATAATATTACCCCTGTGGCCCCACACAGTATAATATTACCCCTGTGGCCCCACACAGTATAATATTACCCCTGTGGCCCCACACAGTATAATATTACCCCTGTGGCCCCACACAGTATAATATTACCCCTGTGGCCCCACACAGTATAATATTACCCCTGTGGCCCCCACACAGTATAATTTTCGCTCCTTGTGGCCCCCACACAGTATAATATTACCCCTGTGGCCCCCACACAGTATAATTTTCGCTCCTTGTGGCCCCCACACAGTATAATATTACCCCTGTGGCCCCCACACAGTATAATTTTCGCTCCTTGTGGCCCCATACAGTAACATGAAGCCAAAAAGTAATACAAGTAGTACTCACCTTGCCCTGTTCCCCCGGAGTCCTCTCCGGTCTCTTCAGCTTGGAGCAGCAGGCGCAATGTACTGACATTTATTACATTGCGCCTGCCTACGACCAGGACACTGACAGCAGTGCCAGGGGGTGAAGGATAAAGTAGGATATTTACTTTTATAGTTATGTTTCCATTCCATATGAGGGCTTGTTTTTTTGTGGGACAGATTGTATTTCCTAATGGCACCATTTACTATTCCGTATGCCATGCCGGGAAGCTGGAAAAAAAAATTCTGAATGGGTTTGAATTGGAAACAAAGTTTGCAGGTTTTGTTTTTGTGACACGTTACCTCAATGCTAGGGGTCAGTATTATCACAGAAATACACCGTTACTTAGTTTTTGTTGTGTTTTAAAGGGGTTGTTCAGTTTTCTATGGCAAACCCCATAAACAGTAAAGAGGTCATGGCATGTGCATGAACACGACTTCACGTTCAAACAGCTGTTCAGTGGGGGGTCCCGGATGTTGGAACCCTCATTGATCTTTTACTGATGACCCATGCTGAGGAAAGGACATTGATAAAAGAAAAAAAAAAAAAAAGAACTGGGAAACCCTTTAATATAGGTACAAATTTTAAAAATATTTAATAACTTGGCATCACCATATTCTGACACAGGGAGCTGGGTTTTTTACATTTCAGTCAATGGAGCTGTGTAAGGCTTCTTGTTTTTTGCATGATGAGCTGTAGTTTTAATTGATACCTTTTTGGGAAATGAAAAATGTTTTGTTCACTTTTTATTAAATTTTTTGGAAGGTGAAGTAGCAAAAAAAACTGCAATTTGGGCATTTTTATTTTGACCACCCCAGACCAAACCCTAAAATCTCCTCTTTCACCACCTTTTACAATAGGCAGCTCTTCATTACTTGCCACCCTGCTCTGTGAGATGTCACTTTACGGCTGACATGTTCTTCCTTCTAGATACTTCCACTTCACAATAGTAACACTTACAGGTAACTGGGCAGACTTGGGGCACAGGTGACACCCTATGACCAGGCTCTTCAGTACTTCCCATACTACTCGCAGTGTATCTATGGACATTACATGGCTCTGTGCTTGGTGCACCTGCTCACAAAGGTGGTGGCTGAAACACTTGAGCTCTGTAACTAGGTAAGGGTTCACATACTTTTAGACGCATAATGTATATCTTGAAATAGAGGAGATCTTCTAGAATTAGATGTTTTATTGGGCTCAGTTTTATACTTTGAACTTTTAATAGGCTTTAAAGTCTATGTAAACATAAGATATAAATCCAGGATGTAGCAGAGCTAACAGTGCTGCTTGCTTAATAGGAGTAGTATGTCAGATCTATGTGCAGACATATCAGTTATGTAGATATATGACCATACCATAGGCGACATTATATAATTATCACATCTACCATCTGTGTTTCTCCAGCGGCTGTGAAACCATAATGCAAAGGACGTGCTGGGAGTTGTAGTTTCACAAGAATACTTGTAGACTTCATTGACCCCATTTTAACTTGCAGGTCACTTTCTTGTATTGATCAACCAAGTCAACGCCAAATATGTTCAGAAATGCAGATCTGGTTCTGTAGTGTAGCACGTCCGTGATTCTTGCAGTATAGAGATCTACACTTGCTCGACTCTATAGGTAAAGTCCATGTAAGTGAATGTACGTGCGGCCAGGGGCATAACTTGGGTGGGTGCACAGGGTTCGGTCGCAGCCCATAAATTGTCTCTTCCCAATATAATGAAACCAGTACTATAAACAATGCATTATAGTTGGGGCCCCATTACAGATTTTGAATTGGGGCCCAGGAGATTCATGTTACACCTCTGTGTAAGGCCATCATTCCCATCAAAGCAATCATGGTACCAGGCAGGATAGGGGGCGAGGAGACCCCTATTCTGTCCATGGTTGGGGTTGGAGAAAACTCTGACCCCAGCCATTCATGATGCAATCACCAGGGATCATGGCAGTACAAAGGTGGGGGACTTTATTAGCAGCTAATAGTATTAAAGGGGGTTTTTTGGGCACATTATATTGATGACGTATTCTTAGAATAGGTCACTACTATCAGATTGGTATGATATGGCCCCAACCGATCACCTGTTCTCAGCAGCTGCTGTATGGAGAAGAGAGCGGGAAGCAGACAACTCTGTCCTCCAAGTAGTGGCCATGCTGAGTTACTGCAGCTCAGCTCCCATTCACTTGTATAGCAGCTGATCTGCAGTACCTCAGCATGGCCACTACTCGGAGGATAGTGCTGTCTGCTTCTGACTCTGGTCTCTATATAGTGGCTACTGAGTACTGGTGATTGGCAGGGTCCCAGGTGTTGAACCCCCACCAATCTGATATTGTTGACCTATCCTAAGGACAAGTCATTAATATTATCTACCTGAAACCCCTTTAAGAAACAGTCCAGATCCTACCAAAGGCCAATAGGGTTCTCCTGTAACGGCCACCCCTGCATTTTACCTGCACAGACAGTGATGCATTAGGATAAAAAATACAGCTGAAAACTCACAGTCTCTGGTGGAACAGAAAAAGATAAAAAAAGTTTAATAAAATAATCATCAAAAAACAAACTAATAAGAATAAACAGGATTCCAACAAAAAAAAAAAAAAGTTTATTATAGTGTAAAAAGGTCACAAAATATAAAAATACTCATATACATCCATATATAATATATATAATAACAATAATAAAATAATTATTTCACATCATTATTTCTATAAAAATTTAAAAAATGTTAATATAAAAACACTAAATGTTATATACAAAAATATACAAATGCAGTGAAATAGGATGTCATAGAGCAACAGAGACGGAAAAATGAAAGCGCCCTCAGTATGGGGCGAGGCAAAGACAAATATGCTGCACAGTGAAGGACAAAATGAGCCGCGCCCACAAGGGTTAAAATGTATATTTATTTCTCTTACTTATATAGCGCCATCATATTCCGCAGCGCTTTACAGACACGGTGGTCATTGTCCCATATAGGGCTCACAATCTACAATCCCTATCAGTATGTCTTTGGAGTGTGGGAGGAAACCGGAGTACCCGGAGGAAACCCACCAAACACGGGGAGAACATACAAACTCCTTGCAGATGTTGTCCTTGGCAGGATTTGAATCCAGGACTCCAGCAGGGCCACTGCTAACCAATGAGCCACCGTGCTTAGGAAGCTGCACATATGATTACATACCATTGTCCTATATCATGCTACTTGGCGCCATCATTGTGTGGTTGGTGGGGGTCCAATCCCTTTTGAACTGAGGGTACTCGGAAAACTCAAGGGTGGATGGGTTGGGTATAAAACTAAAACTAAAGTCATACTCACCTATCCCCGGCGCTCCATTGTACAATCCCAGTCCCTTTTCGCTCCAGCGGTGGGACTTGCCAGGCCAGAAGTCCGAACTGTCTCAGCAGTTAGCAACTGTATAGTCTGGGTGTCCCTATACACCTGGGCCCTGGTACCTGAGGGAGTCAAAAGGCCCCTGTGCCACATTACAAAACACCAGTATTATACTTGGTCCATAGGTGGGGGCCCTGGTACAGATTTTGCATTGGGGCCCAGGGGGCTTTTGTGCAGTGTCACCTCCAGGAAATATGAACATCTGAGAAATCCATGATGGATCCTGTAGAGTGACCGGCCATAGTTCAGTGTCATCTAAAATTAGTTCCTCCAATGTTTGCAAGCAGCGGTGTATAAATAGTCAGGGCGGCCATGGCTGGGTGATAGAGTTACTGACGCTGGGCCATGTCTGACAGCTTCTGCTAGATAGAGGACATGTTTATTGCCACTGACCCAAAAGATAGCAGACATGGACAGCGACTCCGGACGGAGATGTACCCGCTCCCTGGCAAACCAGCAGCTGAAGGAGACGCTTCTCCAGGCTCTGCAGGCCAATGACTACGTGACAGTGGAAAATATACTGAACGAGGGTCAGATCGATGTGGACACCGTGTTTGAGGTGGAGGATGAAGGTCTGGTCCTGGCATCCTACAAATCAGGTATAGAACAGTAAAAAGCGCAATATGTGTGAGCGGGCTGGCAAAGCTGTGGGCACTGGGTCAGTATAATGGTACATAGGGCTATGGGCTGTAGGGGTGAGGGATGTACAGGGGGGTAACCTGAAGCCTCTGGGTCCTAATGCAAAATCTGTAACAAGGCCCTCACCTACCATGTGCCATATGTAACACTGGTGTCTTCTTATATGGTCTAGGGGCCCTCTCAGGGCCTAGGGCCCCAGGGTAAATATACCCCTGGAGGCATATATAGCTAGGATGACTAGGCAGATGTATGATATATTACATAACCCAGGCCATTCCTTCCAACTGGAACCCTGCCTGGGGGCATCACCTGACACTACTAGGAAAGCCAAGTGAAGACGCTCAACACATCCAACTACACATAAAAAGTATAAATCCTGCAGCTTATATGTGGAGTACATCTACATACACACGTGGACAAAATTGTTGGTCCCCTCCCTCATTTAATGAAAGAAAACCCCACAATGGTCACAGAAATAACTTGAATCTGACAAAAGTAATAATATATAAAAATTCTATGAAAATGAACAAATGAAAGTCAGACATTGCTTTCCAACCAGGCTTCAACAGAATTTTTTTTTAAAAAAGAAATCTCATGAAACAGGCCTGGACAGAAATGATGGTTCCCTTAACTTAATATTTTGTTGCACAACCTTTTGAGGCAATCCCTGCAATCAAACGATTCCTGTAACTGTCAATGAGACTTCTGCACCTCTCAGCAGGGATTTTGGCCACTCCTCATGAGCAAACTGCTCCAGTTGTCTCGGGTGTGAAGGGTGCCTTTTCCAGACGGCATGTTTCAGCTCCTTCCAAAGATGCTCAATAGGATTTAGGTCAGGGCTCATAGAAGGCCACTTCAGAATAGTCCAATGTTTTCCTCTTAGCCATTCTTGGGTGTTTTTAGCTGTGTGTTTTGGGTCATTATCCTGTAGCAAGACCCATGACCTGCGACCTGAGACCAAGCTTTCTGTCACTGGGCTGTAAGATGGACAGCCAATGTTGTCCTAAGCTTCATTTGTCTGTATAAACTGTTAATGTTGAATGCATTTCTGTGATTCTGTTCCTTTAAGACAGCAGCCATTGTAATTGTGACATGATGCTGGAGTGACTCCCCCCCCTCTTTTATGTCAGCTCAGCCTGCCTGTTCTGCAGACAGAATGTGAGCAGAGAAGCAGGAAGTGACGAGACAGAGAGCAGCAGCCATCTTAGCAAGTGTTGTATTGAACTGGTGTGGATATTTTTCTGTACAGCTAAGCTGTATCTTGGTCCAGAGACAAACAGAGTGTAAAGAGACAACAGGACTAGTGAGTCCACGTGAAAGGAACTGTGCTCAGTGGCTGATCAGTGAGACTGACATTGTGACTGTGTATATGGATACCACGGATAGAGACTCGCAGTGCTGTTGATGTACTGGACAGCACCTGCCTTGCTCTCGGTTCACAGGGCAGCACATTTCTCTCTAGAATCCCTTGATAGTCTTGAGATTTCATTGTACCCTGCACAGATTCAAGACACCCTGTGCCAGATGCAGCAAAGCAGCCCCAGAACATAACAGAGCCTCCTCCATGTGTCACAGTAGGGACAGTGTTCTTTTCAAGATATGCTTCATTTTTCCGTCTGTGAACATAGAGCTGATGTGCCTTGCCAAAAATTTCGATTTTTGTCTCATCTGTCCATAGGACATTCTCCCAGAAGCTTTGTGGCTTGTCAACATGTAGTTTGGCAAATTCCAGTCTGGCTTTTTTATGATTTGTGTTCAACAATGGTGTCCTCATTGGTTGTCTCTCATGAAGTCCAATTTGGCTCAAACAAGGACGGATGGTGCGATCTGACACTGATGTTCCTTGAACTTGAAGTTCACTTTTAATCTCTTTAGAAGTTTTTCTGGGCTCTTTTGTTACTATTCGTATTATTCTTCTCTGATTTGTCATCAATGTTCCTCCTGCGGCCACGTCCAGGGAGGTTGGCTACAGTCCCATGGATCTTAAATTTCTGAATAATATGTGCAACTGTAGTCACAGGAAAATCAAGCTGCTTGGAGATGGTCTTATAACCTTTACCTTTACCATGCTTGTCTATAATTTTCTTTCTAAGCTCCTGAGACAAGTCTTTCCTTCGCTTCCTCTGGTCCATGTTGAGTGCGGTACTCACCATGTCACCAAACAGTACAGCGAGTATCTGTAGCCCTATATACAGGCCACGGACTGATTACAGGATTGTAGATACCTGGGATGCTAAGTAGTGGACACACCTTGATTTAACATGTCCCTTTGGTCAATTTATTTTCAGGGAACCCTCATTTCTGTCCAGGCCTGTTTCATGTTGAAGCCTGGTTGGAAAGCAATGTCTGACTTTCATTTGTTCATTTTCATAGAATTTTTATATATTATTACTTTTGTCAGATTCAAGTTATTTCTGTGACCATTGTGGGTTTTTCTTTCATTAAACGAGGGAGGGACCAACAATTTTGTCCACATGTGTAAGGGAATTGCTGTTCATGCAGATCCCTAATATACTGTTTAATGGCCTCCAAGGCTTATTTTAGATGGCCTTAAAGAGTTACTCTGATCACATAACCTTACAGACTAATATGAACTGCCAAGCTCTGGCCCCTAGGAGCCCTTGCTATCATAAAAACCGACGAGCCGTATTTTATAGTGACCTTATGTCCCCTATCCCTGGATTTCACACGGTTCTGCTGAGCTGTACTTACTTAACCACTGAACCGTACCTAACCATGTAGGGTTGAGGTGTTGGCAATATAATGTAGATCCTAAAATGCAGCTATATTGAATTTTTCTGACCCCCCCCATCTTTCCATAGACTATGCCCTACTACACTTTCTTTGTGTCAGTCTTCACTATACTTCCGAAATTCTATTCATGAACTGAACTCCATAAACAGTGCCACTCATTCTTCACAGACAGCCTCTGGTATTGCAACCCGGTTCCTTTGAATTAAATGGGCATGAGCAGCAATAACAAATAAAGCCCAGGACCAGGGTGGTTTTTGGAAAAAGTAGAACTTTTTTTTTCCCTAATCCTGATCATCCCCTTAATGATATTCTTTTTTACCCTTAGGTTACTGGTTGCCTAGTTTTAAGCTGGCCGCTTCATGGGCAACGGGGCTGCACATCACTGTCATGCTGGGACATCTGGAGACCCTACTGGTGCTTCTGAATCATAAAGCTTCTGTCAACAGTAGACCCAATGGAAAGACCCCGCTACACGTCGCCTGTGAAGTGGGCAACCTGGACTGCGTCAAGATCCTGATCAGCCATGACGCCGAGCTCAATTTCTTCTCCGTCAGTGGGCATGCGCCATTACATTATTGTAAAACCAAGCAGTCTGTGAGGTGCGCCAAAGAGCTGGTCTGGAGCGGTAAGGGTCTAGTTCTGACTTCATGATACAACAATTTTTTTTGTTTTGTCTTTGTATTTCAAAAGCCAAAACTTTATTAAACTTCGTCATCAACACAGCCATATGAGGACTTGTTTTTTTCTGGGATGTGCGTATTTTTAGATGACACCACTTTGAGGTACATAAAATGTTTTCTTTAACTTAATGTTTTTGCACATGAAAGAAAAATCTGAATTTTCGTTGTTGTTTTTAGGGGTTTGTTTTTATAACGTTCACTGTGTGATAAAAATGACATGGTAACTTTTTTTTCTGCGGGTCGGTGCGATTACGGTAATACCAAATTCATATAGGTTTTGTTATGTTTTAGTACTTTAAGAAAGTAAAAACTCCTGTGCCAGGGCTTGTTTTTTGTGGGGCAGGTTGTAGTTTTTATAGGTACTGTTTTGGAATACATATGGCTCTCTGATCACTTTTTAGTTCTTTTTGTGGGGTAGATGAGGTGAAAATTCTGACATTGTGTATGTTAATTCTTTCAGTGTTTCACATACAGGATAAATAATATTATATTTTAATAGTTCGGCCTTTTACTGATGCAGAAATACTAATTATGGTATTTTTTTGTTTTCTATGTCATAAATGGGAATTTTTTTAAATACATTTTTTATATTTTTAATAACAATGTGATCACTTTTTTTTTCTCTTGTCTTCATCCTACAAGGGGACTTGAATATTCAATCACTTGATCACTTGTACAATGTACTGTTATACTACTGTATTGCAGTATATTGTAGTTTTCAGCAGATGCATATTAGGCCCTGCCTCTGCCTGGACCTAACAGGCATCCATACATAGCAGCAGCAGACTGGAGCCAATTGTTAGGTCTATGGTTTGGCGGGACAAAGGTTGTGAGAAGAGAGAAGTTGCATGCTACCTTCCCCTTAACAGTGATAGCCACAGACAGCCAATAACACTGACAGCCACAGACCCCCAATAACACTGACAGCCAGAGACGCCCAATAACAGTGGCAGTTGCCATCCCCAGTATTAGTAGTAGGATGAGCAGTAGCAGAAGATTCCCCCTCTTTTTTCCACTAGACGCATCAGCTACAAAGTCCTCCCTATCTCCCGGGTAGCAGCAGAAGTGGGACTCCATCCAGGAGGGGGATGCAGCTGCAGATTCTTATTCCTTACTGCAGCAGGGTCCCTCTTTTTCCGTCTGTAGTAGCAACATTTTTTCCTATACTAGTAGGGACACAACCATCTCTGTCACCAAAAATTATGAGTAGAGTAAAAAGGTAAACTGAAGAGAACAACGAAGAGGGGAAGGAGGGGGGTGCAGCTGCAGATTCTCATTCATTGCTGCAGCAGAGAACAGGGAAGGAAAAAGACCCCAGTCTACACACAACATTTCCGGCACCACTACATCCACAGATGCCTAATATATTTTTTGGTTGTTTTTTAGGTGCATATGTAAATCTGCAGAGCATCGATCATATCCATGAGACCCCTCTGCACACGGCCGCCCGGTTAGGAATTCCAGAACTTGTAGATTTCTATGTGAAAAATGGAGCAGCCGTGGACAGTGTGAACGCCACCTGGGAAACACCTCTCGCTACCGCCGCCTACTGGGCGTTGAATATTAAGGAGCAGAAGTATAGCACCAAGCACCACCTCATCTGCAGGATGCTGCTGGACTACAATGCCGAAGTCAACTCCCGAGATATTGACCGCAAGTCACCCCTGCACAAGGCGGCATGGAACTGCGACCATGTCCTAATGCACATGATGCTGGAGGCTGGCGCCTATGCCACCACTATGGATATTAATGGCTGCGCCCCCCAGCAGTATGTCCTGAAGGTCACATCTGTCCGTGCTGCTGGCCAGCCAGAAATCTGCTACCAGCTACTACTAAACCATGGAGCGGCCAGGATCTATCCCCCGCAGTTCCATAAGGTGAATTCTGCTTTCAGATTTGTCATGCGAAACTTTGTAATATATTCTGTATATCAATTTCTTGTGGTTTTAAGATCTCTGCTTGTTATCAGTGACCTGTATTGTTCAGTGGATGAGAATCTGTCCTGGTCATGTAGTGATCACAATAGTGCACGGCTCTATGAGAGACGTGATATCTGCTGCACATGTGGCTGTGGGTCCACCAAACGGCCACAACTGATCCTCAGACACTGGCAGCAAACAAAGATATTGAAAACCATGAATAATCAGAAGAGAAGCACTGGCACTGCTTATAGGGGCACACTACTGCTTCTTCTGTTTATTAGGGCACTCTGATGGCCCAGATGTATGCATGGACAACCAACTGGCACAAGGTATCAGGGGGAACTCTGCTGGCACTGTTTATCAAGGGCACTCTGCAGGTATTATCTATCAGGGGGCACTCTGCAGGTATTATCTCTGCAGGTATTATCTATCAGGGGGCACTCTGCAGGATTTATCTATCAGGGGGCACTCTGCAGGTATTATCTATCAGGGGGCACTCTGCAGGTATTATCTATCAGGGGGCACTCTGCAGGTATTATCTATCAGGGGGCACTCTGCAGGATTTATCTATCAGGGGGCACTCTGCGGGTATTATCTATCAGGGGGTACTCTGCAGGTATTATCTATCAGGGGGCACTCTGCGGGTATTATCTATCAGGGGGCACTCTGCAGGTATTATCTATCAGGGGGCACTCTGCAGGTATTATCTATCAGGGGGCACTCTGCGGGTATTATCTATCAGGGGGCACTCTGCAGGTATTATCTATCAGGGGGCACTCTGTAGGTATTATCTATCAGGGGGCACTCTGCAGGTATTATCTATCAGGGGGCACTCTGCAGGTATTATCTATCAGGGGGCACTCTGCGGGTATTATCTATCAGGGGGCACTCTGCAGGTATTATCTATCAGGGAGCACTCTGTAGGTATTATCTATCAGGGGGCACTCTGCAGGTATTATCTATCGGAGGGCACTCTGCAGGTATTATCTATCAGGGGGCACTCTGCAGGTATTATCTATCAGGGGGCACTGCTGGTATTATCTATCAGGGGGCACTCTGCAGGTATTATCTATCAGGGGGCACTCTGCAGGTATTATCTATCAGGGGGCACTCTGCAGGTATTATCTATCAGGGGGCACTCTGCGGGTATTATCTATCAGGGGGCACTCTGCAGGTATTATCTATCAGGGGGCACTCTGCTATTATTATCTGTCGGGGGGCACTCTGCGGGTATTATCTATCAGGGGGCACTCTGCAGGTATTATCTATCAGGGGGCACTCTGCAGGTATTATCTATCAGGGGGCACTCTGCAGGTATTATCTATCAGGGGGCACTTTGCAGGTATTATCTGTCGGGGGGCACTCTGCGGTTATTATCTATCAGGGGGCACTCTGCGGGTATTATCTATCAGGGGGCACTCTGCAGGTATTATCTGTCGGGGGGCACTCTGCGGGTATTATCTATCAGGGGGCACTCTGCAGGTATTATCTATCAGGGGGCACTCTGCAGGTATTATCTATCAGGGGGCACTCTGCAGGTATTATCTATCAGGGGGCACTCTGCGGGTATTATCTGTCGGGGGGGCACTCTGCGGGTATTATCTATCAGGGGGCACTCTGCAGGTATTATCTATCAGGGGGCACTCTGCAGGTATTATCTATCAGGGAGCACTCTGCAGGTATTATCTATCAGGGGGAACTCTGCGGGTATTATCTATCAGGGGGCACTCTGCAGGTATTATCTATCAGGGGGCACTCTGTGGGTATTATCTATCAGGGGGCACTCTGCAGGTATTATCTGTCTCGGGGGGCACTCTGCGGGTATTATCTATCAGGGGGCACTCTGCAGGTATTATCTATCAGGGGGCACTCTGCAGGTATTATCTATCAGGGGGCACTCTGCAGGTATTATCTATCAGGGGGCACTCTCCCGCTGTGGGTATTATCTATCAGGGGGCACTCTGCAGGTATTATCTATCAGGGGGCACTCTGTGGGTATTATCTATCAGGGGGCACTCTGCAGGTATTATCTATCAGGGGGCACTCTGCAGGTATTATCTGTCGGGGGGCACTCTGTGGGTATTATCTATCGGAGGGCACTCTGCAGGTATTATCTATCAGGGGGCACTCTGCAGGTATTATCTATCAGGGGGCACTCTGCAGGTATTATCTATCAGGGGGCACTCTGTGGGTATTATCTATCAGGGGGCACTCTGCAGGTATTATCTATCAGGGGGCACTCTGCAGGTATTATCTGTCGCACGCGGTTCTGTCGGGGGGCACTCTGTGGGTATTATCTATCGGAGGGCACTCTGCAGGTATTATCTATCAGGGGGCACTCTGCAGGTATTATCTATCAGGGGGCACTCTGCAGGTATTATCTATCAGGGGGCACTCTGCAGGTATTATCTGTCGGGGATCTTCGGGGGCACTCTGCGGGTATTATCTATCGGAGGGCACTCTGCAGGTATTATCTATCAGGGGGCACTCTGCAGGTATTATCTGTCGGGGGGCACTCTGCGGGTATTATTTATCTTTGGGTTACACATGGGTGGTTGTCGTGTATTTTTGTATACTTTATGTTGTGATTGTCACTGACACGATGGTGAATCGTCAGGTCTTACAGGAATGTCACTCACACCCGAGAGCTGTAGAAGTCATGGTCAACGCCTACGAGCATATAACGGCGACGTCTAAATGGAGTACAGCCATTCCGGAAGACGACCTGGAGGTGAGAGATATAAGATAGAGACCACGGGAGTGAATGATGAGAGTGATTGTTTCCTGTCTTTCCCACCTGCACCCCATTGATTTCAGTAAAGAAAAATGTAATCATTCTGAACTTGTAGATTAAGGTGGTCGTGCGGGGCCACAGGTCCTCCTTGTGATATGAATCTTCCTGTAAATTCAGTCTATGTTGTCTTTATTTTTCTGTGTTCGTTAATTATATTTAATAGCTATAAAGAAGAGGCGGAAAACTCCAAATACCCAGGTATACAGTTACATGATAAAATTCCACTAGGGGGAGCTCTGACAATGGAATTTATACAGTTACTTTTGAGTTCAAAGGCAGGTGAATAAATCAGTATGCAGTCAGCTTCCCCTAGTGGTAACTGGTGAAATAGCACTGTGCACGAGGGGATCAATTTATTATTTATCTATTTTATTTTGCTTACTTATATAGCGCCATCATATTCCGCAGCGCTTTACAGACATTGTCAGTCACTGCCCCATATAGGGCTCACAATCTACATTCCCTATCAGTATGTCTTTGGAGTGTGGGAGGAAACCGAAGTACCCGGAGGAAACCCACCAAACACAGGGAGAACATACAAACTCCTTGCAGATGTTGTCCTTGGCAGGATTCGAACCCAGGACTCCAGCGGTGCAAGGCTACAGTGCAATTATTAAAGTTTCTCCAGTATATATATATATATCTTATATTTTTTTATATTTTTAACCATTTACAAGATCTCTGCTTGCGATCAGTGACTGAGAAGACTGTTGTCTCCATTCGTAGTCAGTGACCCTGTACATAGCTAGTCCTGTATCCAGTCTAGACAATGCTCTGTAAGCTCAACTGCCTGGACTGATACATTGTAGCAAACCAGCACCTGCAGAAAGATTTTACAGTTGCTGTTGATGTGCTTAGCTCACAGAGCATTGTCTAGACTGGATACAATTGTATCTGCTGAGAGCAGGACTAGCTATTACTGACTGTGAATGGAGAGAAGAGTCTTCTCATTCACTGGCAGCAAGCAGAGATCTTGAAAAGCTAGAATTGCTGTATATCGACATGTGACATATTTGTTACCAGAATGTCCTGTACATCAGGATACGGCTTATAGAATTCCATGTACTTGCCAATAGAACATCCCGGTTTAGATGAATGGACACAGTAACCTTCTGTTCATATAACCCACAGGAAGTGCTTTGTGTAAATCAGAATATCTTCCCCCATAATCACATACATAAGATATATAGAAGAGAATTGGTTTAGATTTTTGATTCCGTCAGGCAATTCTAATTCATGATCGTGGACACTAGATGGCGCTCATCACATTGAACCAAGTAGAATCACAATATCTTACATAGGTCATGTTTACTAAGAATAATAATAATATACATTTTATTTATATAGCACCAACATATTCATACATATATACATATGGGGTAATGCGGGAGCGTGAACAGAGGGTATGTTTTAGGGATTCTCACTACGGAAGGGTTTACATTAGGAGTTGTGATCGGCCTGTCTGATAAGATATGTCTTTAGTTTACGCTTGAAGCTGTGGAAATTGGGAGTTAATCTGATAGACCAGGATAGAGCATTCCAGAGAAGTGGTGCAACTCGGGAGAAGTCTTGTATACGAGCGTGGGAGGTTCTGATAATAGAGGATGTTAGTCTTAGGTCTTTGAGTGAACGCAGAGTACGGGTTGAGCGATAGACAGAGATGAGAGAGGACATGTAGGATGGTGTATAGGGCTTTATTTATATGTCATTTTTATGTTTTCATGACTTTTCTTTTTTTTTAATATGAGGGAAAACCTTTTTATCACTAAAATAACTTTTACATAGTGTTTCCTCTCCGTTACGGTAATTTCTATTTAGGGGGTACATGGTCTTGTGTCGCCATGGCAGGGCTTTATATTTTACTCTATTTTTATTTATTTTTATTTTTTTTCAAGAATTATTCCCCATTGTGACCCCCATTAGATCATAATAGACATTTGCGGCCCATTTTAACATGACATTTAACATTTTTTTGGCTGATTTTCCCTGTAACTGGGGCTGCTACCTTATAACATGCCTCCTAATATATAATGTAGAACTGATCTGGGTCCTCTAGGACCCAGCGGCTCCTGCAGTTCCTGACCCACCGTGGATCACATGACCATCATGTCGGCTCCCATAGGTGTATGCATAGGGCTTACTGGGGGTAAAAAGCCGCCGCCAGGACATACATAGACAACGGGTGGTCAGCAAGTGGTTAAGCCTCATCTGAAAACATGTACAGAACTAAGACTTCTCACAGCTGAGAGTTTGTTGCAATTTAATTTTAAGAGTTACATTTTACTTGCACTGATACATTGTAGCAAACTTTCAGAAGAGGAGAGACACTTATGCAGAGGCTGACAGGTGCTGTGGACATTGTTAAAAATTCTCCCTGCTGCCTTCTAGGCTGACTACGACTACATTCCCAACTCTTGTGTTTTCCAGAGACATCGGACCTTCTATAATTCCCTTTTCGAGGTTTGCAGTAACTCCCCGAGGTCGCTCATGCACCTGGCCAGGTGTGCCATCCGTTCCATGTTGTGGAGGAGATGCCACCGCGTCATCCCTCAGCTGCCTCTGCCAAATACCCTGAAGAAGTACCTCCTGCTGGAGCCCAAGGGGCGACTCTATTAACCTCCTGTGTACTGTGACATTTGTCGCGTTACATTCTGGGAGGAGCCAAGGACTGACGTCTGCGCCAGAAGTAGAATGACAGTATCAGGCTGGTATATGAATATATACAGGAAAATCTGAACATCCCAATTCCCAAAATGAACGAGGTGCTGGATTATCAGAAATTCTGAATTGCTGGAAGTTCAGGTTGATATATTCAGTATATATGAGTATATATACATAGACTAGACTGTGTGTATATAGACAGTGCCATATAGCCATATTATTAGTACTGCATGTCAGTCTAGCAGGTTAGTCCGACCACTGGGTGCTTGATGAATGGAACTGCACTGTAGAGTTGTAGTCGTAGTCAGGTTGTACAGCAAGTACTGGTTACCCCCTATAGACCCCCAGTCACACAGCAAATTAGGGGCAATTATTTATATATTTATTGTTAATATGTGTATATATTATTATATTAGATCATAATGCTTGAATAAAGTGTATATTATATTCATTATATAATCCTGTATTATGTTATTAGTGAAAACTCCATCAATCCTTGTCCCATAGCACATTGTCCAGTGAGGGAATGCAGCTCTGGAGTATAATACAGGATGTAACTCAGGATCAGTACAGGATAAGTAATGTAATGTATGTACACAGTGACTGCACCAGCAGAATAGTGAGCGTAGCTCTGGAGTATAATACAGGATGTAACTCAGGATCAGTACAGGATAAGTAATGTAATATATGTACACAGTGACTGCACCAGCAGAATAGTGAGTGCAGCTCTGGAGTATAATACAGGATGTAACTCAGGATCAGTACAGGATAAGTAATGTAATGTATGTACACAGTGACTGTACCAGCAGAATAGTGAGCGCAGCTCTGGAGTATAATACAGGATGTAACTCAGGATCAGTACAGGATAAGTAATGTAATGTATGTACACAGTGACTGCACCAGCAGAATAGTGAGCGCAGCTCTGGAGTATAATACAGGATGTAACTCAGGATCAGTACAGGATAAGTAATGTAATGTATGTACACAGTGACTGCACCAGCAGAATAGCGAGCGCAGCTCTGGTGTATAATACAGGATGTAACTCAGGATCAGTACAGGATAAGTAATGTAATGTATGTACACAGTGACTGTACCAGCAGAATAGTGAGTGCAGCTCTGGAGTATAATACAGGATGTAACTCAGGATCAGTACAGGATAAGTAATGTAATGTATGTACACAGTGACTGTACCAGCAGAATAGTGAGTGCAGCTCTGGGGTATAATACAGGATGTAACTCAGGATCAGTACAGGATAAGTAATGTAATGTATGTACACAGTGACTGTACCAGCAGAATAGTGAGCGCAGCTCTGGAGTATAATACAGGATGTAACTCAGGATCAGTACAGGATAAGTAATGTAATGTATGTACACAGTGACTGCACCAGCAGAATAGTGAGTGCAGCTCTGGAGTATAATACAGGATGTAACTCAGGATCAGTACAGGATAAGTAATGTAATGTATGTACACAGTGACTGCACCAGCAGAATAGTGAGCGCAGCTCTGGAGTATAATACAGGATGTAACTCAGGATCAGTACAGGATAAGTAATGTAATGTATGTACACAGTGACTGTACCAGCAGAATAGTGAGTGCAGCTCTGGAGTATAATACAGGCTGTAACTCAGGATCAGTACAGGATAAGTAATGTAATGTATGTACACAGTGACTGTACCAGCAGAATAGTGAGCGCAGCTCTGGAGTATAATACAGGATGTAACTCAGGATCAGTACAGGATAAGTAATGTAATGTATGTACACAGTGACTGTACCAGCAGAATAGTGAGCGCAGCTCTGGAGTATAATACAGGATGTAACTCAGGATCAGTACAGGATAAGTAATGTAATGTATGTACACAGTGACTGTACCAGCAGAATAGTGAGCGCAGCTCTGGGGTATAATACAGGATGTAACTCAGGATCAGTACAGGATAAGTAATGTAATGTATGTACACAGTGACTGTACCAGCAGAATAGTGAGCGCAGCTCTGGAGTATAATACAGGATGTAACTCAGGATCAGTACAGGATAAGTAATGTAATGTATGTACACAGTGACTGTACCAGCAGAATAGTGAGTGCAGCTCTGGAGTATAATACAGGATGTAACTCAGGATCAGTACAGGATAAGTAATGTAATGTATGTACACAGTGACTGCACCAGCAGAATAGTGAGTGCAGCTCTGGAGTATAATACAGGATGTAACTCAGGATCAGTACAGGATAAGTAATGTAATGTATGTACACAGTGACTGCACCAGCAGAATAGTGAGCGCAGCTCTGGAGTATAATACAGGATAAGTAATGTAATGTATGTACACAGTGACTGTACCAGCAGAATAGTGAGCGCAGCTCTGGAGTATAATACAGGATGTAACTCAGGATCAGTACAGGATAAGTAATGTAATGTATGTACACAGTGACTGTACCAGCAGAATAGTGAGCGCAGCTCTGGAGTATAATACAGGATGTAACTCAGGATCAGTACAGGATAAGTAATGTAATGTATGTACACAGTGACTGTACCAGCAGAATAGTGAGCGCAGCTCTGGGGTATAATACAGGATGTAACTCAGGATCAGTACAGGATAAGTAATGTAATGTATGTACACAGTGACTGTACCAGCAGAATAGTGAGCGCAGCTCTGGGGTATAATACAGGATGTAACTCAGGATCAGTACAGGATAAGTAATGTAATGTATGTACACAGTGACTGCACCAGCAGAATAGTGAGCGCAGCTCTGGAGTATAATACAGGATGTAACTCAGGATCAGTACAGGATAAGTAATGTAATGTATGTACACAGTGACTGTACCAGCAGAATAGTGAGTGCAGCTCTGGAGTATAATACAGGATGTAACTCGGGATCAGTACAGGATAAGTAATGTAATGTATGTACACAGTGACTGTACCAGCAGAATAGTGAGTGCAGCTCTGGAGTATAATACAGGATGTAACTCAGGATCAGTACAGGATAAGTAATGTAATGTATGTACACAGTGACTGCACCAGCAGAATAGTGAGTGCAGCTCTGGAGTATAAACAGAAATACAGGATAAGTAATGTAATGTATGTACACAGTGACTGTACCAGCAGAATAGTGAGCGCAGCTCTGGAGTATAATACAGGATGTAACTCAGGATCAGTACAGGATAAGTAATGTAATGTATGTACACAGTGACTGTACCAGCAGAATAGTGAGCGCAGCTCTGGGGTATAATACAGGATTTAACTCAGGATCAGTACAGGATAAGTAATGTAATGTATGTACACAGTGACTACACCAGCAGAATAGTGAGTGCTGCTCTGGAGTATAATACAGGATGTAACTCAGGATCAGTACAGGATAAGTAATGTAATGTATGTACACAGTGACTGTACCAGCAGAATAGTGAGCGCAGCTCTGGAGTATAATACAGGATGTAACTCAGGATCAGTACAGGATAAGTAATGTAATGTATGTACATAGTGACTGCACCAGCAGAATAGTGAGTGCAGCTCTGGAGTATAATACAGGATGTAACTCAGGATCAGTACAGGATAAGTAATGTAATGTATGTACACAGTGACTGCACCAGCAGAATAGTGAGCGCAGCTCTGGAGTATAATACAGGATATAACTCAGGATCAGTACAGGATAAGTAATGTAATGTATGTATACAGTGACTGTACCGGCAGAATAGTGAGTGCAGCTCTGGAGTATAATACAAAACTCAGGATCAGTACAGGATAAGTAATGTAATGTATGTACACAGTGACTGTACCAGCAGAATAGTGAGTGCAGCTCTGGAGTATAATACAGGATGTAACTCAGGATCAGTACAGGATAAGTAATGTAATGTATGTACACAGTGACTGCACCAGCAGAATAGTGAGTGCAGCTCTGGAGTATAATACTGAATGTAACTCAGGATAAGTAATGTAATGTATGTACAGAGTGTGTGGGTACGGAGGATTTACTAAAATATACAACCGTTTTCTGGTGGCCTTTTTTTATGCAAGGATGTTTGTTTCGAACATTTTCTGACTTGCTGCCACTTTTGAGAATAAGATTAGGAATGTCTCCAGTACATGCACCATTTAAGTCGCCTGCAAAAGTACATAAAGCCTGCAGAGAACAACTACACACATCACCTGCACAATGGAAATGCCGACCTTCACTGAGCTGATACAGATGTATGAATGTGCCGCAGCATAAGAGTCACACATTTTGGGATTAGGCAGGGGTTACTCTCCAATTAAATGCTCACAAATATGAAATCTTAGATATGTCAGTTCTTCACCTTCAACACCAGAGGGCGATCTTGTCTTACATTGCTATTCACTACTTTATAGCCTTTTGAACTGCACAAACATCAGACATTCACATTTTCTTTCATTGTTATCAAATATTTTTAGACATTTTTTGTTTTGCTCATTAATATTACACATAAACACAGACGACCATTGGCCAATCTGGGATAAAACTCAAAACTCACAGAACATCCATGCTATAAGCTTCTATCCTTCTGATGATGTCACCAGCTGATGAAATATATCAGAGAGGCTTCGTGTGTAACAGCTTTTATAAATCATCATCGCTTGACTCTTAATACAATCTCTTTCTGCCCATATGCCGGAATGTCAAATCTATGGCAGCTATTCATTCACTTCAATGGGCTTGAACTGCAATACCAGTCGCAACCTATGGACAGGTGTGGCGCTGTTTCTAGAAGAAGGCAGCCATGTTTTTCTAATCCTGTACAACTCCCATTTACTAAAATGAGGTGAACAGATGGGCACATTTGCATCAAGGCAATCACCACCTGAAGTGTCCACTGGGGGCAGAGCTCTGGTGTGCGATGCTGCCGCAAGTCGTCAGGATTGCCAAGGGTCACATATAGGCATTCCCTTAACCCCTAGACCTATTAGAAGCAGGAATACAAATCTGGCAGCCAATCAGATGACCGTATACAAAGACATGACTTATTTGGGTCTGTGGGCATCAGCTCCACTTTATTTCTGCATCAAATTTCACAAATGTTGTTTAAACTTTTTATATAAAAAAAAAAAAAAAATAAAAGAAATGTTTGCGGCCACAGCTGTGTCAGTACGGAGGCGGCGGGCGGCGGAGCAGTGTCACATAGATGATAGTGATTATGTATTGTGATCCAATCCATCCGAGTGATGCTGACACCCCAATGCCTCCCCAAATCCCTCATCCGGATTAATATACCAGGGTGAGTCATTGTCAGACACTCAGTATGAATTAGTATGGGAAGAGATAGCAACAAAAACTCCTCAGGGCTTGTATCTGAATGTGCACAAAAACATTACTACTTGTATCCGCCTCTTAAAGGGAGTGTGCCACCAGAACCAGCGTATCACCCCAGCCCCGCAGATACATAGGTTAGTGTCACCAGACCCAGCGTATCACCCCAGCCCCGCAGATACATAGGTTAGTGTCACCAGACCCAGCATATCACCCCAGCCCTGCAGATAGATAGGTTAGTGTCACCAGACCCAGCATATCACCCCAGCCCTGCAGATAGATAGGTTAGTGTCACCAGAACCAGCACATCACCCCAGCCCTGCAGATAGATAGGTTAGTGTCACCAGAACCAGCATATCACCCCAGCCCTGCAGATGGATAGGTTAGTGTCACCAGACCCAGCATATCACCCCAGCCCAGCAGATAGATAGGTTAGTGTCACCAGACCCAGCATATCACCCCAGCCCTGCAGATAGATAGGTTAGTGTCACCAGACCCCAGCATATCACCCCAGCCCTGCAGATAGATAGGTTAGTGTCACCAGACCCAGCATATCACCCCAGCCCTGCAGATAGATAGGTTAGTGTCACCAGACCCCAGCATATCACCCCAGCCCTGCAGATAGATAGGTTAGTGTCACCAGAACCAGCATATCACCTCAGCCCTGCAGATAGATAGGTTAGTGTCACCAGACCCCAGCATATCACCCCAGCCCTGCAGATAGATAGGTTAGTGTCACCAGAACCAGCATATCACCCCAGCCCTGCAGATAGATAGGTTAGTGTCACCAGACCCCAGCATATCACCCCATCCCTGCAGATAGATAGGTTAGTGTCACCAGACCCCAGCATATCACCCCAGCCCTGCAGATAGATAGGTTAGTGTCACCAGACCCCAGCATATCACCCCAGCCCTGCAGATAGATAGGTTAGTGTCACCAGACCCAGCATATCACCCCAGCCCTGCAGATAGATAGGTTAGTGTCACCAGACCCCAGCATATCACCCCAGCCCTGCAGATAGATAGGTTAGTGTCACCAGACCCCAGCATATCACCCCAGCCCTGCAGATAGATAGGTTAGGGTCACCAGACCCAGCATATCACCCCAGCCCTGCAGATAGATAGGTTAGTGTCACCAGACACCAGCATATCACCCCAGCCCTGCAGATAGATAGGTTAGTGTCACCAGACCCCAGCATATCACCACAGCCCTGCAGATAGATAGGTTAGTGTCACCAGACCCCAGCATATCACCCCAGCCCTGCAGATAGATAGGTTAGTGTCACCAGAACCTGCATATCACCCCAGCCCTGCAGATAGATAGGTTAGTGTCACCAGACCCCAGCATATCACCCCAGCCCTGCAGATAGATAGGTTAGTGTCACCAGAACCAGCATATCACCCCAGCCCTGCAGATAGATAGGTTAGTGTCACTAGACCCCAGCATATCACCCCAGCCCTGCAGATAGATAGGTTAGTGTCACCAGACCCATTATATCACCCCAGGCCTGCAGATAGATAGGTTAGTGTCACCAGACCCCAGCATATCACCCCAGCCCTGCAGATAGATAGGTTGGTGTCACCAGAACCAGCATATCACCCCAGCCCTGCAGATAGATAGGTTAGTGTCTCCAGACCCCAGCATATCACCCCAGCCCTGCAGATAGATAGGTTAGTGTCTCCAGACCCCAGCATATCACCCCAGCCCCGCAGATAGATAGGTTAGTGTCACCAGAACCAGCATATCACCCCAGCCCTGCAGATAGATAGGTTAGTGTCACCAGACCCATTATATCACCCCAGCCCTGCAGATAGATAGGTTAGGGTGACCAGAACCAGCATATCACCCCAGCCCTGCAGATAGATAGGTTAGTGTCACCAGACCCCAGCATATCACCCCAGCCCTGCAGATAGATAGGTTGGTGTCACCAGAACCAGCATATCACCCCAGCCCTGTAGATAGATAGGTTAGTGTCACCAGACACCAGCATATCACCCCAGCCATGCAGATAGATAGGTTAGTGTCTCCAGACCCCAGCATATCACCCCAGCCCTGCAGATAGATAGGTTAGTGTCACCAGACCCCAGCATATCATCCCAGCCCTGCAGATAGATAGGTTAGTGTCACCAGAACCAGCATATCACTCCAGCCCTGCAGATAGATAGGTTAGTGTCACCAGACCCCAGCATATCACCCCAGCCCTGCAGATAGATAGGTTAGTGTCACCAGAACCAGCATATCACTCCAGCCCTGCAGATAGATAGGTTAGTGTCACCAGACCCCAGCACCCCAGCCCGCGGGGGGGGGCACCAGACCCAGCATATCACCCCAGCCCTGCAGATAGATAGGTTAGGGTCACCAGACCCCAGCATATCACCCCCGCCCTGCAGATAGATAGGTTAGTGTCACCAGACCCAGCATATCACCCCAGCCCTGCAGATAGATAGGTTAGTGTCACCAGACCCCAGCATATCACCCCCGCCCTGCAGATAGATAGGTTAGTGTCACCAGACCCCAGCATATCACCCAGCCCCGCAGATAGGTTAGTGTCACCAGACCCAGCATTTCTTTCTGATACATCGCTGATGAACGAGTAGACATTCGGTCACTGATACCATATCCTAGTTCACACTCAACAGGATTCAATTATTTTAAGGGTTGTGGGAGAAAGAGAATATTCTCTCGGCGTGGTCTCCAAAAGTGCAATAGGGCTGGCATTAACTCACCCATCCACTAATGATGATGAGGTGACCCTGCTTATTGTGTCATAGTCTACACAGTAAAGCCTACAAATGTACCGCATAAAGCAAAACGTGTCAGCCTATTATGTCTACTGTAAAGGCTAGAGTAAACCCACCAAAATATTAAAATATTGTAAGATCTTGACTGAAATAGCTAGTTGTTTTCTGATGATAGAAAGTAAGTATACTGTATACACATCGCTGCTGTAAATTTGTCAAAGGAGAACAACTCAAAAATTCATATTTACAAGGAATTTTTGGGGGTACTTGGCCATTCATGTTTAGTGATGGTCGGTTTATTCTCCAAGCATAACAATAAACAAGCGACAATATTTATCCCAATCATCTAGAACTTTCCATTTGTCACGGATATCAAAGTCTTCTATGTCAGTATATATTGTGATCTAGTGACGAACCCTGCAGGATGCCGCCTCTACGGGAACACCTAATATAGATGTGAGCAAGGACAGGGAGCTGTGCCCAGTAGGGCAAAAGTAACTGGCACAGCATGGCAGGAGCCGACGTGAGCGCATCTTAGAATTGTCCGTACACAACAGCTGCGGAGGCCATTATAGTAAGTACTGTTATGGATCTTAATGGAATAACATGTTCGGGGCGGAAGATTTGCTGAGCTTGGTCCTGACTGTCAGATGCCTCTGGCTCTTCTACAAAATAGTTTGTTCTCCCTGGTGAAAGGTTCTACGCCATGGAAAGGAGGCGATTAGCCCAGGTACATGGCCCGTGATGAATGTCCTACAACAAAGCAGGTCATGTCAATTCCAGGAATCGGGGAAGAAATGGAGGACAAGCAAATAACAAACTGTACTTGTAACGTGCAGGCGATGGAAACAACAACCAGGTCTGGAGTTTCACCTGGTTTAACAATGAACTTGTAAAAGAGAACAACTAGAGATGAGAGAATTGGGTTTGTTATGGAATTTCCAAAAATTTTGGGTTCAGCCAATGCCGAGATTTTTGGAGTTCACCACCTACAAATCATTATTATACTCTGGGGTCTCTTCAGACCCCAGGGTGTAATAATCATTGGCCAAGGGGAGGTGCTGGAAAGATCAAAAACACTGAAACTCTCCTTACCTGTCCTGGGCAAAAAAATAAAAACATTCATATTCACCTTTCCCACCTCTCCTGGGCTGCACTGTGGTGTCTGGTCTTTCTACTAGGTGTCTTCTGGCCTCTTTTGTGAGAAGTGATTGGGTGGTTACGTGGGGGTGTCGAGGTTATAACCCTTGGGTCATAGCATCATGACGTTGATGCCCCCCATGTGACTGCTGAGGCCCAATCACAGGTCTTATTGGTGACCCAGGACCGCTAACATCACAGAAGAGGCTGGAAGACTCCTGGGAAAGAAGACAGATGCCATGGTGGAGCTTCCAAGAGGTGGGGATAGTGAATTTTAGTGTTTTTATATTTTTCTTCCCCTACTCTAGGCTTCCAATTTATATTCTCTGGGGTATGAAAATATCCCAAAGAATAATAATGAGTAACTTGCGTGCAAACCTCCTGTATATTTGTGAAAACAAATGCACAAGTTTTACCCATCACTAAGTAAAAGCAAGGCACAAGAAAATGACCACCTGTCGTCCTCGGCCATATGTCCTGTGGGAGGGGAGTCTCCCTCTCTTTTGCACAGAATTCATATTGCTACTGCAACCATCTCCGCTTCGTGGTCATTGCTGTTCACCTTTTGAGTCTTGAGCCCCTACTGTACTCTGTCATACTCAGTCTCCTCTCCTGGGTCTCCATGGACCTTCACTCAGCTCGTCTTCAGGCTGCATCCTGGGACCGTCCGTGTGCCAAAGTACAGGCCAGATATTGACTCCCTCAACTCCATCCCTCCTGGATTAACAGATTTAGCAGGCCGAACTGTTCTGTAGGACCATCGGGAAGGTGCACTCCATGGTACATGCTGCTTGAGATGTTATGACCCTGTCCAAGCACCACTAGGAGTCAGGAAGAAATTTATTTGCCTATTTGGGTAAATTTGACCATATATGTTAAAGGGGAACTCTGAGTTACTACAGCTCAGCTCCCATTCACTTGTACAGGGACTGAGCTGCAGTAATTCAGCACGGCCACTATACTATGGACAAGTCTTCTGCTTCCACCTCTGTCCATGGTGTAGTTCTGACACCAGACAGCTGATCGGTGCGGGCGCTAGGTGTCAGACCCCCACCAATCTGATATCAATGATCTACCTTGAACATAGGCCATCAATATCTAAAAATCAGACAACTGCTTTAAAATAGAATGTCCAAAGTGAAGAACCCCTTTAAGAAATCTTTGCAGGGCCACTCTTATGCCTTTTCCTGAGATGTGAGCCCCTCCCCCACCAATCCTTTTCTCCGATTCTTCTTCATGATATGTTAGAAGTAAAAGCGGAGGTCACCTTTAAGGAGAGATTGAGGTTGCTACAGGTGCGCTGACTCAACTCTTGGCACGATGGCCATGTGTGTTGTGTTGTTTACGCTTTATGAGTAATGTGTAAAATCAGTTTTTAGCACTTTTCTTGCCAACGCCCTGGTGTGCAGCCGGGCACTCAGAAACCAGTCCTGTCCAGGTCTACCCACAGCAGCTCCTTTATAAATACTGGGTGCCCAACCCCATGGACTTTAACTTTAAGGATGAGTTCACATGAAGAAAAGTGAGACAACAAAGGGCAAAAGCAATGATGAATTTTCCATACATAAGAAGGAATCATCTATTTACTGACAACTAGCAGAGATCCTGTAAATAAGGAATTACAATACATAGGAGCAAATGTATAAGGCAGACTAAAGGAAAAGTAGTCTGTTACCCATGGCAACCAATCACAGCACAGCTTACATTTTGTAGCCTGCTTTTCAAAAGTGAAAGCTGGACTGTGATTGGTTGCTATGGGTAACACAGACAGTCTCATAAATCTACCCATATGTTGTTAGCCGCGGCAGTCAGCTGATCTCCCGTGGCCACCATCTTGGGATCTGGGCAAATAACTGAATTGTAACATTACATGGCGGCCAGTCAGATGTAGAGCTGACTATATAACACAAGGACAACCTGATTTCACCAGAACAGGGAGTCGCTCATAGAGATCACTACTGGTTCATGGAGGGGTCCGGGGCAGGCAGGACACCTTTATGATGTCTATGGGGCAGATTTATTAAAAATGCCTAAAAGCAAACTATCTTAGTTGCCCATAGTAACCAACCAGTTGTTAGGAGGTATTGGGAGCAGTGGTTATGTAAGGGCAGATCACCAGTAGATCACCAGTACAGAGGATGTTTTGATCCACCGACAAGCACGAGCAGCTCCCACAGATTCCTTGTCCACCATCCAGACACAGGGGGCGCCTTCATTACATCCCCCATCTCTGCCCGCACCAATTCCTGACACTTAGCAGAAGAAAATGTGGTGTCATGGCGCCCATTACTTGTCCTGCCATTGACAGCCAGACACCGTCATATTCGTTTGCAGTAGTGTAATGAACGAGAAGTCTGCACTAGTTACGGACTTTACTGTATCGTCTTTAGTGATGAATCCAGGCTCTGTTTGGGATCCGATGACGGTCATTGGAGTATGGAGGCCACATGGTGAGCGCTTCTATCCTGTCTTTGCTATGGAGCGACACACTGCCCCCTGCTGGTGTGATGATGTGGGGAGCAATCACATAGGACAGCCGGTCACCCCTAGTAGTGATACGAGGACACTAACAGCTCAGTGATAAGTACAGGACATCCGGACTCATGTGTTATCTCTCATGGCAGGGTGAACAACTGGTACCAGCAGGATAATGCTCGCCCATACACACAAGGGATCCCCAAGAATATCTCCACCAGATTACAACACTTCCTGGTCACCAGATTTATCACCAATCTACCATTTATAGGACCAGCTGGGAAGACACCAAGCTACGAGTGTGCAGGATCTACAGGCCCAGCTGTAACATCTGTGGTAAACGTACTGCAGGATACCATACAGAGCCTGTATACCTCCATGTCCTGCCGTATCTCATCTTGTATCCAGGCTACAGGCCCAGCTGTAACATCTGTGGTAAATGTACTGCAGGATACCATACAGAACCTGTATACCTCCATGTCCTGCCGTATCTCATCTTGTATCCAGACTACAGGCCCAGCTGTAACATCTGTGGTAAATGTACTGCAGGATACCATACAGAACCTGTATACCTCCATGTCCTGCCGTATCTCATCTTGTATCCAGACTACAGGCCCAGCTGTAACATCTGTGGTAAATGTACTGCAGGATACCATACAGAACCTGTATACCTCCATGTCCTGCCGTATCTCATCTTGTATCCAGACTACAGGCCCAGCTGTAACATCTGTGGTAAATGTACTGCAGGATACCATACAGAACCTGTATACCTCCATGTCCTGCCGTATCTCATCTTGTATCCAGACTACAGGCCCAGCTGTAACATCGGTGGTAAATGTACTGCAGGATACCATACAGAGCCTGTATACCTCCATGTCCTGCCGTATCTCATCTTGTATCCAGACTACAGGCCCAGCTGTAACATCTGTGGTAAATGTACTGCAGGATACCATACAGAACCTGTATACCTCCATGTCCTGCCGTATCTCATCTTGTATCCAGGCTACAGGCCCAGCTGTAACATCTGTGGTAAATGTACTGCAGGATACCATACAGAGCCTGTATACCTCCATGTCCTGCCGTATCTCATCTTGTATCCAGGCTACAGGCCCAGCTGTGACATCTGTGGTAAATGTACTGCAGGATACCATACAGAACCTGTATACCTCCATGTCCTGCCGTATCTCATCTTGTATCCAGGCTACAGGCCCAGCTGTAACATCTGTGGGTAAATGTACTGCAGGATACCATACAGAACCTGTATACCTCCATGTCCTGCCGTATCTCATCTTGTATCCAGGCTACAGGCCCAGCTGTAACATCTGTGGTAAATGTACCGCAGGATACCATACAGAGCCTGTATACCTCCATGTCCTGCCGTATCTCATCTTGTATCCAGACTACAGGCCCAGCTGTAACATCTGTGGTAAATGTACTGCAGGATACCATACAGAACCTGTATACCTCCATGTCCTGCCGTATCTCATCTTGTATCCAGGCTACAGGCCCAGCTGTAACATCTGTGGTAAATGTACCGCAGGATACCATACAGAACCTGTATATCTCCATGTCCTGCCGTATCTCATCTTGTATCCAGACTACAGGCCCAGCTGTAATATGTGTGGTAAATGTACTGCAGGATACCATACAGAACCTGTATACCTCCATGTCCTGCCGTATCTCATCTTGTATCCAGGCTACAGGCCCAGCTGTAACATCTGTGGTAAATGTACTGCAGGATACCATACAGAACCTGTATACCTCCATGTCCTGCCGTATCTCATCTTGTATCCAGGCTACAGGCCCAGCTGTAACATCTGTGGTAAATGTACTGCAGGATACCATACAGAACCTGTATACCTCCATGTCCTGCCGTATCTCATCTTGTATCCAGGCTACAGGCCCAGCTGTAACATCTGTGGTAAATGTACCGCAGGATACCATACAGAGCCTGTATACCTCCATGTCCTGCCGTATCTCATCTTGTATCCAGACTACAGGCCCAGCTGTAACATCTGTGGTAAATGTACCGCAGGATACCATACAGAACCTGTATACCTCCATGTCCTGCCGTATCTCATCTTGTATCCAGGCTACAGGCCCAGCTGTAACATCTGTGGTAAATGTACTGCAGGATACCATACAGAGCCTGTATACCTCCATGTCCTGCCGTATCTCATCTTGTATCCAGACTACAGGCCTGGCTGTAACATCTGTGGTAAATGTACTGCAGGATACCATACAGAGCCTGTATACCTCCATGTCCTGCCGTATCTCATCTTGTATCCAGGCTACAGGCCCAGCTGTAACATCTGTGGTAAATGTACCGCAGGATACCATACAGAACCTGTATATCTCCATGTCCTGCCGTATCTCATCTTGTATCCAGACTACAGGCCCAGCTGTAATATGTGTGGTAAATGTACTGCAGGATACCATACAGAACCTGTATACCTCCATGTCCTGCCGTATCTCATCTTGTATCCAGACTACAGGTCCAGCTGTAACATCTGTGGTAAATGTACTGCAGGATACCATACAGAGCCTGTATACCTCCATGTCCTGCCGTATCTCATCTTGTATCCAGACTACAGGCCCAGCTGTAACATCTGTGGTAAATGTACTGCAGGATATCATACAGAACCTGTATACCTCCATGTCCTGCCGTATCTCATCTTGTATCCAGACTACAGGCCCAGCTGTAACATCTGTGGTAAATGTACTGCAGGATACCATACAGAGCCTGTATACCTCCATGTCCTGCCGTATCTCATCTTGTATCCAGACTACAGGTACCAACAGGGTCCAAGAGACTGCCCTGGTTGTATAGTTTTCCCCAATAATCTTTTCCTTTGGTTGTAATATTGTCATCAACTCCATAGGATCATCACATTGAGGAAGCTTCACCAGGACAACAAGGAATTCTTGGAAGGGGGGGGGGATTTTTTTTTTTTTTTTCCAATAAGTATATGTGAAGACTCCAACATATGAAATTTATGTGTCTACTTTGATATTGATGAACAATCCCTTTAAGAGAATAAATCCACGTACAGGTGAGTATTAGTAGCATACCTTACGATGACTCACCTGCCATGCTACAAGTTTTTATCCAGCTTTCTATAGAAACACCAGTCCCAAGGCTTAGGATGTGTTTGTGACTTGGCCTACTTAAGATATATAATTACTGGTTAATTATCACACGCCATTGTTACCCGTCACCATTACCCGAGCAGCTTTACGACAGGCGTTACTTTATGGCAGTGATGCATGGATTTTCCATAGATCATGTTCCTATCGTGTATTGTCAGCTGATATCATGCGGGTTTCCAAGGTGAAGTAATAAAATAAATTTCTCAGTAAATCCTTAGTTGCCCTGTTCTAGAAAATTGGCAAAAAGATGTTTTCAGCCATTATAGGACTGTGGGAAAGTGGTGTGACCACCAGTATTGTTGCCATTACAACTCCTGCGGGGGCTTTCACCAAGCTTCCCCAGACTTAGATATTTATTAGATGTTATAATAGTACTACAAGAATATGGATTGGATCCAGTAGGAGAAATGATTTATATGAATGTAAAGAGGTGCCTGATAAAGACTGAGAATAGAGAGAGCTGTAAATACATTTTACCTCAGATATTCAGCTTGCTTTTCGGTTTTAGATCATGGTCTTACTCAGACATGTAATTATAGAGGGGTAAAGAGTTTGGTCCAATAAGCACATTGCTACATAAGGGAGGGACAGAGTGTATTATCCCTGTACTGTGACATCACTGTGTGTATTATCCCTGTACTGTGACATCACTGTGTGTATTATCCCTGTACTGTGACATCACTTTGTATATTATCCCTGTACTGTGACATCACTGTGTGTATTATCCCTGTACTGTGACATCACTGTGTGTATTATCCCTGTACTGTGACATCACTTTGTATATTATCCCTGTACTGTGACATCACTGTGTGTATAATCCCTGTACTGTGACATCAATGTGTGTATTATCCTGTACTGTGACATCACTGTGTGTATAATCCCTGTACTGTGACATCACTGTGTGTATTATCCCTGTACTGTGACATCACTGTGTGTATTATCCCTGTATTGTGACATCACTGTGTGTATTATCCCTGTGCTGTGACATCACTGTGTGTATTATCTCTGTACCGTGACATCACTGTGTACAGTATATTATCCTTGTGCCATCTATACAGCAGTATTTTTATACAGATGTATTTCTGTATATTTTTTTTTTTTTTATAGGCCTCTTTCAACCTTGTGAGCCTACTTTTGGGCAATATATCATTAGCATGGTACATAATAAAGTATGAGCTTCTTGCAGCCTCCACTAGGGGAAGCGGGGACAGCACAAGGATCTGTACATCCCATTGCACACAATAATGAATACTGTATCCAGTAAGATCTTTAGCTCCTTTTCGGTTGCTGCAGGAACGTTACCATAGAACTTTGCTTACAGGTGGATCTTTGGATCTCCAGAAAATTCTAGCAGATTTTCACGTTTGCAGTGAACTAAACGCATGGAAAACAAGACTCACATGTCATTTCAAGTAATTTATTTCTAATTAAAATATTCTAGCAAACCGCATGACAAGACGTAAAAGATATCATACAACACCTGGAGCTTATCGTCCAAAAGAATAGGTTATGTCCAGAGCGGAGGCGCAGCACATGAATGAGGTCGGTATAATAAATTAACAAAGGTTTAGACAATCTTAAAACAGTAGGAAAATTAAAATTTAAAACAAAAAAACAAAAAAACAAATCTACAAGGCGGGGCTCCCAACAGGGCGCAAATTATAACAGAAGAATGACTGAAAATTAAATAAAAAATAAAATATAAAATAAGGCTTTTGGGGCGTTGTTAGGAAACTGAAAAATGATGAATGGGTTATATATATATATATAATATATATATATATTTAAAGGACATCTCCATACTACACTGCACTGTGTATTCTCATTGTCCCCCTCATACTCCTGATGTTTAAGTGGGCGACATCTACAACAAGTCTGTGTAGTGTGAACAGGCAGTCTATAGCAGGCATAGCCCCCCCCTGTGACCACTTCTGTACAAGTACTATAGCTACATGTACTCATATGGTGGTCACCCAGACAGAAGGCTGAGCAGTTGCTAGGCAACCAGAACTAAGAAAGGCTGCAGACAAGTGGGAGGAGAAGAAATAACCATACATCCTGCAGGGTCTATACTTTGTGGTCACTGCAGTAAAGTCAGGCTTTAATGTATTGACTTTACATTCGAGTATAACTATTTTTTTTCATAAATCCATAGAGCAGGTGAAGCGAACAAACTTTGTAGTACACTTTATTAAAAAGTAGTGCCTATGTCTTCCCTCATTTGCCTCCTTCTGTCACCAATCAAATCCGTATAATAGAAGTCTATGGAAAGGGAAGGGAAGAGGAGGCAGAGAGACATTTGCCCAATAGAGAGACAGTTTTCTTTCACAACACAGCTGTGTTATCAGGAATTACTATCCAGCCTGTCTCCTGATGGAAATGACTCATTTAATGCTGTAAACGCCTCATATCTGTCTATCCTCCTTCCCCTCTCCATAGACATCATTGCACACTGACACTGCTTGTGTATGGAGTATAGACAAAATCACTCAGATAAGACGTAAACAAAGGGGTGCAAGTTTCCCTGCGCTATGGATTTATGAAAAAAATAAATAAAAAAAATTCTACTCACATTTTAAAAAGTTATTCTCCGCTGTTATCAGCCACTTGACAGGCAAAGGGGGGGAAAAGTGAACTGTAGTGCATTGATGCAGCTTATATATTATATTTAGTTTGTTTTTTTTTTTACTCTTCTCAAACGGAATTTATATCCATCAAATATATCCTTAATAAAACATACATAACATCTATATCCATACCCGATGTTACCATACTAGTAAATACTATGAAACAAGTGACAACTTTTTGGATATGTGAAGGACACAACCCAACGCATTTCACAATCTAACTTTCTTTTGCATGTACTCTGTCTATAGGTAGACAGAACATTCAGTACATACCCTATACCGACTAACCATACAAAACTGTTCGCCGGCTGTAGATATGCCCCATGCGTTTGGACATTCAGGGGTCATGATCTACACCACATGATCTAAATATACTTGAAGTGTTGCTTTAAAACCATACAGATCCTGCAGGATCGCTGCACACATTCAGTTTTACATTCTCTGGTGTAATATCACTGTAATGAGGTGACCAAAACGCGTGAACACCAGGTACCTGGCATCACAGGAACATATTGGTCGGTTTTTGGCAAGAACTAAAAACCCTCCTCTTAGGTTTTTGAGCTTTTTTTGGCAAAACAGATTAACTCTATAATAAACGGGTTAATTTAGGGAATTCTCCTTTCTTATAATGTATGGAAAGAAAATATTCTGTAGTAGTAGGGGAGGGGCTTCGGCATGCACTGTCTATACTGGTTGGTCTATGGACCGTACATGTCCATAGGAATCATATGGGTAAAAGATGCTCTTCTCAACAGATCAAAGTGGATCCTGGTGGAATCTTCACTCTTCTACTTCAAGGATCTCTTTGCTTCATCCATTGAGATCACAATGTTCACATGATGATTTTCTGATTTTGATCATGAAGCACCAGAAATGGGAATATTAGAAGATCTGTGAACGTATAAACTACTAGCTACAGAGTTTGGGTCAGTGCCTGGCTCTCCTTGTTGCGTCTGTGGCCAGCTCCAGCACAGTACAGTCCTCCTCTTTCCTCCTGGCAACATAACACTTGCAGGGTAATAGTCCTGTGTAAGAAGTGCTTGATCCCTTTATACCTATCACCTTGGACCTGTAAATCTTCTACCTGGCAAGGTTCTTTGGTTCACTGCTGGGAATACACCAGTCATCAGCCTCCGTGCATAGCTTATAATGCTTCCAGGCGGACTTGTTGAAGACTGGTAGTCGCTCCACAGATTCTGAGGATAGCGCCTATAACAATGGAAGCAAATTAGTTACATCCTGTATTATACTCCAGAGCTGCGCTCACTATTCTGCTGGTGCAGTCACTGTGTACATACATTACATTACCTATCCTGTACTGATCCTGAGTTACATCCTGTATTATACTCCAGAGCTGCACTCACTATTCTGCTGGTGCAGTCACTGTGTACATACATTACATTACTTATCCTGTACTGGTCCTGAGTTACATCCTGTATTATACTCCAGAGCTGCACTCACTATTCTGCTGGTACAGTCACTGTGTACATACATTACATTACTTATCCTGTACTGATCCTGAGTTATATCCTGTATTATACTCCAGAGCTGCGCTCACTATTCTGCTGGTGCAGTCACTGTGTACATACATTACATTACTTATCCTGTACTGATCCTGAGTTACATCCTGTATTATACTCCAGAGCTGCACTCACTATTCTGCTGGTGCAGTCACTGTGTACATACATTACATTACTTATCCTGTACTGATCCTGAGTTACATCCTGTATTATACTCCAGAGCTGCACTCACTATTCTGCTGGTACAGTCACTGTGTACATACATTACATTACTTATCCTGTACTGATCCTGAGTTACATCCTGTATTATACTCCAGAGCTGCGCTCACTATTCTGCTGGTGCAGTCACTGTGTACATACATTACATTACATTACTTATCCTGTACTGATCCTGAGTTACATCCTGTATTATACTCCAGAGCTGCACTCACTATTCTGCTGGTGCAGTCACTGTGTACATATATTACATTACTTATCCTGTACTGATCCTGAGTTACATCCTGTATTATACTCCAGAGCTGCGCTCACTATTCTGCTGGTACAGTCACTGTGTACATACATTACATTACTTATCCTGTACTGATCCTGAGTTACATCCTGTATTATACTCCAGAGCTGCGCTCACTATTCTGCTGGTACAGTCACTGTGTACATACATTACATTACTGATCCTGAGTTACATCCTGTATTATACTCCAGAGCTGCGCTCACTATTCTGCTAGTACAGTCACTGTGTACATACATTACATTACTTATCCTGTACTGATCCTGAGTTACATTCTGTATTATACTCCAGAGCTGCACTCACTATTCTGCTGGTACAGTCACTGTGTACATACATTACATTACTTATCCTGTACTGATCCTGAGTTACATCCTGTATTATACTCCAGAGCTGCGCTCACTATTCTGCTGGTACAGTCACTGTGTACATACATTACATTACTTATCCTGTACTGATCCTGAGTTACATCCTGTATTATACTCCAGAGCTGCGCTCACTATTCTGCTGGTACAGTCACTGTGTACATACATTACATTACTTATCCTGTACTGATCCTGAGTTACATCCTGTATTATACTCCAGAGCTGCGCTCACTATTCTGCTGGTGCAGTCACTGTGTACATACATTACATTACTTATCCTGTACTGATCCTGAGTTACATCCTGTATTATACTCCAGAGCTGCGCTCACTATTCTGCTGGTACAGTCACTGTGTACATACATTACATTACTTATCCTGTACTGATCCTGAGTTACATCCTGTATTATACTACAGAGCTGCGCTCACTATTCTGCTGGTGCAGTCACTGTGTACATACATTACATTACTTATCCTGTACTGATCCTGAGTTATATCCTGTATTATACTCCAGGGCTGCACTCACTATTCTGCTGGTACGGTCACTGTGTACATACATTACATTACTTATCCTGTACTGATCCTGAGTTACATCCTGTATTATACTCCAGAGCTGCACTCACTACTCTGCTGGTACAGTCACTGTGTACATACATTACTTATCCTGTACTGATCCTGAGTTACATCCTGTATTATACTCCAGAGCTGCGCTCACTATTCTGCTGGTACAGTCACTGTGTACATATACTACATTACAGTATATTATATTGGCTTCCAACACTGAAGACCCCCAACAGGTCATCCAGAGCGACTGCTTGGAACTTCTCAAGTCTGGCTGAACCAGGATTAGTCTACAGTTTTTTCCTTTTATCTTGTACGGTTTTTCCTCTATCAGATCTTGCAGCTGCCAGAGGAAGCAGAACTAACGCCGCAGAGTCTGTTCTTCCTCTCTGTTGAGTACAGGGTGTTCTATCATATATGACCGCAAGTACACGGTTAACCCTCATGATCTTCCACCCAATAGGGGAGCGCTCGCATGAGAACACACGGCGGCTGCTCTCTCAGAAGACGTTCACATCCTCCACTATATAGTAATGATTATATCAGGGCTTTGCTTAACTTTACAATTCCATACTATACTGTAAAGTGAAATTTCGCCTTTAAAGGGGTTCAATAAGATTAGAAGAACATGGCGGTGTTCATAGACTGAGAAGTACTGCAGTCCAGCTCCATTTTGGTAAATGGTGCAATGCCACACACAGCCATGGACAAGAGAGGCACTGTTCCTTTAGACATAATAACCAAGTTATGCAATTCCCTGATAAAACCTAGTTGCAAAATAGAGTTTCACTTTATAAAAATATCCCTGCGGCTAACCGCAGGCGACTAAATCATTTGTGTAATAGAATGGCACAATGTCTAATAACCCATGCGTTACCTTCAGGTAAATGACGGCGTCAGTCCCGAAACCCTCCATGGAGTGCAGCATTAGATCCCCCTGAAAGTACTTGGCATAAAGTCTAGAAATTGGCAAGCCGTACCCGAAACCAGCCTGAAAAAGAGGGCATTGTTAGAGAGTTGTAACGTATACACAGATGTAGCAGAGCAGAACGCGTTATAACAGTTTCTGAATATAGTGTCGAGTAGGAAACCGGACTCTCAGATTAACATTTAAGCCCCACCCCTATTTATGGTCTTTTGGATAAGACCCACCCATTTACGATCCGTTTCGCTTACCAGTGGTGCATTGCGTGAATTATCCATCATGGGCCGGGGAGCCGTGGAATACATATAACTAAAGAGACGCTCTATTTTTCTTAAAGGTACCCCTCCTCCATTATCCGAAATCTAATAAAAAAAAAAAAAAAAAAAAAGCGTGAGGAATGATAGAAGACGCCGTCACGTAAACTTCATAAAACATTTATAAAAACTTATGACAAGGATTTGTACAGAAAGCAGGATATGGATGGACATATCCTTCAACCAATCACATCGCAGCTTTCATATCTTATACTGCTCTTGAATAGTGAAAGTAGCGCTGTGATTGGTTGTCAGGGGCAATACAGACCGTTTATCTTTAATATATCTTCCCTATTTGTCCTGGTCGTTAATAGCAACCTGAACTTAGGTTTTATTTCTAAAAACGAAAGTAAAAGCTGCACTAGGATTGGTTGCTATGGGCAACAGTACTCACAACTCACAACTATGGTTACCCATAGCAACCAGAGCTCAGCTTTCATATCTAAAACTGAAAGTGAAAGCCGCACAGTGATTGGTTGCTATGGGCAACAAGGCCAATGTTAAAAATGAAGTACTGAAGTTTAGGTCTAAATTTTCCATCTTTTTAATTACAAAGTAATAAGCTTTATTTATAAAGTTTTATCATTTTCTAATATGTTTTGTGTCTCCGTTCCTTGTTATTCTCAAGACCTCCGCCTGTGAATAAGAACATACATGCTCGCACAGGTTCATGGCTTGTTCATCCTTGAGGTTCCTTTCCACGAAAACAGCGTATGAAGTCCGCCGTGGATATTTTGATGTGGACATACCCCCTTTTGCTAAAGCCCCACTCCTTTTGGGAGCGTGACGCCAACTTTTGCGCCATGTCACACCACCTTATGAAAAAAAAAAGTGTAAAGTGTGCCAGTTGTGCCATTTTTGTGACGTGACTGGCACATAAGATATGACAGAGCCCGAGGAACGAGGGAGCATTCTGCTGGGTCACCCCTTTTTGCAGGAGCCTCCCAGGTGTTTCGGGCAGGTTTGCAGCTTTCCATTCACTGACAGCAAGATATTATCCTGGGAAAGCTGGGTTACAACTGATATCAGTTACCTACATAGATTATCACACAACTTTACTACTGTCCTGCAAGGCATGTCTGCCTAGCTGTGGAGAGTAGAGTATACCTTGCAGCCATTCAGGAGTCTGGGAAAGTTGGGCGACTATCCCCATGTGAATTGCAATAGCCATGATTAGTATCTATTACTTTTATTTTGCACTTGCAATGAATGGTGAAGATAAAAGAGCCATGCCTGCGTGTATCCGGAAATACTGACACTGCCGCGCGTTCATTACGGACCGGCGGGCTCTGGTTACGACACTTATCTCGAGCACATGATATTAGCTGCGGAGATTGTTCCCGTCTCTGTTCATTAGTTAAATTGCCCTGATAATGCGCTGTTGTGCAGAGACGCGGAGAGGGGAACAGATTGTTTGCTTTGCGTCATTCTTACAGGTAGTTACCTTAATGGTGAGGTCTTCGTGCCCCAGGACAATGTTCACTTTAATGGGTGGCAGGGAAGGACTGGTCTCGTGATTCTCCACCGTAGCCCGCATGGCGTTCTAGGGTGACAGGAAAGCAAACAAGATGTTAGGGACAGAATACATTCCAGCTGTCAGCCCTTGTACGGGTTCATTAGTGGTCCTCATAAGCACAAATTTCAATAAGAGATAAGGGGCTGCTGCAGAGACCTTCCATGTGCCGCTTATCTCCAATACACTAAGAATTAAAAAAGGGGAAATTTATTATATCTTGTAAGTAGCTTTCTGGTGTACAAGATAGACAAAAAAAAAAAATGTAGTTTTTCATTTTACGCCACCCTCACCTGAAAGGGGGCGTAGTGTGGGTGAAGCCACCGGCCCCATCAGATTTATGATCGCTTACAACAATGTATTGAATCTAAGATGGTGTAGATTTCAATGTAGGTGCACAGCCCTGCAGGTGAATGTGTCTTATTACAAGGCACGTCCTCCAGCGGCGCAGAGATCATCAAGACTGGCATACTAAACGCCAGTCTTCTAAAGAGTCAGTAGATCTGGTCTTTAGAGTCTAACTCTACCCAATAATCATGGCTGCAGTTAACCCGTTTGGCAGTGTACTGGGCTGGACATTAAAGGGGATGTCCGACTTTTTCATAACCTACCCTGAGCTTCTACAGTGCAGTACTGGTACTGGCGGCTAGTGTGAACAGCGGATCTGTGGGGGTGCCCCACCAAATCGATTAAGGGCATCAGGATCACAAAATGCTGCAGCCCTTTCTTACAGATTTGCACACAGTATACTGCCAGCCATGTGTAGGACATTCGGATAACGTGGATTTTTCTACCCCATGTCTGGCCACCCTAAAGAATATTATATCACAAGACGTCTACAACCCTCATGTTTACTATATGGTTTATATATTTGCAGCAGTGTGACGCCTCCTCCAATGGGGTTCACTCCTGACAACCAGGAGTATTTCTATTACATTTACATGTGGCTTCACGCCTGGAAATTTCCTGGGTCTGGATGACCTGAGCTGATCTGTCTGGGGTCATTACAAGAAGGAAATGTGTGAGGAGATGCACTAAATTTAGCCACCAGCAACCACCGCCAATTATACAAGAGGGCATTGGTTATTAAAAGGGACGATATAGGATACGGGGTGGCCTGTGAAGCATCCGAGACAGCTGACAGCCACGTCCATAGCTGCTCTGCCAGCAAATATGGACAACCCCATGATATGTGCCCGATTATGATCCCTGGAGGTAAGAGGGTGCCCTGACTAATGGTTCTTTGTGGTCACACAAGTCACACGTCCACTGATGCCAATGGACCCCATGTCGTACACCCTATTGGAGGTGTAGAAAGGTTTTAATGAGTGTCTCTCCCTGTGGAGAACCAGTCTTATCCTGCATCACACAGACAACCCATTGATATGCATGGACACGGTGTAATGCTTCAAGTCCCCTGTGATGGCGCTACAGGGAAATGGACACTTACTGCCAGGTTAACCCACAGATTATAGTTGATCACTAGGGCTCCCAGCAGCTTTGTGATCAGTCTATTGTGATGACTGATTTGTCCGAAGCAGAAACCCGCTTTATGATTTCTATATTTGACCCCCCTATACAAAAGTGGATTTACACTACTGATGCTATCCCCATAGTCATCCATAATAGAGAATTATCACGAGCAAGTAACATACCTTAAAGAGCTCGAACAGCATATGGTAGAGATGGGAAGGGACGTAGACTATATTTATGGGCTGTCCAGGGGCTTTACCTACAGGAAGAAGAAGAGACAGGAGTTAATCCTTGTAAAAAGAGTATTATGACTATCTGCAGCCACCACTAGGTGGAGCTAAGGAGTTTACACATTAAATTCCATAGTAACACATATGTAGTAACCAACAAGCTCCCTCTAGTGGCAGGGCAGAATGGATTGATGCAGAATTTAAGGTTTTATTAAGATTGAAACCTATAAGAGGGCCCTTCTGTGTGGTTTCCATTTTTCTTAACTTACCATTTGTCTGCTTTATTATAACTTCAGGAGAAGCTAAATAATACTGGTCACACAGCATCTTGGAGTTCTCAAAGGCGTCTGAAACAGATTAATATCATTTAGTAACATTTCAGATTTTCAATGAATTTTTAGTACATGACAGTCTATGGAATATGACCCCTGCTATAAACATCCCCTAGTAAATTCTATATGGGGGCATATAGGGAACACCCTCTATCACCCGGACAAGTCTTGACGGACCATCACAGTGTGCTTATTCCAGTGCATGGGCCGGCTGTATAGTTGGGTGCATTGGTGGGGGTCCAGAGGCCAGACCCTGCCGACAAAGTAATGATATATCCTAGCAGTATGCCATGACCTTATGTGGTGGGATTGCACATCTAATAGAGGAGAATCAATGGTTGTCCTATCACATTCCCACAGAGGTGGAGGTCCGCTTTACATAGCCAATGTCTTAACACTTACCATGTACAACTTCTACGACATCACAGTTTGGGTCGATACTTCCAATGTGTTTGGGGTGTGCGGGGTTAGTGCCGCCGTCGAATAGAAGGGCTAAAACAAGAAGAAATGACCATAGTAACTATCCAAATAGACAAGAAACCACATATACACAACTACCACAGTCTTATCTACCAAGTGACGCACACCGAGGGATCACAGATGGGATTATCAGCCATGATAGAAGATTCCTGAAAATGTATATAGAGAACCAAGCACAGCGCAGTGATAGAAAGCACACATCAGCGGATTTCTATCAGCCGGCGAGATACTGACCGCGCTGCCCTCTGCTCAACCCAAAGGAATTCCAACCTGACAAAGCGGTTTTCTTGAACTTTGCTCCTGGTTACATTGTAAAGTTGAGCAGATTTATAAAGTTGTTGCTTGGTAAGGTATTAGAAGTGGGGTTGTGCTTAGCATGCAGGATTCGTAACACTTTTATAAGGCCTTCAATCTTATCTGTGGGTGACAACCAATCTTGTAGGTGCAGTGACCTGTGCCTGTACCATTACATGGGTTTAATTGATGACCTTTCCGTAGAACGGATTATCAATTGTAGATCAGGGACAAGAATCTCTCACATTGAGGAGAGCACCAGTAAAGGTGTGTAGAGATTTTAATTGCCTTTTGCCCTCTACTTAGCATCTACGTATCACAAGGCATTATGGGGAAAGGAGCTGGGGAGCTCATGCGCCCTCTATTGGATGTAACAAATCCTCAATTTGCTTTTGACTCACCGAGCCTTGAGCAAATTGAGGATTTGTTACATCCAATAGAGGGCGCATGAGCTCCCCAGCTCCTTTCCCATAATGCCTTGTGATATGTAGATGCTAAGTAGAGGGCAAAAGGCAATTAAAATCTCTACACACCTTTACTGGTGCTCTCCTCAATGTGAGAGATTCTTGTCCCTAACCCACTCATTGCCTCCCACTAAGCCAGCCAATTCACTTTGTTCTGTACTGATGAAGGACAACAATCCGGAAACAGCGCTGTATGCAGAGAAGTGAAATTGGCTTGGCTAAAATCCCTTTTGCTGTCTCAAGGCTCGGTGAGTCAAAAGCAAATTGAGGATTTGTTACATCCAATAGAGGGCGCATGAGCTCCCCAACTCCTTTCCCATAATGCCTTGCAATTGTAGATCGGCAGGAGTACCGGGTGTCGACTGTTTTAAGAGGCTTCGGTTGAGCAATGCGGCCTTTTCACTACATACCAAGCACAGTGCCCTACATTGTATAGTGGCTGCTCTTGGCATCGCCGTCACTTGAATGGGACTGAGCTGTAATCAGGCCACGTGACCAATGAGTGTGATGTCACATGTCTGCACTGCTGATGCTTCAAAAGGCTCATCTGTGGGGGTCCTTGGTGCCAGACCCCCGCTGACCTTCAATTGAGGAACTATCCTAAGATCCTCAATTGAAGTGCCCCTGATCCTGAGCTCTGTGCACTGGACACTCCCCAACACCTCCCTCTAAGTGACGGCCCTAGTGCTCTCCTCATTGGACGCTACAGCCATCACTTAAAGTAGAGGGGAGGGGCTAAAGAGTGTTCAGTGCACATCAAGGGACCGCCTCTTGGGCACATGGATTTTTTAGTCATACAACCTGTCCATGGCCATCACCCCACTTATGTTTACACTGCACTGCCCATCCTCTAGACAGCCCCAGTTTAATGGGTTAAAATTGCAGACACACTCTCTTTAAAAAAAAAAAAAATGTCATGAGGGTGGTGTGAACAAAGCCTTAGAAGGAAGGTCTCTGAAAACAGGAAACACTAAGTGGATGTCAGCTCTCCATAAATAGTAGCAGGCGCACTGATCAGATAAACGGAGGCCGCTCAGCTCTGACACAATCGGTCAATATTTTCCGACAAAACAATGACTGAGTTTCTATGCGAGAAGTAGGTCAGCCATGATAAACAAGCAGATGCTTACTGTGCTGGTTGATCAGCATCCTGATAGAAATGCGGCTCATGTAGAAACGGTCCAGGAAGTACTGCACGTTCTGATTGGTCACGGGATCCACGCCAAAGGCCTCCTTGTACTCAATGACCCCCTGGGCCATGGTGGGCACCACATTGTTGTGGCGATTCCGGATGTTCACCAGCGTCTCTGTAAAACTGAAGAACAAGATTATTATTTATATTGTGTAATATTCTGAAATAATGTGACATATGTTATTACGTATAGGATAATGTCCCTGGGACATGCATTAAGATGTTCTGCAGCAGGAGGTGTGCATTATGATGTTCTGCAGCAGCAGAGGCATGTGTCTGCTGGAAGAGATAAGCGGCGTCTAGGACACAATGTGTATACCTGTCAGATTATACTAGTATTCTGGCACCCTGGGTGATGCTATAACACTAGCGGACATTACTGCAGCTCTCCAGGAATATGTCTGACAACAAACAGACAGTGAACGCTCCCTGAAGTGTCATCGATTGGCGACAATCCTCCTGCACAGCACCTGCAGCTATAACCATGTATACACTGTACACAGCATCCACTTACTCAGACAACACCCGCTGGTCTTCTGGATTCATCTCCACAAATTCTATAAGTTCCATCAAACTCTGAACATACCTGAGAGGAAGAAGAAGAAAAAGATCAGAGAGCAGGAAAAACGTCATCTATTGTTACTATCTATCCAATACCTACCAAGTAATATCTACCCATCTAATACGGCATCTATCCAATAGCTAACGGTTCAATATATAAACATTGATCCAAACTCTAATCACCCAATATCTGTCTAATATCCATTAATCTATTCATCTGATATCTAAGGAATATCTATCCACCCACCCAATATCTAACCATTGATCCATATAACAGTTCAATATGCATCTATTGATCTAAAATCTATCCAAACAATAACTACCTAGCCATCTAATATCCGTTCACTCAATATTTATTCAACTAATATTTATCCACCCATCAACCCAATATCTATCTATGTATCTATCTATCTATCTATGTATCCACCCAATATCTGTCTATTTCTCTGTCTATCGTGTTGTCTTCTCATTACCTCTGTACCGATGCAGGATAACGCTTATATATAATACGCCGCCAGTTTCTATCAGTAATAAGACGTTCTATGTGTATTGTGTTCCCTGGCTCGCTGGTGACTGTTGTTCCCTGGCATGGCGCCTGTGTAGTAATAGTAACATAACACGCCAGCGCCTTCACAAACAGGTTCCTGGTATAAGGTGCATTAACTTTCATGGAATTTCTTTCACCAAGTCCCTGGGCACAACCCAGCTAAGTGTACAAGATAGGGAAACGGGAACAAACTGTTCTGCACCAACCGTGACCGGGTGCCAAGGGAGGCGCTGCCTCTTACACACAAATAAGTTGTTTTCTGAAAGGTGATGAAGTCCACATATCTGGGAGCGTTTATTATTCCTTACGCCATGGAACAAGTGTGTAATACAATAAATGGAGGGCATGGAAGAACATATAAAGCGACGGGTTTCCTCCATATCCCATTCTAAATGCACCCACACTATCCAATACACTGAGCACCTATTGTTATAGTTGCATCAGGTGTTAGACTCCATTCACATCCAGAGCTGCATTCACAGTTCTGCTGGTTGCTCCGTGAAAAAAATTGTTATTTTCCAATATTGTGATGGCCAAGATGTGGATGTAGCAGAGCTGTATTTGTCCCTGAATTCATTACAGTGTAATATTATAGCAAGACAATGTTAGCTCTGCTACATGCAGGTCATGTATAATCTAGGGGGCGCTCTGGCAGGAACGCAGCACCTGTCCAGCCGAACTGAGTCACATTTTAACCAGATCTTTTGCAATACCCCTGACTCATTTCAAACCACGAGTTTCAGAAGTGATCTGTTCACTGTCTAAAGATGTCAGCAGTGTGGAGAAGCCGCAGGACAGCTGCTCAAGGACTTCAGATGAGAAGAGCGCCCCCCACCTTACCCTGCCCCTCAGGTATAGTGATTGACAGGCTGCTCATATGTACCTATCATGGCTGAAAGGGGCAGCAGGGTCAGTCCCTCCTCATGACTAAGCCGGACTCAAACACTAGCAGACTGCTGTATTCTTCCAGCACTTCTAGTAGCCAAATATACAGTCATATGAAAAAGTTTGGGCACCCCTATTAATCTTAATCATTTTTAGTTCTAAATATTTGGGTGTTTGCAACAGCCATTTCAATTTGATATATCTAATAACTGATGGACACAGTAATATTTCAGGATTGAAATGAGGTTTATTGTACTAACAGAAAATGTGCAATATGCATTAAACCAAAATTTGACCGGTGCAAAAGTATGGGCACCTCAACAGAAAAGTGACATTAATATTTAGTAGATCCTCCTTTTGCAAAAATAACAGCCTCTAGTCGCTTCCTGTAGCTTTTAATCAGTTCCTGGATCCTGGATGAAGGTATTTTTGACCATTCCTCTTTACAAAACAATTCTAGTTCAGGTAAGTTTGATGGTCGCCGAGCATGGACAGCCTGCTTCAAATGATCCCACAGATGTTCAATGATATTCAGGTCTGGGGACTGGGATGGCCATTCCAGAACATTGTAATTGTTCCTCTGCATGAATGCCTGAGTAGATTTGGATCATTGTCTTGCTGAAATATCCATCCCCGGCGTAACTTCAAATTCCTCACTGATTCTTGTACATTATTCTCAAGAATCTGCTGATACTGAGTTGAATCCATGCGACCCTCAACTTTAACAAGATTCCCGGTGCCGGCATTGGCCACACAGCCCCAAAGCATGATGGAACCTCCACCAAATTTTACAGTGGGTAGCAAGTGTTTTTCTTGGAATGCTGTGTTTTTTTGACGCCATGCATAACGCCTTTTTGTATGACCAAACAACTCAATCTTTGTTTCATCAGTCCACAGGACCTTCTTCCAAAATGAAGCTGGCTTGTCCAAATGTGCTTTTGCATACCTCAGGCGACTCTGTTTGTGGCGTGCTTTCAGAAACGGCTTCTTTCGCATCACTCTCCCATACAGCTTCTCCTTGTGCAAAGTGTGCTGTATTGTTGACCGATGCACAGTGACACCATCTGCAGCAAGATGATGCTGCAGCTCTTTGGAGGTGGTCTGTGGATTGTCCTTGACTGTTCTTACCATTCTTCTTCTCTGCCTTTCTGATATTTTTCTTGGCCTGCCACTTCTGGGCTTAACAAGAACTGTCCCTGTGGTCTTCCATTTCCTTACTATGTTCCTCACAGTGGAAACTGACAGGTTAAATCTCTGAGACAACTTTTTGTATCCTTCCCCTGAACAACTATGTTGAACAATCTTTGTTTTCAGATCATTTGAGAGTTGTTTTGAGGAGCCCATGATGCCACTCTTCAGAGGAGATTCAAATAGGAGAACAACTTGCAATTGGCCACCTTAAATACCTTTTCTCATGATTGGATACACCTGGCTATGAAGTTCAAAGCTCAGTGAGGTTACAAAACCAATTTTGTGCTTCAGTAAGTCAGTAAAAAGTAGTTAGGAGTATTCAAATCAATAAAATGATAAGGGTACCCAAATTTTTGCACCGGTCAAATTTTGGTTTAATGCATATTGCACATTTTCTGTTAGTACAATAAACCTCATTTCAATCCTGAAATATTACTGTGTCCATCAGTTATTAGATATATCAAATTGAAATGGCTGTTGCAAAAACCCAAATATTTAGAACTAAAAATGATTAAGATTAATAGGGGTGCCCAAACTTTTTCATATGACTATAAATCCTCCTGGCCATGACTGTATTCATGTAGAGACATGTACAGGACGGTGAAGATCTTCCTCCAATGTCACAGAAGATACCTCGCTGTATAATATAGATCAGTTACTAGGACGGTACTTACCAGCTCTGGACAAGCTGTATTGATGGAGTCCCCAGCAATGGATCAGGAAGTATATACAGCTCTCGCATGATATTCGCCAACCGGACAGGAAGCTCCTGACGCAAGAAAGCAAAAGACGTCTTTTCACAGCCATTGGCCGACCCTGAAAGAATGAGGAGATATTGAAGCATTCTGAATGTGTATATAACAGTATTACAGTTCTGAACCAAAGAGATACTAAATGTCAGGGGATGGTTTATTTTAATAAACAGTCTATAAAAGTTCATTTCATTTACAAAGGAGTCTTTAAATGTCATTTGAGCTCATGAACAAGATTCTGAAAAACTTATAAAATCTTCAATGTTATATTGAACTTACAGCAGCCTGGAGATCAGAGCAATGAAACCGATGAGGATCTGTAATATCTATAGCATGTATCTACTTATCTATCCATTTATAGTATGTGTGTATCTAGAATATGTATCCATCTATTTATCAATCATATGTATCTATTTATGCATCTGTCAATATCCATTGTATCTATAGTATTTGTCTATGTATAGCATGTATGTATCCATCTAATGTCTCCATCTACTGAATGTATCAATTTAACTACAGTATGTATCTAATATCTATGCAATGTCTGTTTATCTACTATAGTATTTATCCAATAATGTATCTACCTAATATCCATCCACAGCCTGTCTGTCTGTCTCTAATATCCAGCTATATATTCCATGAATCTACATTTATATTAGGTTACATATTATGGAAAATTATTGCAGTTAAATGGGATGTCCTGGATTAGAAAACTATAGCTGTGTTTTTCCAAAAACAGCACCCCCTCATTCACAGGTTGTGTGTGGTATGGCAACTGATCCCTAAGTGCTGAGCTGCAACACCACACACCAGACAGGTGGGGCGCTGTTTCAGAAAGAGCAGACAGGCTTTTCTAATTCTGCACAACGCCTACAAATTGACAGAAAAACCTGAACTTAGAAGTGTGAACTGAGGTGAAGGTGCTTTTAGTTGTGTCATGACAAGGTCACGCCGCTATATACCTGCTGTGAAGAGTGATATATTTAGGTAAGGGGGGGGGGGGACAAACAGTTTTGCGTTATCAGCAGAGATCAGCTCCGCACTGCCAACTAACATTTGTGACTGACCGCTCATTGGCTCCGCACTTGACCTGTCCCTTATCTGAGGTCGGTCATTGCCCTGTTGAACCCTAGACACTTATGTAAACAGGCTGGACGGTAGAACAGGCCCGGCCGCTTTATCTGCAGACCCTGCACTACTGTGAGCGGCTTCCTGCAGACACTACAGCTCCAAGCTACAACTCAGCTGTCTACAGACCCCCAAAAAGTTACATACATCACCACTGTGACACCCCCCCCCCCCCCCCCCGTCATGCTGACTCTTTCCTAATGCTAGTGTCAGTCTTCACCATAGTTCTAGAATTCCATTTGGAATTCAGGATGAACAGATTCCATGTGTCTATTGCTCCCCCCTTCTTTAAAATTGGATGTGTAATGTGAACTTCCCCCATTTCCTCCAGATCTTGTGAAACTACAACTCCTGGCATGCCCTGACAGTTTGTGGTATGCTGGGAGTTGTAGTTTCACAACAGTCAGGAAGCACAGATGGCTGAACACTCATATTGGTGATGTATTAGGTGGAAATACTTCTCTAGGAACTACAACACCCAGCAAGCCCAAACACCTTAAAAGCTTTTCAGTTTCCCAGAAGCTAGAGGACTATAGACTGTCAGGGCATGCTAGTAGTTGTAGTGCCTCAATCTGTAGAGCAGTAGGTTGTCAGGGCATGCTAGTAGTTGTAGTGCCCCATAATCTGTAGAGCAGTAGGTTGTCAGGGCATGCTAGTAGTTGTAGTGCCCCATAATCTGTACGAGCAGTAGGTTGTCAGGGCATGCTAGTAGTTGTAGTGCCCAATAAGCTGTAGAGCAGCAAGCTGTCAGGCTATTCTGGGAGATGTAGTTCCCCAAAGGTGATAGGTGCCTGTTGGGGGTGTAATTCCTCCTCCTACAGGTAGAAAGCCTAAAATAAAGGGCAAACAGGCCTTCATGTAGTACAGAGATTTGGTTGCTGTGAGCAGTCTGCCAGCTGCCGCGTACATCTGCCGCGTTCCCTAGAAGGACCCTGGAAATCTGGAGCAACGTCAAGTCATTCCTCAGACATGAGGCAAGAGGTGCCAGAGAGATTTCTAAGAATTAGGAAAAACAGGAAGAACAACGACCCCAAAATCACACACTCCAAAGAGTAATAAAATAGCGCAACTTCTCTGGTCAATATTAACACTTATATCTGTGCCTGGGAAAGCTGGGTGACAGTCAACCTAGTCACTATCACAGATTGTAGCCAAGTTGGTCTAGTTGGGGTTGCTGCTCAGTACCCTAAAAAGCTGGGTGATAACCAATATGGTCACCAACACCACAACCCAGCTTTCCTAAAGGATCCAAGTTTCCATACATTCTACTTGGGAGTTCAGGATCCTCATCTCTTGGCCACAGCGGTTATCAAGAGCGACTCTCACTCTGGAAGACCTGCCGTGTCCTTACACAGACAAACCATTAATTTGAATGACACATTGTAATACCTAATTTCTCCTGTGGTGGCGCTGCCGACTTATTGTCGGAGCTGATCGCTGGGGGTTTCGGCAGTGGGATACACTTATCAGTTTATTGTTAAGGAACACAGCAGGGAACCCTATAACTAAGCAGATCTGAATTTGGGAAAGCTGGGTAACAAACCTATGAGACCTGCAGACACCTTGTTTATACAAGTTTTAACCCATGTGAATGACAGATTTCATGTCTAGGACCCCGATGGATTATTTTTTTAATATGGAAATAGAAGATATTTGCAGAACAGAAACTCGGCCAAGATCCGGCCACAGAAAACAGGAGGCGCTTACATAAGAGCGGGCTGTTTACCATCGCTTACACAAGGGCCGATTCTGTTTTATTTGGCTAATCAATAGGGTTCATTTAACCCCGAAGAGGGGGGCAGGAAGGAGAAGACAATGGCTTACGAGAAATCCAAGACATCAGGAAGAAGTTGTCTGTACGTGAACTTAGTAAGTAACCAAAATCAGCGGTCTGCAACCTGAGGCTGTCAGGGCATGCTGGGATTTGTAGTTTCTCAACAGCTGGAAAGACAGGCTGCAGATCACGGATCCCATGATGCATTTAAGGGAACTTGTCACATTGATTTAGGACACTAAACCAGTCCTTATGTCCCCCGGTCTGGCGCATGTGCACCATAGCCATGGTGTACTCCTCCGGCGCAGGCATCAGAAAAGCATAAAACAAGCAATTTTTTTTTTAGCTGCGAGCACTGACAGGGTTAGGTGTAGGCTTCTTATAAGTGCCTGTGGGTGGCTTAGTGTCCCAAATAGTTTCCCATTAAATTGTGTTAAAGGTTAAGTTGCCATAAATAATGTAGAACCTAAAGCTCTGTTCAACCTGAACCATGAATACAATGAAAGAGCAGTGAAAACTGACACCAGCAGTGGAGGAAATAGCAAAAAGGAATGAAACTGTGCAAAACAATATAAATATATAGGATTTAGGTTTGCAAGAAAACAGCACACACTGTAGCTTTCTTTGCAAAAAGTAAAAAAACGGTGTGCATCACCTGCAACTTTGACAAGTAGTTATCAAAGTTGCATGAAAATGCACAAGTGGCATAAAGTATGGTATAAGACGCTGCTACACTAAGGCTAGACTAGAAGCTGAGTTGCCAGATTCCAGGCACAAGTCGAGGAGCGATTTTGGGAGTGCAAGGCTCCTAGTGAGGTGAATGGGAAAAGCTGCGCCGCTGCCTTGGTCCCTATTCACTTGGCATAATGTGGCTCCTGTATCAAGTATTATAGACATTTCATAGCTGCGTGACGGGAGTCATCGACAACTCCAGGCCATAGAAGCTGACAACTCTACTATATTGTAGAAGTGAGAATATATCCTGCAGCTAAGGATACAATATCATATTACTAAGTAACCTCCCTCATCTTGTAAGAAGAAAAAAAATTCTTAGAAAACTTCTTGAGAAGAAGATCAGGGCTTGTGTACACAGTGGCGGTGCGTGCAGATGGCAGAGGTAGAATAACTTGTTTACTGCTCAAGGAGGGAGAGCCAAGAACGACTCCAGGGCAGGAGAAGACAGGAGTGAAAAACAACTGGAGACAGCGAGGACGAGGACGGACATGATCCCTCCTGCGGACTGACATCCTGCACCCCCTCCCCCACCCCGAAGAGATATGTGGTCCTGTACAGTATCAGGCTGCCCATACACATAACCAGGGGGCAACAACCTACAGCTGTTGTAAAACTACAAGGCCCAGCATGCGCTAATCACTTCTATGGGATCTGGGATCATGCTGGGAGTTGTAGTTTCACAACAGCTGACCCCAGAATTAGACTAATATCGGGTAATATCAGACAACCATCTAATGAGAGTTTCTGTAGCACAAGAACGGCGTTGCAGAACTGATTCTACGCCCAGTTGTTTCCTATCAAACTGTGTAAAGCCAAACTGTGGACAACCCCTTTAAAAAAACAAGTAAATACAAAAAAAAAAAAATATATAAAATAAAATATATATTATATATAAATTACTAAACTAACAATTCCCTAATATAATACAATAACAACAAATCTTTGTCAAACTGCCTTCAGACTACAGAAAGGCAAAAGGAAACTCCTAATCCCGCATCAAAAGTGACCAAAGCTATTCCTATAACATTACATTATGGAACTGCACTCCAAGCAATTCCCCGAAACGCAAACGTATTAGCTGACCCTCCATCGCCCCCTGTATCCTACACCACAAAGAGAAAACTAGTCTGTCCCTCCTGAGCCCGGACTGATAACAGAGAGCAATAGATTGCATTGACAGGTGGCAGAGACAGGAAGGACTTTGGGACCACTGCCCCTTTAATTAAGGCTAGCCCTGGCACAGGATTTTGGACCACTGGCACTCGCTTTGCCATCACTTTAGCCGAGTCAGCAGAAAACCTTCACCAGGAAACGCTGCGCTGAGAGTTTATACGGGGTCACGGTTAAGTCATACAGTAGTAAATGACGTGTCGGGGAAAGGCTCGGTGCTATTTAAAGGGGAGGTCCGCTACACTGAAACGCGGTGTGCAGTGAAGTTTATTGGCAAAATCCCTTTAACGCTACTGGCCATATACATCACGCGTGGCCAGGAGCGACATCTACTCCATAAAACACGCAGCGGCTCACCCAATATCTGCCAAGAGCTACACTATACCTATTCATTTAAAGGGGACTTCCCCAGAAGTGTCCAATTGCTGGGGGTCCGACGGCTAGGACCCCCAGGAATCTTACAAATAAGGGTAACCGAGCACAGCCCCCCATCAGTGCCATAGAAGTGTATGGAGTGCTGGTCATAGATACCCACTACAGACTAGGGACCTCCAGCCATCAGACACTTATCCCCTCCCAATCCTGTAGATCGTGGATGAGTGCTGTGTATAGGAAAATCCCTTTAACTTCTTCTATAGACTACCCACTTGGCACACAGGGCATGCTGGCACCTGTAGTTCCACAGACACCATTTGCAATTTTATTAATGGAGAGTCATAAAAACACTTACCAAAGTCAAGGAACTGCTTCATGGACAGAGGCGACGGCGAGAATCGGCTGAACCGCTCGATCTGTTTGGGGGCATTGGCCAGAGCGGCATTTTTCAGCAGGAACTTGGCAAACTTCATGATGGTGCTCAGAGATGGGGGGCTTCACCTAGACGGAGAAAACAGATACCAGTCACCTGCCAAGTCATTCAAAATAGGAGCATGTGCCTTTAAGGAATTTATTATGAGCCTGTTGCAACTGGTGGCTATCAGGGCATGCTGGGAGTTGTAGTTCTGCAATAGATGGTTGCCAGGGCAGGCTGGGGATTGTTGGAGAGTCACAGGTTGGAAACTGGTGCTTTAAGCGATGCCAGGGCAGTAGATACCAAGCCTGTGCCCCATGTGGTAGACTCTCTGTAGCACCCAGGTTGGGCGGTAGTCAGTAGAAGTTTATGGGGTGTGACGTGTATGTCAAATCTGTCCTGGCATCAAAGTGTAGAGAATAATTAATGGAGTACTGGGTCACGTACCGGGCGGGCATCGGCGGGCGATTGAGAAAGGGACAGATAAGGTGTAATAAAATATACAACTAAAAGTGATGCAACAGAGAGAGGGTGGCAAAGTATAAAAGGGCACATAGTGGGTGCCAGCCAGGGGCAGGCCGAGGACAGGAGGTGGGCAGTGCCAGGGGCAGGCCGAGGACAGGAGGTGGGCAGTGCCAGGGGCAGGCCGAGGACAGGAGGTGGGCAGTGCTAGGGGCGGGCCGAGGACAGGAGGTGGGCAGTGCCAGGGGCGGGCCGACGACAGGAGGTGGGCAGTGCCAGGGGGGGGGGCCGACAGGAGGTGGGCAGTGCCAGGGGCGGGCCGACGACAGGAGGTGGGCAGTGCCAGGGGCGGGCCGAGGACAGGAGGTGGGCAGTGCCAGGGGCGGGCCGAGGACAGGAGGTGGGCAGTGCCAGGGGCGGGCCGAGGACAGGAGGTGGGCAGTGCCAGGGGCGGGCCGAGGACAGGAGGTGGGCAGTGCCAGGGGCGGGGGGGACAGGAGGTGGGCAGTGCCAGGGGCAGGGCCGAGGACAGGAGGTGGGCAGCGCCAGGGGCCAGGGGCCGAGGACAGGAGGTGGGCAGCGCCGGGCGGCAGGGGGCAGCGCCAGGGCCAGGCCGGGACAGGAGGTGGGCAGCGCCAGGGCCAGGCCGAGGACAGGAGGTGGGCAGCGCCAGGGCCAGGGGGGCAGGCCGAGGACGGGGGGGCGGGCGGCAGGGGCGGGCCGAGGACAGGAGGTGGGCAGTGCCAGGGGCGGGGCCGAGGACAGGAGGTGGGCAGTGCCAGGGGCGGGAGGTGGGCAGTGCCAGGGGCGGGGGGCGAGGACAGGAGGTGGGCAGTGCCAGGGGCGGGAGGTGGGCAGTGCCAGGGCCAGGCCGAGGACAGGAGGTGGGCAGTGCCAGGGGCTACCAAAAATATAGGATATGAAATGCATAGCTGAATGAATGGTGGGCACCTACCTACATCCCCCCCCCCACGTACCCCCGGGGTTAATCGGGGATGCCTGCTCCTATGGCATGCACTGAGCTCATACCCCACATATCATCTGCCGCCCCTCAGATCCAGTAATTTACTGTATACCGCCGCTACATACCAGGCTAGTTGGCGCCTAACTGGCACCCTGCAAGGCTCCCTCTAATATTGTTAGCATTCTGTTGGCTGTCAGTGAATAGAAACCAACCTGTAGACATCCAGATACTGAGATCCCATACTAACCTTATATACTGCTACAGCTGAGGGTTTGCTACAATTAATACCAGTTTAAGCAACCCTAGATTCAGACTGATACATTGTAGCAAACTATAAAGACAAACGAGATATTTAGCTGATGGTGCTGAGCTCACATAGAAATACACATTGTAACGAACCCTCAGCAGAGCAAAAGTCTTAAATATTCCCATTCACTGACAATGATGACCAACTGAAACACAAAGACTATGAGAAAAGCTGCAGAACTGTGACTATACCCCTACAGTACTGGGATACAACGTCTAGCTCTCCAACTACAAGTCCCAGCATGCCCTGACAGCCAACCACTGCAAATCTACGAGTCTCAGCCTGCCACAATGGACTGCTAATGCAAAACTACTACTCCCAGCATGCGCTGACAGCAGCTGCTGCAAAACTACAAGCCTCAGCCTGCCCTGACAGACTACAAGTCCCAGCATAACCAGTTATTGCAAAACTACAAATCCCAGCATGCTCCAATAGCCAGCTGTAGCAAAAAATGCAACTCCCACTATGCAGGACATGCTGGCAGTTGTAGTGGGATAACAGCAGGGGGGGTTACAGTTAAGGAACTTCTACATGGTGCTGCAGATCTTCAGCTATTGGGACCTACAGGTGGGTGCAGTGACTATGGGGCACAGTGGGCATGGTGCCCTAGTGGTTGTCAGTGCATCATGCAGCCCCTGGGGTGTAAGTAATAATTAGAGTAAGGGGCCCTGAGGGCACTCACCTCTCACTGTGCCCAGCTGCAGAAGGTGGGTGAGGGTCAGTGTCCAGTTGTGTGAGGGTCAGTGTCTAGTTGTAGCAGGTGGGTGAGGGTCAGTGTCCAGTTGTAGCAGGTGGGTGAGGGTCAGTGTCCAGTTGTAGCAGGGGGTCACTGCTGGAGTGTCAGCTCTGCGGGTCACAATGCAGCTGCACCTCACTATGATGCAACCTGAGTCCAGTATTGGCACTTCAAGGGATGTTCCACTGCTCAATGCACCAGCCTAAATCATAAAGCGTCCACTATACGTGCCCTGCGGCCCCGGTACACAGCTCTCTAAGGCTCGGATACTAGCCCTTCCTCACTCTCATCCACTTCTCACTGAGGACCCCCGGCAACCACTCGCTCTTATTACTCACACCAAAGGGGCGGAGCAGCCGGCACAGATCCCCCGCCCCTTACCCTGACTGACAGCTCCTCCTCCTATCAGTGGCGGACCTTGTTTACGCTTTCGGTTTCTAGAGGCGGGACTTTGGAAAACACCCCGCCCCTCTGCGGCCGAACGTACAATCAGGGAGAGGGGCGGGGATAAGAGGGTTCTTGGAAGTGAAGAACGGAACAAACAAGTACAAGACCTGGGGGTCGCCGCGGTGGGCGGGGCTAGCATGGGATGTTGCCAGGCGCAGTACAAGCATTGAGGCACCTGATTGGCTCGTGGGTTAACCCAGTCAGCGCCAGGCTCTGGTTGTTTTGCCTTTGCTGCAGTGCAGCCCCCCCATGGTACAGGCTGTGCCCTTCACTGCGACGTCTGTCACGTCCCATTCATCGTCCCTTCTGCTCCTCTTACACTTTCAAGGAACCCCATTGATTCTCTGAATTGGCGCAATTACTTATTCATGAGGTGAAAACATACCAAATGTCTTAACAAATGAAGCCATAAGCATGCCCTGAGGTAAACTGTCCATGTACAGTTCTAAAACGGCACACAAAAGACAGGTACGTGTGATTCCTGAGGTAAATGATGGCTGCAGACCTATTAACCCTTCAATAGGAGGAATTGAAACATTCCGTTAATCCTGAGGTAAATGCTCTGTCCAGCACTGTGGACCTAATATCCCAATGAATGAAAATAGACCCCTAAACATATCAGTCCTGATGTACAGTGCTAAAATGGCATAGAAAAGACATGTAGGTGTAATTCCTGAGGTAAATTATGGCTGCAGACCTGTTAACCCTTCAATCTGAGGAACTGAAACATTTACTGAATCTAGAGGTAAATGCTGCATCGCATCAAGTGAAAATAATCCCTAAAATGTATCAGCCATGAGGTAAATGCTGCATGTTGTGCAACAAAATATAGAAAAAGACATGAAAATGTGGTTTCTGAGGTAAATTGTAATTGTAGATCTATTAACCCTTCAATCTGAGAAACATTGATGTAAATGTTCTCTCCACTAATGTTATATCCCATTGAGTGAAGATAAAGCCTAAAACATATCAGTCCTGAGGTAAACTTTGCATGTTGGGCAACAAAATGAAAAAGACATGAAAATGTGATTCCTGAGGTAAATTATACTTGCAGACCTATTAACCCATCATTCTGAGGAATAAAATAAAATATTCAATTAATTCTGAGGTAAATTCTCTTTCCAGGGCTGTGGACAGTAAACGTCATTCCTGTTTTGGGAAAATAAACCCATAAATATGTCTATCCTGAGGTAAACTCTATTGTAGGGAGCCACAATATCATCATGAAAGTGTGATTCCTGAGGTAAATCATACCTTCAAACCTATATAAACTGTTCAGTCTGAGGAATAAGATAAAACATTCAATTCATTAGGGAATCGATCCTCTCCGGTGCTGTGGACACTATATCATTCCCATGGGGGAAGTTAACCCATAAATATGTCTATCCTGAGGTAAACTCTCCATGCAACATGTCAAAATATCAGAATAAAAGACTTGAAAATGTGATTCCTGAGGAAAATAAACCCATAACTATGTCCCATCCTGAGGTAAAATCTATTGTAGGGAGTCACAATAGCATCATAAAAGACATGAAAATGTGAATCCTGAGGTAAATTATACTTGCAGACCTATTAACCCTTGATTCTAATGGGAAAAATTGATTTGTTTTGGGGCAAATTCTAGGTCCAGTGTTGCAGATAATATAGCCGACTCATTTGGGCAAAAATTAACCCATAAATATGTCTTTTCTGAGGTAAATGTGTCTGATATTGTGTGAAGTAATGTACCGAATGGATAGAAAGATATGGTAATAAATTATTAGGGTTATGTAGTAGGTGTACAGTCCTGTCCACCATTGATTTTGGGAAAAAATAATCATATACAGATTCCTGAGGTAAATTCTTGTGTGGTCATTTCTACAGTGTACAGATATTGGTACGCTATAAGGTCTAGGTTCTGTGAGTGATGTTCCCCTATAGCAGGGACATGTAAGGACTTGCACCCACGGACTGCTGTGTCCATCCTATTCACATGTAAATGGCCGACATTCAGAGGCGCTGATACTTTTGTATCCAGTAATTTGCCGGAAAGTTCCGGAGAGTTCTGCAGTAATAATTATACTGTATATAGTGTAAACAGGGGAACGTTTAGTGATAAAGTGTTTCTCCGAGTCACTCCATGTTATAAGTCAGTCGTCTGCAGCCAGTAGTTATCTGGCTGGTCACAACTACAACCCCAACATGGCCTGACAGCCCTCTGGCTGCTGGGAGTTGTAGTTTCCTGACAGATGGAGAGGCGCAGGGCATATGTCACAGTTATTGGGAAATGCCTGGCCTCTTGTTAACAGCTGGTTGTTTGTGTCACTGTGCATTGTCCTCGGCTTTGGGTGCATTCACATTGTGCTTTTTTTTTACTGCAATTACAGCAGAATTGTGTCAAATGTTGCTTTTTTTTTTTTTTTTTTTTTTTTTTTTGTAAAACTTAGCATATGCCCACATTCTACTGATTCAGCTAAAAAACCACGACAAGATCGAGCAGGACACAGATTTTTTCTTCATTTTGCTCTCTTCTCTGCCTCTCATTGAGAACAAACACAGCGGAATCTGCTGATGATTTGGGGACAGAATCCGCAGCAGATTGCGCCGTGTGAACGGGGTCTAAGCCTACATGCACAGGATCAGGATTATGTGCGGATTTATCACGTGATTTCAATGTGGAAAACCAAACTGTTTATCTATTAGCATTAAAGGGGTTGACCAGGCAAAAAATTTAATTTTTTAAATAGACCAGGGATGGTGAAAAAAAAAATCATACCTGTCCTCGGTGCTCCGGTGTCCTCCCAGCGCAGTCCGGTCCTGCTGCTCCGCTGTCATCTTGTCCTCGCCGGCTGTTACGTCCCGGGTCCCTTCTGCTGAAGCCGCTGATTGGCTTCAGTGGTCACATGACCATGATCGGCAGCCTCAGAAAGGGACCCGGGATGTCACAGGTAGTGACGTCACGTGTCCTTCACTGAGGCTGCTCATTGGCCGCAGCAGTCACGTGCGGCGGGGACTTCTGCCGGAAGATAACAACGGACCGGCAGGACCGGACCGCGTTGGGAGGCACCGGGGAAGCGGCCTATTTAAAAAATAAAAATTTTGCTCGGACAACTTCTTTAAAGTCAAAGAGAAATTCCATTTCTCACACGATGAGGATTTTTTTTTCTGTGCACAGATTTCCTTATAGGGCTGATTTTAAAATCCGCAGGATGTCAATTTATTTTAATTTTTTTTAAAGAAATGGCTTCAAAATCTGCATGTCAACATCTACCAAAATCTGTGTGTACATGTATGAAAAATCCGTGCCAAAATCCATGCCACTAGGTGCGTATTTTCCGTGCCGATTTCCATGTGTATACAGGCAGATTTTGGTGCGTATTTTGCATTTTTTATGCCCTGAAACTGACCCTATGTGACACCTATCAGATCCCATAGGTGTCGGATTGCACATGTTTTATGTATATAGTGGGGATGTAGATACACTTAGTGATTTTTTAGTTTTCTTTACTTTTATATATATTTATGAGACCTACATATATACTTACATTTATTTTTTTGCTTCTTTCAGACTTTTTGTACTGGTAGAAAGAGATGTCTTGTATTCACGGGAAATACAGCGCTTCTGCAAACATGAGGTGACCTTCCGACAGGAACCTAGACAGGTCAGCAACCCAGGCACTGAACTTTATAGTGTAGCTTTACCTCTGTCAGACAGAACTATTCCACAATATACTGTGACTAACCATATTTCTTGGAATGGTCAAATACTGTAGATCAAATAGAGCAGGGGGGACTCTGTAATCCCCATGGTTTCCCTGCAGACCCTCAGCAGGGTCTTTACAGCTGTTGTGGGCTGGATACAGGCTCTTGTATATGGCTAGGGTGTAAGGACAGGAGCGATGTCAGATTTCTTATAACAAGATTTTCCCACTAACAACACATCCTTATACACAGGAAAGGGAAGAAGTGACTGCTGGTATCCCCAGTGAGTATAAGAATGGGGGTCCACAAGTGTACTCATGTGTAAGGCTCCGTGTACAGAACCGTAGTCGTGTGCCATTCCATGAATAGAACGGATGGCACATGGATGACATCTGCATGTAGTCCATGTTTTCCATGAACCCTATTAATAGAATAGATGCAAAAATGAACAGGATTAGGCTCCGCTCCATACCTTGTAGCTCAGTCCTATGGCTGTGTGCAGGGGCCATAGAAATGAATGCGTCCGTGTGTTATCGATAATTATGGATCTGGAATAACAGATAGCACACGGACTAAAAATATGGTCGTAGGCCTGGGGTCTCAGTAAAGTGGTAGCACGTATGCAGAGCTGTAGCCAGGCTTTACCTGAGCCAAAGCCTCAGTTCACTACTCTGACGCTGGATTCACATCTGTGCTGGGCTCTCCATCATTCAAGTCACCCGGCAGATCCGAACAACGGAGAGCCCGGCACAGATGTGAACTAAATGTCAGGAGAACCTAGCGTCAGGTTAGAGAACTAAGATTTGTCTCAGCTGGACCAATAAAACAGCGGCTACACGCGGTGTCTGCCGCTTTCAGTATTTTGTCGGTTTCCACAGCAGAGTCTCCAATAGATACTCTGTCTCAGATGTGAACCCAGCCTTACTCTGTATCTAAGCACATAACAGTGACTTGTTGGCGCCCCCACTGACTACAGAGACCTAGGGCACCTGCTTTCCCTCCCTAGATACACCCCTTGCGTATGAGTGACCACCATTACATTCACTTCTATGGGGTGATGGAGTTATATCCTCAGCTATAACCATTGGTCCTATAGAAGTAAATTGAGCGGTGGTCAGACATGTGCATTGCTGGTATATTCACAAAAGGAATTTGGGTCCCTCTTCTCATGGCTGGACCCCCAGGGATCAGACATTTCCCCTACCCTGTGGATAGGGAATACGTGTTGTTAATGGAAAAATCCATTTAGGCTAAGGCCCCCACTAATCACACCTTGATGACATATCCCAAGACTACACCTCCATGTGGTTTACCTAAAAGGAAATGTAGAAAATTATAGAAAGTTTTTTGTTTTACTGTAACATTGAATTGAAAATAAACTAAAAGGTGGCATGTGTGAACACAGCCTGATCCATTCACCCTCCCCTGCTATACATACATGTTGTGTATAGGATAGGAATGTGTCCACTATTCAGCCTGCGTCCTCACATCCTCCATATCCCTCCCTCTGACTTTTTCCTTTTCTGTCCACAGGCATTTCCAGGAACACAGAGTGACATTGTGTACGGGCGTCCTCCAGCTCTCCAGAGAAACCAGTAAACAAGCAGGCGAGGAGACCCAACCACATCACTGCCCTCGTGTCCGTATCAGCCAGTGAGGAGTGAGGTTGTATGTAGGATCGGGCTACATGTAAAAACATCTCCATCACACCCACTTTCTTTCACTAGGGAAGACAGTTTCAGGAAAAAAAAAAAAAAAAAAAAACAACCTAGAAATGCTGATTTCCGCAGATTTCTTGCAGGCTGGGAGGAGTTTAGTTCACTTTGTTGACAATGAATGTGGAATATGTAAGGACGCCGGATTTTGTTTTTTGGCTGAATCTGTTTTTTTGGACTGTAAAGCTTCTTTATGTGAGACACATTATCTGCTACAATGGATATAATCAGTGAACAGCGATCATTTCCTTGCCCGGAGGAGCTTACAATGAACTTATCAGGCCATGGAGAATCCATTGGTGGCTGAGTCATTTTTAAGGAACGTGCATTGTGAAGCCATGTATAAAAAGATATAAAATAATAAAAGAAGTAGTATTCACCTTATTGATCCCCACCAATCCCTTTCCAGTCTGATACCTGGCACCCCCCAGGATAAGCTGTGGATACACAGTGGATAGCGCTGACAGTAGACAGCCCCGTCCACTGTATAGTGGCTGTTCCTGATTACCGCAGCTTAACTCCCATTCATTTCAATGCAGTATTGCCTCTATAGTCCAGCCCTGCCTCTATACTGCCATTACACAATGGGCTGAGCTTCTGCTTTCAGTTCCAGCCACTGTATAGTCTTGACAGCAGTGGCTCCTTACAGCTGATTGATGGGGGTGCTGGGTGTTGGACCCCACCAATCAGATATTGATGGCCGATCCTCAGTTACACGACCACTGCTGACATAAATGCTCCCCAGCACTCAGGGTGGAGCATCTACTTCTATATCCCTACAACCAGCAAGCTCACTATGGAAGCATATGTTTGAGCAGCTTGATGGGCTTTCAATCCCCACTGGGCTCATACTTAGAAATCCCCAGAGGATTGCCCCTCCATCATGTTGGGACATGAAACGCGTTGGAATTGAAGGAAATAAGGGAAAAGGATCTAATTTGATAGAGAGACACAGGGAGAGCTCTGGGGACTGTCTTTGTTAGGACAGGAGTTATTGTGGGACATAGATGAGAGACAGGGTATAATTACACCAGCCCTTCATCTGCAAGTCCCGTTGAGTTCCCAAAGTCTCTAAGTAGGTCTGGGTAAATCCGTTCCTCGTTTATCTAGAGCACGGTTTGTTATATGCACTTAAATTGGTGATGTTTTTTGATCGTCTTAATATGAACATTTATTATTATAATTTATATTAAAAGTTAAGTTTTTTAGTTCTTTGGGTCCTCTGCTTGTGACAACCCATCCTGAGGATAGGTCATCAATATAAAATGCTCAGGAAGCCCCTTTAAGAGCTGGTTCACATGGCGGAAATTTTGCAGCAAAATTCTGCCTCTCGTTCATTTCCATGGGAGGCAGAAGCTTCATTTTGCACAGTACGGTACATAAGAAAATTGTGGACTGAATTGACATTGAACTGAATAATACAACATTATGGGGTAAGCTCTTAAGCGCCCTCCAGCGGTGACTACAGGCAGCCAGAATGCTATGACTTACTTTTATATTTATACACTTGATGCAGGAAACTGGTTGAAGTTGGATTAAATAAAAGTACTTATAAGAAACCTGCAGCATATTAGCACAAGGATATGGGCCCCACTACAATCACAGTGTACACTGCTTCCAATCAATGCTAATGTGCCACGTTACTAAACACAATGCCCATTCAGTCTTTTCCCTTTAAGGGTAATTTCATCTGAATTCCTATTTTGTATATTCCATCCCTTTATGACCAGTGAGGGTCCAACCTCTGAAACTGACGCTGATTGTTTCTGTCCTGCCAGAAGTAGGGCTTTCTTATTGTTGGTGACTGGGCCCCTGCTTGTGATAGAAAAGATGGGGCCAAGTGAGGAAAGATCCTAGTTAGCCTGACTCTGCACCTAGATGTCATATCACCTGCCAGTGTGTCTACAGTAAAATAATACTGGGGAGCTTCTTAAATAATGCATAGCCTGGTGGAGATGCTGTACAATGAGTATCTGTATGAAGTACAGTGGTACAGTGTCCATATTTACAGTGTCCATATTTACAGTGTCCATATTAGGACATCCTCAGATATCAGTGTCAAACATCAGATTAATAGCAGTTTACAACAGTGACACCTGACTTTGATTCTGACTTTGACTTTACGACTTTGACTTTGATTCTGACAACGACTTTGACTTTGATTCTGACAACGACTTTGACTTTGATTCTGACAACGACTTTGACTTTGACTCTGACAACGACTTTGACTCTGACAACGACTTTGACTTTGATTCTGACAACGACTTTGACTTTGAGTCTGACACCTGACTCTGCAGTTTCTGGGCTGGTTGTAAAACTTAGATGACTTCTGACTTTCATATCTGATTGAGTCACAACTCAGCAGTCAGCTATGAAGCACATACAGTGTTACACTGTGATTGGCCAGTCTGACTGACCTCTGAGTGACATCACTGCTCACACTCAGGAGTAGAAGATACTTGTATAAGGCTGCAGGCTGAGAGCTCCAGGAGTCTGATAAAAAGTTGTCTGACACAAAGTTGTCTGATACCTGACTGAGTCAGAGATCAGACTCACACATCATCTGAGTTTTTCATATACATACAAGCCAGCCTTCACATACAATGGTGGAGATTTATCAAGTAAAATGCTCCATAATTCTGCTATCATTTTCACCAAATAACCTCTCTGTGTGCCACATTCATAAAGTGTTTTAAATACTTTTATTGCTTGTACAAAAAGGAGCGTGACCTACAACACTGTGCTGCAAAAATACATCCAAATAACCTCTCTAACATTTATCAAGTGTTTTAGGCTGAGGCCCCACGTACCAGGCTGCAGCAAAAAAGCGCTGTGGAAAAAACCTTGGCAGAAATGCATCACAGTTTTTCCCTCAGATTTTTGTGAAAGTCTGGCGAGGTTTCCTCTGCGGACTTTCTGCTTCCATTATACCTATAGTGAAACCGCCGCCATGTCCGTAAATAGAATTGACATGCTGCGATTTCCAAAGTCAAAGTCAGAATCGTAGTCAAAGTCAGAATCGGAGTCAAAGTCAGAATCGTAGTCAAAGTCAGAATCGTAGTCAAAGTCAGAATCGGAGTCAAAGTCAGAATCGGAGTCAAAGTCAGAATCGGAGTCAAAGTGAGAATCGGAGTCAAAGTCGGAGAAGTCAGAATCGGAGTCAAAGTCAGAATCGTAGTCAGAGTCAGAATCGTAGTCAAAGTCAGAATCGTAGTCAGAGTCAGAATCGTAGTCAAAGTCAGAATCGTAGTCAAAGTCAGAATCATAGTCAAAGTCAGTCAGAATCGTAGTCAAAGTCAGAATCGTAGTCAAAGTCAGAGTCAGAATCGTAGTCAAAGTCAGAACGAGCAGAGTCAGAATCGTAGTAAAGAAAGTCAGAATCGTAGTCAAAGTCAGAATAGTAAAGTCAGAATCGGAGTCAAGTCAGAGTTGTAGTCAAAGTCAGAATCGTAGTCAAAGTCAGAATTGTAGTCAAAGTCAAAGTCAGAATCGTAGTCAAAGTCAGAATCAAAGTCAGATGTCACTGTTGTAAACTGCTATTAATCTGATGTTTGACACTGATATCTGAGGATGTCCTAATATGGACACTGTACAGTGAGTGTACTGTGCCATGTCAGGGTGAGCTGAGGGCCCACGTGGCTCAGGGGCCCAGCGGTGGAATTCACCTGTTCACCTATGGACTCATCCAAGGCAGACGCTGATTTTTTTTCCTCTAGCTGATTTTCAGATTCCACCTAAGAACTCCCATTGAAATGAAAGGGAGGCAGAAAAATACTGCCTGGCCGTTGTGGAATTTGATGAGAATTCCTTAGTATATCAGCTTCTACAAACTCTGCTGTGTGAACCTAGCCTTATATATCACATATATTGTCTGATAAATACAATGGGAACAGTGTCTACCAGGATGATGCTTGTTGAGGCTGATGGCACATATAGCATTCACTGTGCGGTAAACGTACTGTATGTGACCAACACCCCATCCACCCACAGAGGGACTGTGGCCACACAATGTAGTGGGTAAGACTGGTATTAAATGCAAGATTATACAGCCATCAAGTCATAGTATGTTGGTGAGATTTTGGCAACAATTGTCAAAAACAGTGCCTCCTTTTGGTGCTGGGGATGGGACTAAGCTGAGCTAGGCTTCTTCTATTTATTGACACCACCATCACAGCAGCCTAGACTATATCTATAGTACGTAGTCCCCGGACTGGCAATATGTGACCATGTGAATTGTTGGGACATAGTTTCACATCAGTATAATCTAGCCTTTCTGTTTGTTTGCCCTGATACATATATATACAGGGATCAGGTCACCTCTCGCAGGGTGTGTCACACTTGTTTGCCAGAATATTATTAGGACTTTGCCAGTTGCACTGCCTGATATGGAGAAGTGGGACAAAGGTGAAGCAGACAATAAGAATGTGTAATGCACCGCTCCTCACATTATGCTGCTGCCAGTGAAAAGAAAATTCATACTTTATTCAGTGGAATATTATATATATATAGATATACATGTGTGTGTGTGTTACAGATGCATCCAAGCCTATAGCGCCTTATAGTTGTTAAACCAATAGGAGGAACATGTAAAGTCTCTTCTGCTTACCAAGTGTTTCCCTGCTTTAGGTGTAAAAGTGTTCTGAAGGCAAAGATAGTTTTAGGAATTAGCATGACCCCAAGTACTGGTGTATGTGACATCACTGCTGCTGTAACAGGTAAGATTTCTGCTTATTTGGGCTGCGCCTATGTGGATATCATGGTGGGTAGAGGCTTGAAGACTGGAGAAGCCTCAGAACAATCCCCCTCCGTTATAATTCAGCTCAGTTGGTTCTGATTCATCATACTGTATAAGAGATGTACATTGTCCCTGGTTCTACACACAGCAGCTTTGATAGAGGTGGACTTTGCAACAAGCCACAGACTTATATTAATGTGTGGAGGATGTGTACTGTATATGGGCACTATGATCTTAAGGCTGAGGCCCCACGTGGCGTTAATGCCTCGGCGTAAATGCCGCTGAAAAAAATGCGGTGTTTTACAGTCTCTGCAAGGTAGATGGGATTCTAGCAAATCACATCCACACCTTGCTGAAAAATATGTGCAGCGGAAACCTCTGCAAACTTTCTGTGAAAGTGCTGCGGGAAAAATCGCGATGCATTTCCGCTGTGGTTTTTCCCGCAACATTTTTTCGCTGCGGCCTGCTACGTGGGGCTTTAGCCTAAAATGGTTTTCCAAAACCCCATGAGTATGAGATATCATTGACCTACCCACAGGATAAGTCATAAGCAACTGATCGGTGGGGATCCAACCAGGGGTGTAGAGGTAGCAATTGCTACCAGGCCCTGGAGCCTGATGGGACCCAAAGACCTCTCTCCAACATAAGAAGACACCAATATTATAGATAGTCTATGGTAAGTGGGGTCCAACACTCAGACCCTGCACTCTCCTTTGGATGGATCATCAGTATCCAATACACATAGGGTCTTGGAGAACCCCTTTACTGAAACGCCTAAATTACCTTGAACCACACTCTGGTCTGCACTGGAATGAAACACGTGGTTTTACCTCCATTTACTGCAGTTTTTGATGCGGTTGCTATTTTTACAGTTGAAACACATTTTTTAGTGTATCATAAAACAGGACAAAACCATATAGAGTTTCACAGATGTGATATTTGATGCAGTTTTAGGATAGGACTACAGGGTGACGTGCAGCTGGCTATGTTGCATTACAGTGTCACAATATAACCATTGTCAATGCGGTCGTGTTGCGAGAACCAACCTTGTGGAGCCACAACACTACAGTATGCAGAAAATCCAACCCTGTTGGATTTTTGGTCACAAGGCACTCATGGATGTGACTTTGACTTGTCTCTGACCTCTCAGTTTTAAGATAGTTGACAACAGCAAATCACAGACAAGTCGCACAAATGGTTTAGGTGGAGGCTTGCTGCAGAGTCATGTATATGTCACCATGTAGTGCTAGCCTTAATTGCACATCAAGCAGAATCCATTCTCAGAAAGCAACTTCTCACCTCCTGTCTAGTGAACTAAACAAGCTGTGAAAACAAGGTAGAGGGTGGAGGGATATAAGATCCAGAGGCTGTACTGTAGCATGCATAGAGCTGGGGGAGGGGTATTACAATTTTGCAATGGGGCCCCTTGTTCTAGGCAATAGCAATGATTCCTTTATGGACTGGTTGCATTTTTCCACACAATTCTAGAAATCGTCCCTAAAATGACTGCTTAGTAGAAGCATTGTAGCGTTGAAGCCGTCAGTCTTCATTCACAGATTAGGCGGCACACGATATGCTACTACTATGCAGTATGCCTGTACACATGATGCAGCCTCTTCTTACAAGGGAGCTGCGCACACCCAGCAATATCACACAGCCCGGGCCTCGCAGCCAAGTAGGGGAAAGGTCACAGAGCTGTTTGTGAGGACACACAATGAGAAAAAGAACAGCGTGTGAACATAAAATACTGTACCGTTATATAATCAGTCATGAGCGGATTCTAGAGGCGTCTTCTAAATGCTGCGCACAATCCAACGTAAGAGATGTTCCCGGCTACTTATAAGTGTTTACTCCACAAGTTTCCATTATGTTAGGGACCATCTGGATAACAAAGTGGATGGAAAAAACAACATCAGAGGCAGCCGGCACTAAACAACTTGTGGACATAACAGATATGAGATTGGTTTCATACACAGCTACTAATCCAAACAAGCGGGGCTGCAGTGTAAAGTGTGGGGGAGGAATGAAGCAAGTGCAGTTTACCCAGAGGCAGGGTAGCATCTATTAGGCTAGGGCTACACAGCAGTTTTCACCCTGAGGGTGCTGTAATTGTCTAAAAAAAAGTCAAACAATGTAAGGGTGGGTTCACACTTGCGGCGACATTCTGACTGCCGCGAATCTGACCTAAATGTCCAAAAACCGGATAGGGAAAGGTTTGCAACGCTTTGCTTAAAAACCCATTCACTTGAATGGGTTTTTAAAGCCATGCGCGGTTGTGCGCTTACACCCTCTGCGCCGCAAACCGTTTTTTTTTGCTGGAAACAAAGTCGGACATGCAGGACTTTGTTTCCAACAAAAAAAACCAGCTTTGCGGCGCAGAGGGTGTAAGCGCACAACCGCGCATGGCTTTAAAAACCCATTCAAGTGAATGGGTTTTTAAGCAAAGCGTCGCAAACCTTTCCCTATCCGGTTTTCCAACATTTAGGTCGGATTCGCGGCAGACGGAATGCTGCCGCAAGTGTGAACCCACCCTTAGATTTTTTTGCAACAATTTGCAGTTGTGGCAACTTCAGGGTTGCAATGCGACTCCATTGTTTAGTGTGAGTGGAAAAGTCACAAGGCGACCCGGCGATCTTTGGTCATGTGACGGCAGTTACAGCGTAACTATTGATTACAGAGTATATGCATCCAGACCGGACATAAGACTAGGGCTACATGGTGACAAGATGTATAAAATAATATATCTCTGTGCATTGCAGCATGTGACATTATGTGGCTGTGACGCTACAGTTGCATAAAATCCAAACCTATTTTGAACCTAAGCGTCAGCTAGAACCCCAAGGTGACTTTGGCTGCAAATCCATTTGCATGAGCAAAGATCACCGTATAGCCCTGCCGCTCCTTTACTAATGTAAGTTAATGGATTCACATTGTGACCCTGAGGGTGCTGCAAGATTTTTTTGCGAAGTCGCAATCACAGCAACCTTGGGGTTGCAATGTGACTCCTTTCACTTACATAAGTGAAGGCGTTGCACGGCAATGCAATTTGGTGCAATTAAAACTCCATTGGAGAAAACTACATGCAGTTTTGATGTTGTTTTGGGTGCAGTTTCCTTATTTTACAGGTGAAACGCATTTCTTTAATATGTTTTACCTGTAAAATAAAATAAAAAAAAACTACACGAAAAACAAAATCAACACTGCATGCAGTTTTTTCCATTGCAGTTTTAAATCCCTCCGACTGCATTGTGTGAATACACCCTTGTTGTTCATCCAAGGATACAGGATATGTGACAGTATTTGGTCATCACTTTCTGTAGTGTCTTTCACTCCTATATGACTAGATCTTATCATACGTGTTTACATAGATGGGAGTTCAGCAGGCGAGGCAGCAGTGTGTGATCAGCAGGTTGGGGCACATAAAGTGTCAGCTGTTGTTTTTCTCCTGAAATATTTCCTTGATGTCACGTCTGCAGACAGAGCCCCAGCCCCAGCGCTCTCCTCATTACTATGTCATTGTATGGTGGCCTGCAGCACGTGTCAAGTTCATTGTCACTAGAGGACAAAGCAGCAAACTAATAATGGCTTGTCCTTGACTCTACAGCTACAACTCCCAGCGTTATCCTCTTTTCATTACCCAGTTATTCTTTAATTATGTCTGTTTTTCAATTGGGTGACAACCAATTTGTCAGTATTAGGATAAGGCTAGATTTGATGGATATTTTCCACTGCAAATTTTGTCTCAAGTCATGTCAAATCCACACTGAATCTACTGCAATATATTGATGTGGATTTGCTATGGATCTTATTCATTGCACTGCAAAAGGTGAAAACCATGGTGAAAGTCTGCATTGTTACTGCAATACAATGAGCAGATTCATCGGTGGGTCAGTGATGTTAGTTGGCCAGTGTTTGTGCCTGCGTGTATATATAGCTAATTAATTTTTATGGCCCCATACATACAACTATGTATTATCACAGTTCTGTGTATGGCCATGAGCCTTAGAGAGGGCAAACTTGGGCATTCTGAAAATACACCAGATGTATCACAGTGTCGCTATTTTGGGGCACTGAGTGTCGCACTATGACGGGGCCACTGTGAATATCTTCAAGGAAGTTTGGACAGGAGGGCATAAGTGATACAAAGATAGGAGGAATGGCCAACACTAGAGAGGAGAGAGAGTGCATCCAAAAGGACACACTGGAACAATGGGCTGAGGCGAACAAAATGGTATTCAACAGGGACAAATGCAAAGTTCTACATCTGGGTAACAGAAATGCAAGAAGCATATATAGTATGGGAGGAATAGTACTAAGTGATAGTACAGGGGAAAAGGATCTGGGCATAATAATAGATCGCAAACTCAACATGAGTCAACAGTGGTGCGGTGGCTAAAAAGGCTAATAAAATTCTAGGATGTATCAAGACGAGCATTGTAGCTAGATCAAGAGAGGTAATTATTCCGCTGTACTCTGCCCTGGTCAGACCCCACCTGGAATACTGTGTACAGTTCTGGGCGCCACAATTTAAGAAAGACATCGATTTATTGAAGCAGGTCCAGAGAAGAGCAACCAAAATGGTGGAAGGTCTACAAACCATGTCCTACGAGGAGAGGCTAAAAGAATTGGGACTGCTTAGTTTGCAGAAGAGAAGGCTAAGGGGAGACTTAATAGCGGTATTTAAATATCTGAAAGGTTGTCACAGTGCAGAGGGATCTACCCTATTCTCATTAGCAGAAGGAAGCACGAGAAGTAATGGGATGAAACTAAGGGGAAGGAGATTCAGATTAGACATTAGGAAAAACTTTCTAACAGTAAGGGTAGTGAGAGAGTGGAATAGGCTGCCACGGGAGGTGGTGAGTTCTCCATCAATTGAAATCTTCAAGCGGAAACTGGATAGGTATATAGCTGGGATGATCTAGGAATTCCTGCTTTTGCAGGGGGTTGGACTCGATGGCCCTTGAGGTCCCTTCCAACTCAAACAAACAAAAACAAAACAAGTGCATGCAAATGAGAGTCATATTATCTGTTAGGTTGAAATCCATCTTTTCCAATATCAGATAAAAGTAAATATGTTCTGAATAATTTCTTCTTAAAGAGTTCAAGTGCTAAGTTCAAGGTATATTCCCATAATTCTAGGTTTACACTAGCGTTTAGGTTTCTGTCCTTCGGGTCCGCTTGGGGACCTGAAAGAAGGAAACCTTCTCTGCTTAAAAGCAGTTACACGTGGAAATCTACGGACCCCATAGACTACAATGGGTTCCGCAGGGTTTCCACCTGTTTTCCGCTGAAAGCGGCAGAGAGAAAAGTCCTCCTTGCAGGACTTTTCTCTCCGCCGATTTTAAGCGGAATCTGGGACAGAGACTGGAACGCTAGTGTGAACCTAGCATTAGATATATTTATGTCTTATAGATGCAGGTCCCATCTACAGGACAAGGGTTCCCCTGATCCCCTGTCCCATCTGGTGCCATGGCTGCAGTGAGTGGATAGGCGGCCATCTATGCCTGGCTCTCTATTCACTTCTATGGGAATTCTGAGAATTCCTGAGTGCGAGCAGAAACTACAGACATGCCGCTATATATGCACATATATGTGTATGTTTCTTATCAGCACCATCATATGACTGTCCATCTGAGTCATTAACGTCACCTGCCTGTTTCTTAAAGGAGACACATCCTGTTTATCATGAGTGGTGATAGTAATTTATAACTAGAAGCTGTCTACGTGTGCATGGAGGGGAAGGGTAACGTGTTTTCTGCACTTTGGATAGTACTGGAAAGCCTTGGACTGTGAAATCCAAGGTCAAGACTTCCTGGCGCTATACATATCTTATTCCATTACTAGGGACATAGTAAATGGAGCAGCTAGATGAGCAAAGAGCATATTGCGTCTATATATAGAATATATTTATTGCTTCTCGTTACCACCGAAACTGCTTTTTTTATCACATGGGTCCAAATATATATGCCATGTACAGTAAGGATTGGTCTGCCCATCACTATCAAGTGGTGACATTGTATGTCTAATCGCCCTAGCCGCACCTCCAAAACTGCAGTGTCCAGATGTAAATGCCCAGACACTTTTAGCAGATTTCTGCTAAACCTAGGGGAGCATTACGTCTTTGTATTCATGTATATCAGGTGTATGGGCTGTGGCGTACATAGAAGCAAGGACCAGCTGGGCTCTTTAGACCAGGGGTACACGGCAATTTTGGCCACAACTCCCGTCAAGTGCCGGGATCTCTGTGTCGTCCTGCAACTCCTTCACTAATGTAAGAGAATGGAGTCACATTGCGGCCTCGTGGATGTTAAGGCTGTGACTTTTAGTTGCAAGAAAATCAAACAATGCTCGATCCTTTGGCGACTGGAAGTCACAGTCGCAGCACCCTTGGTGTCACAATGTGACTACAGTCACTTACATTAGTTGAGGAATTTGGAGGGCAATCCATGATCTTTGGTCATGTGACAAGCCATGTAGCCCTATGGTGCTTGGTTTTGTCGCACTGAGCAGAAGGACTTGGTGTTTGTTCCCCCGTCCACAGCTTTTTCATGAGCTTTGGACCAATTCTCAGCCTTCTTGTTACTAGTAATGCAGTTCCTCAGTAGAAGAAAATCCCGTACAGGTTCTCACCATCTAAAAGCAAAGTGAATGGGACCAACAGAGCTGGGGCCCTTCTCTAGGGCCCCCTTATGATACTGTATCTGAAGATGACAACCATGGCTCGCCAGCTGTTGTGGAACTACCATACCCAGCATGCCCTGAACAGCTGGACTACCCATATATTAACCGTGAGAGTTAGCCTGATGACATTGCTGTACATATAGTCATTGCAGCACCATCTCATAATATTTACTGGTTCTGAGTGGACTATGGGCCCCGAAGGTGCAGGGGCCCAGCTATGATTTCTCCTTTTGACCTTGTATTAGTAATTGTGTGTCATGTCTGATTTGCAGCCAGATGTTCCACTATACATTGCTGATGTGTTACTTATCGCTCAGTTCTCATATACAACGTACATCATCTGGGCTAGAAATAGAAGTGAACTTGTTTATGCAGCCGCACGTTACAGTGTGATAGCGGAACGACTGCACAATTATAAGGAAATGCCTCATAAAGATGATCTTGTGGTTAAACCCAGACTGGTGGCCAGCAAAGCTAAGTAGGTGAGAGGTCGTGAGGCTGACTGCATGGTATAAATAGATCACAAACGACACAGTGGAGCCACCTGCTGGAGACAGAGACAATGTGACTGCAAGTGCTAAAGCTTTTGTCTTGAAGATGATGAAACTACTTGGGAAGATTTCATGCAAGGGTGTATTCTGATATTACGGGTGCGGTGTAGTTAAAAACCGCATCACAACCACATTAGAAAGCCATATGCAGTTTTACCACAATTTACTCTTTACTTTTTTTTTTTTTTAACAGGCGAGGCACATTTAGACTGTGCACACAAATCAGGAAATATGTGCAGAAAATCTGCATGTACAGTACATGTTTGACACTGTGAATTGTCCAACATGTACTTGTGGATTTGATGCAGATTTCTGTTTGGATTTTTGCACAGAAGTCAATGTAAAAATCAACCAGAAATATGCAATGGATTTCCAACAGAAAACCGACAGGATTTATAAATCTGCGATGCAAATCAAAATCTTCCATATGCATGTAATCGGGGCACTGGCGTGCAGGAAGGGGTGGTATTGCGGCGCTCACACCCAGAGCCCCAATGTAGAGATATGGTCATTTCCATGGTTTTGGTTATAGGAAAGGTTTTTTAATTGCATTTGTAATTGCCTCCATAATTACAGGACTGCTCCGGATGTCCTCCCAGGGATGGACACACCATACACCGAGGGCCTGGTCTGTACTAATATAATCTATGTGGTGCCTCCACTGCAGAAGTGCGGGCGATCAGATAATATTTACTAGAGGTTCTGTGTCCATGTCGTCCGTGATTTTTAAAGGGATCTTCTATCATATTGTGACATTTTAGGTGGGGAGGAAGAATAGCAAAGAAATCATTCAGCAGCCGATCAGTGAGGCAGAAGTGCAGGGGAGATGAGATATGTCCCATCCCGAGAGGAACCTTACCTGCCAGGACTTTATAGCACCACCACACCATCCATGAAAGACCCCTAGACCTTATATACCTCTTCTTACACCAGATTACATGTCTCTACTGATTTATGTATATTTTGTCAGTTTTGAAGAATTGACCAAAATATGAAAGCCCCTTTAAACCAGGGCTAGACAAAATCTGGTTGCCATGGTGACCATAAGATTGTCACTGCCGACCTTGTCGTGTACCAGCCCTACTTGCATTTGGCTTCTAGGTGATTTCACCCCTTGTCAAATGCTTGTGGCTCCATGTCTTTTGCTGGAGATGGTCACAGAGTTAGAATGTTAGTGCTATGTGCGCCTCCTGCTGATTAAAGCAGGAACATGACATGTATACAGTAACCCAGCACCTTGGTGTTCCCAAGTAATTTTACTATATATTCCTATTAGAGGGCCCAAATAATACACCTGTACGACTACCACATAAACCCATGATCGTGTCTATAAATCTTGCACCCCCACTCCAATCCCCATAAGTGTGCAGTTATTATTTACTATAATAGCGCCATTCTCTTTTGGTTGACTCTCGCTTGCTCATGCACATGTGCGACCACCTACCCATTCTCCTCCCGGATGAGGCAGCCGGACCCCTGAATGGCTGATAACTGGGAACAGATGGATAGATTTTGTCTCTTTGTCCCCGATCCACACAATGTCTCTATGGGTTGTTTGTGGTATTATTGGTGTTGGGATTTTCGGAGGTGTATGAGACTTATCACACAATAGTAATGGAGCAGACACAGAATTATGTCCAACAAAACCTGATTTATTAGTAATAATTGTAATTATAAGGTCAATTATTAGATTATGTCCTAAAAGGACCAGAAATATCACAGCCCCGGACTCACGGAGAGTCATCCGGCGGCGCTCAGGAGAGGAAAACCCCCTGTGGAGGAAACCTCTGGGGAACCATGGCTGCCGGACTGCCCTTCCCTCTGGGCATTAAGAGGCTGTGGAGACAAATAGGAAGTGTCTTGTTGGAGGCAAAGTCGCCTTTACTAGAGATTACTGAGCATGAACTGGCATGAGCTCAATACTTAAGACCCTATTACAGGGGCCAATGATCGGGCAAGCGAGCGTTTGTATCAGCGCTCGCTCCCAACTATTGGCCTGTGTAAAGAGGGCACCAGCCAATAAAAGAGAAATGCTCATTCTCACTTGTTGGCTGTTTGGATTTAGTGACTGTCCAAGATGTGACTTTCTGAGACAGCCTTCTGAAGTCAATGTGGTGACTGTCCATGACAGTCTTCCCAGGTCTATGTAGTGGCTGCCCAAGACAGCCTTGTCGTACAGAGCCTACATTGTAACTGTTCAAGACAGCTTTCTCAAGTCTGTTCTGACTGTCCAAGACAGCCTTCCCAAGAATATGTTGTGACTGTCCAAGACAGCCTTGCTGTACAGAGTCTGTCGTGACTCCAAGTCAGGCTTTTCAAGTTTATGTCTTGCTGTCCAAAACAGCCTTTTCAAGTCTGTTGTGACTGTCTAAGACAGTCTTCTCATGTCTATGTGGTGACTGTTCCAGAAAGCCTTGCTGTACAGGGTCTGTGTCGTGACTGTCCAAGGCAGCCTTTCCAAGTCTCTTTGTTCAGTCTTCTTGTTTTGGTGTTTTGCTCACTGCTGTCTGTCCTGTGTCCTCTTGGTCACCTTAGTGTCCTCTCTTCTCCCCATCCACGTGATTATCTGAAAGACAGAATTACATGTTATAAATCTTCTTTAGTTTGTGTTATAATTTTCAATGTATGCAGGAGTGGTTATATGATGTAATTGTGGTATAACCATGTCTGTCTGTGATGTCACAATGTTACAACAAAGTGTTTCAGTATTGTCATAGCAACAAGTGAGACCCCTGACAGTAAAGCCCGATTCTGACTGGTTGCTATAGGTAACCCTCCACCATTCTTACATTCTGTAGAAATGTTTTACTTTGGTGCTGGTAAATCTGAAGCAATAAACTTGGATTCACTGTAGAGCCAGGAAGATGTCTCAGGAGACAAATTAACTTTCTTATGGGTCCAGATATAAAATTTTTCATGGACATCTATAGAAAATGACCCGTCAGGACAACCACTACCCATAGCCCCATGTGAGCGATCAGTGGTCGGATCTGCAGGGTGCGGCTGATCACCGATTGGGAAGAAGTGGTTACAGAGCTGTATCTAAGCTTTCCTTCACCCAGAAAGATGAATTCCACCTCCCTAACCTCTATCTAAATATTCTGACCAAGGGACTGTTGCTTGTTGCCCCCACCCTCCACCTGGCGCCCTCTATCCTGGGCACATGAGCTGCCAGCCCCATTATCTACTCCCCCTGACAACCCCCTGACCTGTTTCATACTGTTATTTCTCTTACCTTGCTTCCCTTAGTACATCTGGAGGTGTCTCGGCTCCCCTGGATGTATATGTGGAGCTGCGGCTGAAGGATGCGCATCTCTGTACTGACAGGACAGGACTGCAGCAGGTGCCCTGTGTGTGCGGAATACAAGTGGTGGCATTATGACATCACACCATGAGCTCACAGTAGATGAGGGCGTGGCTTTCTTATCTGAGCTCTGATTGGTCACTGTGGGGAAATAGAATTCTTAGGTGAATTCTGATTGGTTGCTTGTAGGCATATAGTAGATGAGGGCATGGCTTTCTTATCTGAGCTCTGATTGGTCACTGTGGGCAACTAAACTCTTTGATATATGAACTCTGATTGGTCGATGTGGGCAACAGATTTCTTCTTTGCTGAGCTCTGATTGGTTGCTGCACCACAAAGGCAGTTTTACTGATAAATCATTTCCAGGCGTGTATACCATGTAGGCAGACAGTCTGCAGAATATTATAAGACTAGGAAAGTGAATTCAATCCCATTCATACGCTGGAGCCATTGGCCATAGCTGCAATACAAAAGCAAAGATATAAAGTTGTAACAACAATCCAATAGCGCCAGCTAGAACATTAGTGGAAATACATGAGAAGGTTCTTAGTGATATTGTAATCAAATGTATGAGCCCATCTCCCAGCAACAAAGCTAAGACTCGCCTCTCTCTGAGCCTTGGACTCCAAATGAATTCAGGGAATGTGTAGTTCGGCCAAATTGGGGGCAATTTAGTGTTCCCTCTATGCCAGAAAACTTTATGAAAATGAGCAGAGCAGGGTGGAGACCAAGGCGGGCCGGGGGTGGGGACACCTTGACTTCACAAATTTACTATAACTCACGACAGAAAACTGAAGCCTCTTAATAGTTCAAGTACAGTTATTGCCAGCAGGAGAATGAATTAAGACTGGTATACAGAATGCCAGTCTTAATGTGCTCTAATTGAAGCCAGCCTGAATTCATATTGAGGCTTAGGCTCCGAGAGAGTTGACTCCTTGTAGTGTAGGCTCCCATCTAAAGAACTTGCCTTGTCGCTGGCAGATGGGTCCACACAAATTGATCACTACGTGCGCTAATAACCTCATTTTCATGTATTTATATATCCAGTATCCATCCATCCAATCAGTGCCGCCATTAGACTGGCTTTACACAGTGGCCTAGATTTACTAATAGATAGGCCGGCAGTCTAAAATTTGGCAGATTTATCACAGTGACTAAGGCAGGAGATAAAATCTGGCGTATCTCTACAGTGTCTAGTCTAAGTTTATACCACCTCTTTGTTGGCTTAGTTTGAGCTAGAATTTAAGACACAATATTGGCACGTCTTTGGCTCCCTGTGGCGTATTTAAGTCAAACCCTTTTTTTCTGAGAATCCACGCTCACATCTCTAGAACTTTTAGCCCAAACTGGATTAGCAAAGATGCACCACAATGCACTAAAGATGTGCCCCATTTACACCAGTGTGTAGTCGTAACCACAGTAGTAAATCTGGACCATTGTTTTTTGGTTTTTGCTTAGTTTGGGTTTCCACAGTCAGGATTTGTTCAGGTTTTTTTTTGGTTCTTGAAACCGAGACTGGACTAGCAGCAGTAGCAGCTGTCCTTTATACTTTCTCCTCCTTTGTTATTAACATCTGGTTTTGGCATCAAACACGATGAAGAACAAAGCCTGAAACCGACTTAAGTAAAAATGCATTGTGTAAATGCAGCCTCAGACAGGCAGAAAGAGGTTCTTTATTAGTGCGTCTTTGCCTGCTGTGGGACGGTCTCCAAAAGATATACCCTATGTAGGTGCACATGTATAATTCAGATACAGATATAAGGGTTTATTCAGACTTCTGTTTTTTATGGATGTGTTCTCCACTGATAGCACACACCTATATAGTATAATGTTCCCTTATGCTCCCAAATGATGTCCCACATAGTATGATGCTCACTTATACCCCCACATAATATAACTCCTGCCCCACATGTTAATGGTAGCAGGAGCAATTGGTGAGTATGGATTTCATCAGTACTCCCTGTGCTTTTGCTGCTCCAGATATCGATGTACACAACAGCTGGCACTACCATCCCGGATCAGAGATGGGGCAGGGAGTCCTGTGCTCACCGCTCGCTCTCTGGGCAATGATCGCTTCCATCGGTATTGATAGGACCACTCATTGTGGACTCAGTGGCTCCTCCAGGCTCTGTGGGCCCCAGCACTTGCTCGGGTTGGCAGGTTGCTGGCGCTGGGCCTGTTTCTATTGCAATGGTTGAAAACTGTGGCCAAACATGCCACAATAGCTGACATGCTGTGTGTTTTTTATCCAGTGTGTGGATGGGATTTTCTTTCACTCCCATCCACTATACTGCAGGTTAGTCACTGACAATTTCCTTTTGTATTACAATGGTGAAAGTTAAGTTCGTTTTCCTTTTTCCATTAAGGAAAACTTATTTGCATATCTATTGTCATGGGGAATCAGCAGAGGATTTGCAAAAACAATCCAAAACTTTCAATGTGTAATTGGGGCAGGTTGGCCACTGTTTGCATTACAAAGGGTGAGAACCTGCAGTGTGAATTGCCCCCCTATAGACAGAAAACCAGATCAGTTTGTGCTCATTGTTTGGATTTGTTTAGATCTCATCCACTTTGCTGCTACTGTACATGACTGGATTATCTGACAGCAAGTCTGCCTTGGAAAATTTGCTGTGTGTGCATCCTGTGTAAGAATACCCTAAAAGAGCATTTCCCCTAAATTTATGCAGAATAGTGTGTATTCACATATTATGTTCATATTGCAAGTTTTGCAGCAATTTCCATAAAACTGCAAAAATTGTGGCAAAAAATGTGATTTGAGTGTGATTTGTGAATATATCATTACAGGCTCCATTTACGGGCTCCCATAGGAGTTGTGATCCAGTCTGTGTGCGCTACCTCTGAATGGCATGTAGGGGTGTAGCGTGAGAGGGTGCAGTCATGCCCGAGCCTCAGAGCCTGAGGGAGAGCATGAAGGTTTTCTTCTCAGTTTGTAGAGACCAGCACTATAAACCATATATTATAGTTGGGGGCCTGGTACAGACTTTGCACTGGGGTTCAGGGACTTCATGTTACACCTCTCTCTGCATAGTTATGTTTTGATCAGCAGCATCCATATAGCGGTTCTCCTAATACAGAGGTGGACCCTGCACTGAACTGGCGCTTTCATTCATGATAAAATTCTGTTTACCTGCAGCCACCCCTAGGGGGAGTTAAATAAAGTTATGTTAAAGGGAATCTGTCAGGGCAATTTGGGACACTAAACCGCCCACACATCCATATGGACCTGGGGTTTAGTGTCCCTAATCACCCTGTTATAACGCAATCCATGGCCGCATTAAAAATAAAAAAGCTTTATACTCCCCCTGCAGCTGTACTCCCCGCGCCTGCGCAGTTCTTCAATGAAGCCAGTGGAGTACACCTCGGCTTCAGTGCACATGTCCAGCAATTACGTAGTGAAGCCGGGTGTCCATCTTTGGCTTCACTGAAGAACAGCGCAGGTGCTGGGAGGCGTGCCTCATGAATACGCCGGACCGATCTCACCAAACAGCGCCGATCGGATCCTTATCTAGGTAAATATAAAGGTTTTTTATTTTTAATGCGCCTGTGGATTGCATTACAACAGGGCGATCTGGGACACTAAACCCCAGGGCTGTAAGGATCTGTGGGTGTTTTAGTGTTACAGATTGACCTATCACAAGGCATTATGGGAAAGGAGCTGGGAGCTCATGCGCCCTCTGTTGGATGTAACAGATCCTCAATTTGCTTTTGACCCACTGAGTCTTGAGACAGCAAAAGGGATTTTAGCCAAGCCAATTTCACTCATCTGCATACAGCGCTGTTTCGGGATTTTTGTCCCTCATCAGTGCAGAGCAGAGTGAAATTCACTGATGAGGGACAAAAATCCCGAAACAGCGCTGTATGCAGATGATTGAAATTGGCTTGGCTAAAATCCCTTTTACTGTCTCAAGACTCAGTGGGTCAAAAGCAAATTGAGGATCTGTAACATCCAACAGAGGGCGCTTGAGCTTCCCAGCTCCTTTTCCCATAATGCCTTGTGATATGTAGATGCTAAGTAGAGGGCAAAAGGCAATTCGAAAACTCTACACACCTTCACTGGTGCTCTCCCCAAGGAGAGAGATTCCCTTTAAGTTAAGTGGGAGTTAAATAAAACCATATGCTGTGCACTCCTCTTAGAGGTGGCTGCTGGTAGCGAGATGTTTAGCAATTATCGACAATCCAGAGATTTTTTGTATTTTTTTTTTAGCTATACAAGGTAGTCATGGAAGTAAAAATGTGCTATTGCTGATGATGTCATCCATGTTTACCAATATCTAGTACCTGTACCTACATCTCGCACCTGTACCTATGTCTCGTCCCTGTACTTATATCTAATACCTGTTCCCATGTCTATTTCCAGTTCCTGCCAAACACTGCAGAGCTCATAATACTGTATACTTGCCAGGGCCTTACACATATAGGTTGATGACACTAAAGGCCTTGCCGGCTGCTACAACTGCTGCTGATAACACTAGGGAAGGTAATGGTGACCTGACTGAATGTGAGAGGGGGTTATTATATGACAGGCAAAGGAGGAGCAGAGAGGCATTTTGGCAGAAGAACGGGTGGGGGGGGATGAATCTGAGGTCTCAATAGTATCTGCACATAGCAGAGAGAGATCTGTTTGCACAGCAACTGATGCTAGAAAACAGGTGACGCTGATCATGTGACTTATTGAAGAAGGTGAACAGCAGAATAAGGAAAGACACTGTGAGGAGACAACTATTACAATAATGTAGATTGCCTGACAATATAATGAGTCAAAAAAAGTCTCCCTTTAAAAGGGTATTCTGAATTTATTGATTGATGAACTATCCTTTAGGATAGCTGAAGATCAGCGGAGGTCTGACACCCAGGACCCCAGTCGATCAGCAGTATGAAGAGAATGCAGCATTCGGAGGAGCGCTGTGGCCTCTTCACTACTTACCAAGCACAGCGCTGTACATAGTATAGTGGCTGTGCTTGATATTGCAGCTCAGCCTATTAACTTGAATGGGACTGAGCTGTGAACAGACCATATGACTGGTGAATGCGATGTCTTATGGCCTGCACAGCATGTTGCTTCCAATTGGTGATCGTCCGGGGTCCTGGGTGTCGAATCCCTACTGATCTTCAGTTGATGACCTGTCCTAAAGGATGGACCATTGATGAACTCAGAAAACCCCTTTACCTTTAAAAGTGTGCATAGGATTGGGATTGGTAAGTACAATTAGAATAGAAAGCTTATTGTTTTTGTAGATCTCTTTTTACTGAATGTTGACAATGAGTGTAAATATCATAAAGCAAAACAAGTGTTACGTGGTCAGAGGACACAATGTACAAGAAGAGGATAACAAGAGTGTCACAGAGACAGGGAGCAAACAATACAATCTCAGATCTGACAATAGAGAAGGACAAGCAGCTCAGTCCCCGGGTCACATAGACACATTTGTACTGGGGCTTCACAGCTGGTCACGGAAATTGGCGTACTTACCATAGAGGCAGCTAGGACTAGTGGCGGGAGCTTTACGTAAAGGGTTTTTCCAGGTTAAAAATATTGATGACCTATCTTAAGGATTGGTTATCAATATCAGATTGCTGGGGTCTGACACCAGGGACCCCCATGAATCAGCTGTTCTCAGGGTATTCATTTTAGAAGGCTGGATAACCCTTTAAGTCCTATGTCCGCTGAGATTTCTGTGGTTAGGGAAGTCAGATTGTGGGGTTATAGATGAAGAAGGTGATTCTGCCCATACATACAGGAGCATCTCAATAAATTAGAATATCTTTGACACGTTTATTTATTTCAGTAATTATTTCAGTAAATTAATAAAGTGACCTCCTATATTTTCTAGATTCTTTACACACAGAGTCTTCTACTTCAAGGGTTTTATTTCTGTAAATGTTGATTATGGATTACAGGGAATGAAAACCCAAATCTAAGAAAATGAGAATATTGTAAGTTCAGTTCAGTCTTGTAAATTCAGTGTCACCTGCCAAGGTTTCCTAAGCCTTTACATGGTCCCTCAGTCTGGTTCAGTAGGACACACAATCATGGAAGACGCTGATTATGGATTGTATTACTGAGTGACTGAAATGAAGGAACGTTTCACAGATATTCTCATTTATTCAGATGCTCCTGTATATCACTCCTTCTATACCAGACAATGTTTTAGGTTAATGAGCACCATCTGGTGGCCACACAGTGAAAAACAGTTTCTATTTAAAGGGAACCTGCCACCAGGAAAGTACAGTGCATTCAGCAGGCAGCATATTATAGAGCAGGAGGAGCTGAGCAGATTGTGGGAAAAGATTCATTATAACTGGTCATTTATTCATTGAAATCTTTGCTCTTTATATGCTAAGCAGTCAAGGAGGTGGAGCTATCAATGATTGACAGCTATCTCTAGGTTGTCAATCACTGATAGGAACCGCCTCCTTGACTTTATAGCAAAGAAAGAAAAAAAGATTTTGATGAATAATACTGAGTCAGTCCCCACGAATCTATATAATAATCTGCTCCTCCTGCTCTATAACACACTGCCTGCTCATTGCACTACAGCAGAGGTTCCCAAACTTTTTTTTGTCGTAGACCACTTTCAAAATTTTACTGGTTTCGGTGGACCCCCTGCTGCTACATTTCTACCATATTCCCATAACTCGGCAAAAAATGTGAAGCTTAGATCTAACGTAGACCCCCATCGAGTCTCCCGTGGACCCCTGGGGGTCCACCTGGACCACTTTGGGAATCACTGCACTACAGTTTCCTGGTGATAGGTTCTCTTTAAAGGGACTTTGAAAACATGGCTGCTTTCTTCTTCTCAGGAAGTGACATCATGTCCATTGGTCACATGGCAATGCCACAAATCTAACCCATTAAAATGAATGGGACTGAGCTGCAGCATGGCCATGTGACCAATAGACATGATGTCACTTCCTGAGAAGAAGAAAGCAGCCATGTTTTCAAAGTCCTGCATAACCCATTTAAAACCAGTAATTTTTGTAAATTATTATTGATTACTATATTATGTAATTTTTTATTATTATTATTTTTTTATCTGCTGTATGTGACAAGGCACTTTTTTAGGCAAGGGCTAAATCGAGATTTTGGCTGTGACTCTCTGCACAACTAATCGGCTTGCTGCTTTGCAGTTCTTTGACTAATATCAAAGAGCTGCATGTGCCACTTTTTCTTCTGTCAGAAAAGTAAAAAACATAACGTAAGAAAGCTTCCATTGTGTTTTTTACATGGGGGTTAATGCAGACAGACACAGATGGAGGGGGCTCCATCTTCATCTGTCATTTAATGTCCGTTGCTCTCATCTGTCACAGGATGAGAGCAAAAAACATTAAATAATGGTAGTGTGAACCCGCCCTTAGGAAACTCCACCCTTGATAAATTCTCCCCATGCTATGGAATATTAAATGGTGCTTTTAACCCTTTAATGACATACTCATTATCCCCCTGACATTTTCTCTGCACATTTTGGAGCAAAACGGGGGTTTGTTAGTTGGGGAGTCAAAAACAAAAGTCAAAAAATAACTAAGACGCTTTAGGTCAGTCCTAAAAAAGTTAACTTACCACAACTGTGCATCAAATTTGGACTTAAGAAATTGATGGATGAAAATAGAATTGGATTCATGTAGCAAGTTTCCCAAAATCAGTGACCTCAGGATCAAGGAAGGAATATTCATAGGGCCCCAAATTAGAGAACTGATACTGGATATGGTGTATCAGCGCAAACTGAGAGCAGCAGAAAATTCTACATGGTCATCCTTTATGAGTAGAGATGAATGAACTGGTTCTGATCAAATCAGATTCAACCCAGATTTTCCAATTGTTTCAGGTTCAACTTGAACCTTTGGGGGTTCTTCTCCTGTGAACCGAAAGTGATGTTGTTATACCTTGGTGTCTTTTCAAACTCCACAGGGTATAATAAGTGGAGACCCAGGAGAGGTGACAAAAAAATAACAGTTACAGTGGGGAAAAAAAGTATTTAGTCAGCCACCAATTGTGCAAGTTCTCCCACTTATAAAGATGAGGCCGGCCTGTAATTGTCATCATAGGTAGACCTCAACTATGAGAGACAAAATGAGAAAACAAATCCAGAAAATCACATTGTCTGATTTTTTAAGAATTTATTTGCAAATTATGGTGGAAAATAAGTATTTGGTCACCTACAAACAAGCAAGATTTCTGTCTCTCACAGACCTGTAACTTCTCCTTTAAGAGGCTCCTCTGTCCTCCACTCATTACCTGTAGTAATGGCTCCTGTGTGACATTGTTATCAGTATAAAAGACTCCTGTCCACAACCTCAAACAGTCACACTCCAAACTCCACTATGGTGAAGACCAAAGAGCTGTGGAAGGACCAGAAACAAAATGGTAGCCCTGCACCAGGCTGGGAAGACTGAATCTGCAATAGGCAAGCAGCTTGGTGTGAAGAAATCACCTGTGGGAGCAATAATTAGAAAATGGAAGACATACAAGACCACTGATAATCTCCCTCCATCAGGGGCTCCACGCAAGATCTCACCCCGTGGGGTCAAAATGATCACAAGAACGGTGAGCAAAAATCCCAGAACCACACGGAGGACCTATTGAGTGACCTGCAGAAAGCTGGGACTAACGTAACAAAGGCTACCGTCAGTAACACACTACGCCGCCAGGGACTCAGATCCTGCAGTGCCAGACGTGTCCCCCCTGCTTAGGCCAGTACATATCCGGGCCCGTCTGAAGTTTGCTAGAGAGCATTTGGATGTTCCAGAAGAGTATTGGGAGAATGTCATATGGTCAGATGAAACCAAAGTAGAACTGTTTGGTAGAAACACAACTCGTGGTGTTTGGAGGAGAGTGAATGCTGAGTTGCATCCAAAGAACACCATACCTACTGTGAAGCATGGGGGGGGGCAACATCATGTATGGGGCTGCTTCTCTGCAAAGGGACCAGGACGACTGATCCGTGTACATGAAAGAATGAATGGGTCCATGTATGGGGAGATTGTGAGTGCAAACCTCCTTCCATCAGCAAGGACATTGAAGATGAAACGTGGCTGGGTCTTTCAGCATGACAATGATCCCAAGCACACCGCCAGGACAACGAAGGAGCGGCTTCGTAAGAAGCATTTCAAGGTCCTGGAGTGGCCTAGCCAGTCTCCAGATCTCAGCCCCATAGAAAACCTTTGGAGGGAGTTGAAAGTCCGTGTTGCCCAGCGACAGCCCCAAAACATCCCTGCTCTAGAAGAGATCTGCATGGAGGAATGGGCCAACATACCAGCAACAGTGTGTGCCAACCTTGTGAAGACTTACAGAAAACGTTTCACCTCTGTCATTGCCAACAAAGGAGATAGAACAAAGTATTGAGATGAACTTTTGTTATTGACCAAATACTTATTTTCCACCATAAGTTGCAAATAAATTCTTAAAAAATCAGACAATGTGATTTTCTGGGTTAGTTTTCTCATTTTGTCTCTCATAGTTGAGGTCTACCTATGATGACAATTACAGGCCGGCCTCATCTTTATAAGTGGGAGAACTTGCACAATTGGTGGCTGACTAAATACTTTATTTCCCCACTGTATACTCACCTTCCCTCACCTCTCCTGGGCATCTTCACGGCATCCAGCGCTCCCTCTGGGTCCTCTTCTGGCATCCTGGGCGACATTATGTGCCCCTTGGTCACCACTGAGGCCTGTGATAGGGGCTGAGTGGTCATATGGGGTTCACTGACCTCAGCGCACAGGACATCACCCAGGAGACAGGAAGAAACCAGAAGAGAACCCAGAGGGAGCGCTGGATGCCGTGAGGGTGCCCAGAAGAGGTGAGGCAATGTGAGTATAGCTATTTGTTTGGGGTTTTTTTTGCCTCCCCTGGGCCCCCACCCATTATACTTTGGGGTCTGAAGAGATCCCAAAATATAATAATTTCACTTCTAGCTCGTGACAAATATATTAGAGCGTCCAAACCCCGAAATGAAACAAATCTTCAGAAGTCACCCATCTCTGTGTCCTGGAAAACTTTTTGAAAAATCATAAAGTGTAAAATGACAGTGAAATAGAGAGAGCGACCTCCCGACAATACCAAATAACAGGACCTGGTCTGATGTCTATTTAGTGTGGGGTCTGGAGTGTGTGTAAGAGACAGCCAATGTTGTCCTAAGCTTTATTTGTCTGTATAAACTGTTAATGTTGAATGTATTTCTGTGATTCTGTTCCTTTAAGACAGCAGCCATTGTAATTGTGACATGATGCTGGAGTGAGACCCCCCCCCCCTTTTTATGTCAGCCTGTCTGTTCTGCAGACAGAGTGTGAGCAGAGAAGCAGGAAGTGACGAGAAAGAGAGCAGCAGCCATCTTAGCAAGTGTTGTATTGAACTGGTGTGGAGATTTTTCTGTACAGCTAAGCTGTATCTTGGTCCAGAGACAAACAGAGTGTAAAGAGACAACAGGACTAGTGAGTCCACGTGAAAGGAACTGTGCTCAGTGGCTGATCAGTGAGACTGACATTGTGACTGTGTATATGGATACCACAGATAGAGACTCGCAGTGCTGTTGATGTACTGGACAGCACCTGCTAAACCCCGGCTTACATCCCAGCTCAGTGTATGGATTCGGCAGGACTGTCAGTGTGCTGAGTGGAATCTGCTGTTGGATTACATTGCATTCATTGGGTTTCCCTGTTAAAGAGGACTTCATTTCTCCCAAGATCCTGATAACCGTGAGGAGAGGACGTTTCGCTATAAAAGAAAGGAACGACTTTGGGCCCCACCGCGCGCTTCTACAGACTGTAAGCGGTCCACCTGGACCACTGGGGAAAAGGGGGTGCACCCAAATGTGATGTCAGGGTCAGTTAGGGATAGTTTTGAGTATATTGTTCATTCAGTGTCCATACTGCAGAATTGGACAGAGTAAAAGTAGAAACCATTGCAGAATTTGCCTTGAAATTGTTCATGCTATATTGTATATTTTGCTTGTCTTTATCCCTGTCATTTTACCTTCAAATAGCCTTTATTAACTTATAGTAAATATATATTCTTTTCTTGAACTACCGCGTGTGCGTTCATTTCTGGTTGCGGAGACCAAACCACCTGCCTTGCTCTCGGTTCACAAATTGGCGTAGTCGGCAGGATCCGCTTACCAGAATGGACGGTGACGCACCCGTTCGGGAGAATGGTGCTGGAGGAAGAATGCCAGCAGGGGCTATAATGAGTCAGTTAGCTAAATTTGATGGCAATAATATGTCAGTGAGTATGTGGGGAGAATGCCCTAATGATGACCTGATCGCTGCAAGTCCTGTTATACAGGTGGAAATGGAGGGTATTCCGGTTACCGGGATGATTGACACGGGTTCCCAAGTAACGACCTTGAGTAGAGACTGTTATGAACGGTACTTCCAGCAACATGTGAAATATGATCCCCATACATTCGTACGAGTGGTCGCAGCTAACCAGTTACCAGTTCCAGTCGTGGGAGTGGCCTGGATGAATGTCCGGGTATGTGGCCAAGATCTGGGTAGGAAAGGCATTGTGGTGGTACAGGAGTCACATGAAGTAAAGGTCCCTGTCATTTTGGGGATGAATGTGTTAAAAGAATTAGATCAGATCCTCTTTGAAAAGAAAGGTCACGGTTATTGGAAAGAAACCACCACCCATCGGCCTACTCAAACAGCTTTCCAGCGGCTGATCCGGACATGTGGCTTACAGAAAAGTTCGGATGCGCAGCGTCCTCTGGCTCGAATTTCAGTTCCTTTGCATACAAAAGTTACACTGCCACCCAGTCGGGAGACAATAGTGTCTATGCCCGTAGGCACCTGTCGGAAACTAGAGGGCATAGCTGTGTTGGTAGAACCACTGCAGGCAGCCGAAGGAGGTGTTGATCCGCTAGTGGCCCGTTCCTTGGCAATAGTTCGCAATGGAAGAGTACCACTTCGATGTGTAAACACTCAGGACCAGAGTGTGGACCTGACCCCAGGGAGGCAGCTGGCTAACATCTATGTGACTCCGGAGGAAGTAAGGAAAGTAACTCCAATGCAGCTGAAGCCGACTGAAAGGGATGAGTGGACCGTAACTGTGTCCATGTGAGAAGATGAGGAACCCACCTCTGAATGGAATGGCCGTGCAATTCGAGAACAGATGAAGATGGATGCAAGTTCATGTTCTCTGGAATGTGTGCAGAAGGTAGATGAACTGTTGTGGGAGAACCGAGCCGCCTTTTCACGGTATGCTGAAGATTTTGGATGTACCACAGGGATCTACCATGAGATTCCCACAGGAGACACCCCTCCAATTAGAGAGCGCTACCGACAAATTCCTCCACAGTTGTATCAGGAAGTAAAAGAACTGTTAGCTAAGATGCTACAGGGTGGGATCATCCAAGAAAGCCAGAGTCCCTGGGCAGCTCCTGTGGTGTTAGTAAGAAAAAAAGATGGGTCCATCCGATTTTGCGTAGACTATCGGAAGTTAAACGCTTGCACCGTACGAGATTCCTACCCCTTGCCACGGATTGAGGAGTCCCTCTCAGCGCTGGGGAGAGCCCGGTACTTCTCCTCACTAGATCTGGCTAGTGGGTATTGGCAGGTGCCGATGGCCACAAAAGACAAGGAGAAGACGGCATTCATCTTGCCCATGGGACTATACGAATTTAACCGGATGCCCTTCGGGTTGACAAATGCACCCGGAACGTTTCAGCGGTTGATAGAGAAATGTCTCGGTGACTTCAACTTTGAGTTCACTCTCATCTACTTGGATGACATTATAGTGTATTCTGCGACCTTTGAAGACCATCTCCACCAGTTGGGGCAAGTATTTCGAAGATTGCGGGAACATGGGCTCAAATTGAAACCCAGTAAATGTCGGTTGTTCCAATCTGAAATTGATTACTTGGGTCACCGCGTATCAGGAGAAGGGGTGAGACCATCAAGAGACAAGATAGCGGCTGTTCAAGATTGGCCAATACCGACTACCCTGCGAGAAGTGAGGGCGTTCCTTGGAGTAGCCGGTTACTATCGACGGTTTATTAAGGATTTCGCCAAGTTAGCAGCACCACTTAATGCTCTCCTACGAGGCACATCCGGTGGTCCAAAGAACCGGTCCGTGAAGTGGGGACCTGAACAGGAACAAGCCTTCCAGGCATTAAAGGATGCACTGACAACAGCCCCAATCTTGGCATATGCTGATTACCACTTGCCGTTCCAGCTGTATACGGATGCAAGCCTGTATGGTCTTGGAGCAGTGCTTTCCCAGCTTCAGGATGGCCAGGAGAGGGTCATAGCGTACGGCAGCCGGTCTTTGAGAGATTCTGAAAGAAACCCCGAGAATTATAGTTCATTTAAGTTGGAGCTGTTGGCACTGGTATGGGCCATGACCGAGAAATTCTCTGAATATTTGACCGGTGCTGAAGTTTTAGTACTGACTGACAACAACCCACTAGCTCACCTGGAAAATGCCAAGCTCGGGGCGTTAGAGCAGAGGTGGATAGCCCGAATGACTAAGTTCAATTACCGCATTAAGTATCGGTCCAAGACAGAGAACCAGAATGCTGACGGGCTTTCTAGGGTAACCGCCCAGACCCCCACAGTAGACGTGGATCATGAGTTGGAGCATGTGGAGGTGCCCGACTTCAGCAGATTTTCACAGGCCTTGACCGCCACTAATCAGTTTGAGATGGAGGGGACTGAAATGGCTCCTTTCTTTGGTCCCTCACGACAGGAATGGGCACAGATACAACAGACCCATGAGGGGCTGGCACAGATGATCAAGTGTGTTGAGAAAGGCCAGAAGCCCTGTAGAGAGGAAATAGAACGACTGACACGTGAGATATTATCTGTTTTGAGTCAGTGGGAAAGGTTGGAGATGAAGGATGGAGTGCTATGCCGAAAGGTCTATTTACCTTCTGAGATCGACATTCGATACCAAATTGTGGTGCCTAGTGAACTGGCTCGCTCGTTGGCAGTTGAGGCTCATAATAAGAATGGACATTTTGGTCATGAGAAGACCTTTCGTTGGTTACAGCGACTGATTTACTGCCCTGGTCTTCGTCAAATGGTCGAAGAAGTATGCCGCAGCTGTCGAACTTGTGAGATCCATAAGGCAATAGAACAGAGAGCTCCCCTGCAAACCATCGTGACCCAGGAACCTTTAGAAATCGTCATGATAGACTATCTAATGGTGGGCCCATCCAATAGCGGACACCAGTATTGCCTCGTAATGGTGGATCACTTCACCAAATTTGCGGTGGTAACCGCCACCAAGGACCAGACAGCTGAGTCAGCAGCTCGTGCTCTGTGCCAAGATTTCATTCGAGTATATGGGTGCCCTAAACGCATCCACTCCGACCAGGGTGCCTGCTTTGAGGGACACGTAATGAAAGAAGTTCAACGTATCTACGGGATAAAGAAGTCGCACACGACTCCATACCACCCTCAGGGAAATGGGGCCTGTGAAAGATTCAACAGAACTCTGCTACAGATGCTGCGGACTCTGGAGGAAGACAAGAAGTTACAGTGGCCTCAGTTCTTGTCTGAAATGGTGTGGGCCTATAACAATCAGGTCCATTCTACAACGGGGTACTCTCCTTATACACTTCTCTTTGGGCGGTCTGGGCGAAGTGTAGGAGAATTACAGTTGGATGATGTGGATGGGTTCCCTCCGAGGGATCCAACCTCTTGGGTGCGGGCGCACCGGCAGAGACTTGAGACGATCCATCGATTGGTGCGGCAGCGCCTGCAAGAACATCCCCATCCTGATAAGACCCCAGTGCAAGAAGCACCATTGCAACCAGGCGACCTGGTGCTAGTTCGTGTCAAGAAACCCCAAGGGAAATTGGAAAGCCGATGGGAGGCTTTGCCGTATCGTGTTGTTGGCCGCAAGTATGCGAATGGGCCAGTGTACCAGGTCCAGAAAGAAGGAACTGATTGTGTTCGAGTACTTCACCGAAATATGTTGCGCCTGTATCATTCTGAAGGGACAAATCATGATGGGCCTGCCAATGTGAATGAGCTCCCACAGTCAGAGAATGGAGGTGCGGAATGGGCCTCAGACGAGGAGGATGATTGTTGGCCGATCCCTGCTCCTGGGGATGTTCCACCTGTGACTACTGTATCTGCGGCCTGTGCCCCCTCTGGTGCGGAATCCGCTGGTCCTTCTCAGCCCATAGCTGCAGCACCCCATAATATACCACCGGTCCTCAGACGGACCACTAGGCCAAATGCTGGTATTCCCCCTGTTCGGTATGCGCAGGATGAGTTTGTTTGGCCTGCCATACATCGGTATACTACCACCCTGTGCATAAAAGTACAACCCTCTGGATATACAGTCATAGGCAGGGACTGCCACTCTTAAAGTGGGGGGGGAATATGTAAGAGACAGCCAATGTTGTCCTAAGCTTTATTTGTCTGTATAAACTGTTAATGTTGAATGTATTTCTGTGATTCTGTTCCTTTAAGACAGCAGCCATTGTAATTGTGACATGATGCTGGAGTGACTCCCCCCCCCCTTTTATGTCAGCTTGCCTGTTCTGCAGACAGAGTGTGAGCAGAGAAGCAGGAAGTGACGAGACAGAGAGCAGCAGCCATCTTAGCAAGTGTTGTATTGAACTGGTGTGGAGATTTTTCTGTACAGCTAAACTGTATCTTGGTCCAGAGACAAACAGAGTGTAAAGAGACAACAGGACTAGTGAGTCCACGTGAAAGGAACTGTGCTCAGTGGCTGATCAGTGAGACTGACATTGTGACTGTGTATATGGATACCACAGATAGAGACTCGCAGTGCTGTTGATGTACTGGACGGCACCTGCTAAACCCCGGCTTACATCCCAGCTCAGTGTATGGATTCGGCAGGACTGTCAGTGTGCTGAGTGGAATCTGCTGTTGGATTACATTGCATTCATTGGGTTTCCCTGTTAAAGAGGACTTCATTTCTCCCAAGATCCTGATAACCGTGAGGAGAGGACGTTTCGCTATAAAAGAAAGGAACGACTTTGGGCCCCACCGCGCGCTTCTACAGACTGTAAGCGGTCCACCTGGACCACTGGGGAAAAGGGGGTGCACCCAAATGTGATGTCAGGGTCAGTTAGGGATAGTTTTGAGTATATTGTTCATTCAGTGTCCATACTGCAGAAGTGGACAGAGTAAAAGTAGAAACCATTGCAGAATTTGCCTTGAAATTGTTCATGCTATATTGTATATTTTGCTTGTCTTTATCCCTGTCATTTTACCTTCAAATAGCCTTTATTAACTTATAGTAAATATATATTCTTTTCTTGAACTACCGCGTGTGCGTTCATTTCTGGTTGCGGAGACCAAACCACCTGCCTTGCTCTCGGTTCACATGTGTATTTTTTTGTGGGACTTTATCAAGGGCTCTGTACTAACCCCTTCCGCTGCAGCCATTTTTTTTAATTTTTGTTTTCTGCTCCCTGCTTTCCAAAAGCAATAACTTTTTTTATGTTACCATTCATAGACCTGTGGGAGGGCTTACTTTTTGTTGGGCAAATTGTACTTTGTAATGGTACCATTTAATATCATGTACAATGTGCAGGGGATTGTCTGGCGTTTTGTTTGCTTATGTAGCCCTATTTGGGGGGGGGTATGAGTATTATCCCTCCCGCAACAGACTCTGGCGCTGACCTGTGTGTATAATGGGACCTGAAGCCTTCGCTGAAGGGAAGAGTGGGAACATATATGAAATATATCAGTGCCTCCACCCAGGATAGAGCCTCTGTATTACAGGGAGGATCTCTTCCTGGGACTTACCCATGAAGTACAGTTAGTAGCCTTAACAAGGATCACTGTACTAATCTCACAGTCTGAAGAATACATACAGATACCACATAAGGTTATAACAGTAGCTTTATAAGAATCAACAGGGTAATAATACATACATAAAATATACTCAGAACACAGCAATACTACAACAACCAGCAAGTCCTCAACCGTCTTAGGTTATATACCCGGGTATATATATAGATATATAGCAAGAGTCCGGTGCACAATACCTCCAGGCAACAGAAGAGATGCAGGGGCCCCTGTGGATGACTGTGGATCCTCGGATTCTTCCAGGAGATGACAGACAGCCGATCAGGAGATGATGATGATGGTGAGATTCTTCACAGGCAGCAAACAGGGCGACGGTGACGGCAGTAGATGCAGGCCTGACTACCCTAACACTGAGTCCTTAACCTGCCAGCTAAACTACTAGTGCCACCGGGCCTCTAACTAGCTAGTTGGCCTTCGGAAGCCTAACCTATCACTGCCCTGAACTATATATATATATATGGATCCCTAACTACGGTTACTAGCTAGGTCCTGTGAGTATATAGGGGGTAACACATACCTAACTATATACTGTGAAGTAAAGAGGAACAAGTGGCTCTTAGACTCCCCCAGACACAACATGTCTATCTCAGCAGCTCTGCTCACCTCTCTCCCCCCAGCAGCTCTGCCTCACATGTGTCTGACTCACTGTATTTACAAAACAAAACTTGCACTAAATGCCTGGGGTCTCTGAAGCCAAACTGCAGGGGCAAAGAAGCCAGATACATTATATACTAGTAGAAATGGCAGTTCCCTACACTCTCCCTCTGGTGAAATCTTTACGTCACGTCAAAGACATACAAAGTCATAGTATACAGTCAACATTACCAATGACAATATCAATATGGTTGCTTTTGCATTTACAGAGTCACAACAGGTTAATAGGTATACATGCCAGCAGGAGCGAAAATTGGTAACATATTGACCAAAGTGGACACTGCACCCACCCAAGCATGGTATAAATGAGGCTGTGTAGTAAATCTGGGGTCCCCCAAACTATCATATGTCAGCATAGGTGGAGGGTGTCTAATTCTCTCTCCTCTCCGTACCTCTCTCTGAGGTAAACTAGCATGTCCAGGCCCTAAACTAGGGTTGTCTGCCATGGGAGGGGATGGTGCTGGTGGCGTAGGAGAGCTAGATCCCTGCTCATCTGTAGACACAGATCTAGGTACGAATTCTGGAGTTTGAGGGTTCATAGGTCTCCCTGAAGGAGAAGATACTGGTGATCTAGGAACTTCAGGAGCCACAGTCCAATCACTCTCAGGAGTTTCAGGAAGGTCAGGTGGAATATCGGCTAAGGACTGTGGAGAATCGCAGGCCGAGCCATCATTGGAGATATCCATACCATCAATCTGAGGTACAGGCAACAAATGATTTCTATGCCAAGTCCTGATCCTCCCGTCCCGTCCTTTTATCTTGTAGACTGGTATTCCAGGCAACCGATCTACCACTGTAAAGAGTTCACTCCGCCATCGATCAGCCAGCTTATGTTTTGCAGATGCTCCCAAATTCCGTAGCAGAACATGGTCCCCAGGGTTCAATTCTCGGTATCTTACTCGAAGATCAAATCTCCTTTTATTTCCTTCATTCACTTTGGCCGCATTTTCCTCAGCCAGCTGATAAGCACTCTTAAGTGTTTCTTTCAAACGTGCCACGTATCGGTAATGATCTCGATGACTGATACCATCGGTAGAGACTCCCAACAAGATGTCAATAGGTAGCCTAGGCTCTCTTCCAAACATCAGAAAGTATGGTGAATATCCTGTGCTCTTGTGCCTTGTACTATTATAGGCATGCACCATAGCCTCCACTTTTCTACTCCAGGATCGCTTATCCTCAATTCGTAAGGTACCAAGCATATCAAGTAAAGTCCTGTTAAATCTTTCAGGAAGGGCATCTCCCTCTGGATGGTAAGGCGTCGTCCGACTTTTGCGGATGTTCAACAACTGAAGTAACTCTTTGATCAGGTTACTCTCAAAATCCCGGCCTTGATCAGAATGCAACCGGTGTGGTAAGCCATAATGGATAAAATACTTTTCCCAAAGCACTCTTGCAACAGTGACTGCTTTTTGATCCTTAGTCGGAAAGGCTTGAGCATATCGTGTGAAGTGATCAGTCACCACCAATACATTTCCAAATCCTCTGGAGTCGTTGTCAATACAAAGGAAGTCTATGCAGACAAGATCCATGGGGCCCGAACTCTTCAAGTGTCCCATGAAGGCCGCTCGAACCGGGACAGTCTTCCTCTGCAAACATCTGCGACAGCACCTACACAGACGAGTCACGGTATCTCTCATTTTGGGCCAGTAGAATCGGTCTTGTATTAGGCCATAAGTCTTCTCAGGTCCCAAATGACCATGATAATCATGCAGACTTCGGAAAATCATCTTCTGAAAGCAGCTTGGAATAACTAGTTGGCGCCTTCCAGGGTGATCATGATACAGCACCACACGATAAAGTAGGCCATTGTCTATTTCAAACTTCTCCCAATCTCGTAGAAGTTGACTGCATTCAGAGGGTAGGGATGTCTTTAACATTTCTCTGTCTTGAGAACTCACTGCTTGATAAAGAGGTCCAATTAAAGGATCAGTCTTTTGACTCCAGATCATTCGCTTTGAAGATATAGAACAACTCTCAAAGGATCCTAAAGCGGCAGGGTAGGCAAACATGTCTGGTACAGCTTCGGGACCTCCCCCAATAGAGTCAATAAGCCGAGTTTCAGAAAAGGCTACTCGGTCTTCAACTACAGCAGCCATGGCACACAAAGCTCCTACTCCAGGACTTGGCACTTCTTCCCATTCATCCACTACTTCCGGACTAGGTAATCCAGGCCGTCTTGATAGAGCATCTGCCCCAATGTTCTTAGGCCCCGATTTATACTTGAGTGTGAATTGGTAGTTGGATAAAGCTGCCAACCAGCGATGTCCTGTAGCATCGAGTTTAGCGGTTGACAAAACGTATGTCAGTGGATTGTTGTCTGTTCTTACTTCAAACGTGGCTCCGTATAAATAGTCATGTAATTTATCAACAATGGCCCACTTGAGCGCCAAAAACTCCAATTTATGTACTGGATAATTTTTCTCGCTGGGAGAAAGACTTCGACTTATGAAAGCTATGGGCCGTAACCCGGCCGGGTATTCTTGGTGCAGCACGCCACCTAATCCTTCAAAGCTGGCATCTACATGTAGCACATATGGCTTATGTGCATCAGCATAAGCCAGAACGGGAGCTTCTGTCAATTTCTTCTTCAACAACTTAAATGCTTCTTCACAATCCGCAGTCCACCTATCGCCAAAAAGGCTTTTGGAAGACCCTTTCTTCTTTCCCGGATCTCCTGCATCACTCTTCAACAGGTCGAGGAGGGCTCGAGCAATTTTTGAATATCCTTCCACAAATCGTCGATAGAATCCACAAAACCCCAAGAAAGATTGCAACTCCGTAATATTTTGCGGTCGGGGCCAATTCACCACAGCTTCAATCTTACCAGGATCGGTAGCAACTCCTTCAGCAGAAACAATATGACCTACATAAGTGACCGAAGATCTACAACATTTGCATTTGTCAGCCGACAACTTCAGCCCCTCTTCTTTTAAGCGATGGAGTACTCTCATGAGTCGTTCTTCATGTTCTTCCAGCGTCTTTCCAAACACAATAATGTCATCAAGATATACAAGGCATTCCCGGGGCACTAAATCACCTAACACTCTTTCCATCAACCTTTGGAACGTTGCTGGCGCACCTTTTGTACCTTGCGGCATACGAGTGAACTGAAAGAAACCCAAGGGGCATATGAAGGCTGTCTTTTCCTGATCCTCAGGTGCCATTGGGACTTGATAGTATCCCGATCTTAGGTCCAGCACTGTGAACCAACAGTTTCCATTCAGAGCTTCCAGAGCTTCTTCAATTCTCGGCAGTGTATACTGATCAGGTAAGGTTCTCCGGTTCAGAGTTCTGTAATCCACACATAGGCGAATTGCTCCAGATTTTTTTCTTACCACCACAATAGGTGAGGCATAGGGGCTCTTACTGTCCACAATGATCCCCTGACCTTTCATTTGCTGTAGAGTCTGTCTTAACTCATCAGCATCCTTTGGAGCAACTCTCCGTGGTCGCTCCCGGAAGGGAGTAGAATCGGTCAATCGGAAAGTGTGTTGAGCACTTTTAGCACAACCTACATCCATATCATCCATGGAGAACACTTCCGATAATTCAGACAACTTCTGTGTCAGTCGCTGATTCCAGGCCTCTGGTAAATGTGGATCACTCAAGTCAAGATTGAGATTAGGGATTGCATCTCGGATTTGAATCCTGCACACTTCAGCGTATGGATTTACTCCAAGCACAGGGTAGCAGTGGGCCACATTCTGGTATGGTCCAATTACAATCGGATGCGGTGAACAGTTCCTCACTGTCACACAGGTAGATAACTCCACTTTATTTCTCCAGTCCTTTCTCTCTGGGATCACCATCCAGCCATTCTGGTTAATCATTTCTTCAGGGGTTTCCATAAGGACATAGCTCCCCCCTTCAAGCAAATCGGGAGCAATGCTGGAGGCTACTCTCAGAATTCTCTCCCCGCCGGCAGGAACTTCCACGGTTCTCTCACCGATATGATATACCATTCCATGTCGATAGCCAGTAGACAGGGCATCACAGAGTTCTCTAAGATCAGAAGATATATTCACCGGCTGAGCTGCAGGGTTCCAATCTCTTCCAAGAAACTTCTGAAAAGCATAATGCACTGCGGGACAATTAGTGCCAAGTATCACAGGAGCTGCACAAGAATCCCCTGTATCAGGACAGACAAGAGCCGTAATCTTCATGGGAGCGACACTCTGATCTTCTAATTCAGGGACAGCTATAACTACTTGTAGACTGCCATCTACAGGATATGATCCTGAATTAAGCCCCCACAATTTCATTTGTCCTGTAGACTGAAGAGGTATATCCCTCAGATACTTTTGGTAGAACGAGCGATAAATCAGGGTCACTTGAGATCCTGTATCAAACAGGGCAGGAGCGGCATGACCATTGACAGTGACTTTGACAACGGACCTGGAGCCCGCGATAGCGCCTCTGGTATTTACTCGGCCCGCCTTCCTTTGGTGTCTTTGATTCTGAATAGAGAAGACAGCACTGTGTCCCAATCCCTCACTGTCCTCCGTACACTGTCTGGCAGTATGGCCCGTCTGACCACATTTATAACAGGTTCTAGCATCCTTCCTCCGTTGAGTGGCAGTGGGTGGAGTGGCGGACTGTCTAAGTTCTGACCGCTCCGCTGGTTTGTCCTTGTTTGAATTAGGAACAACATCTTCTTTAGAGATGCTTTTCGCTTTCTTAGGGGTACTAAAACTAATGTCAGCTTCTTGTTTCTTCACTAACTTCATTAAGTCAGGAAATGGAAGGACTCTATCAGATAGTAAGACCTTGAGTACTTGAGCAAGAGGATGATGAGGTTGTAACCCTCTCACCAACTGACTGGTTCTCATAGCGTCTACCTCTGAAGTAGATATAGCTGCGTGGTACACCAGACGTGAAAGAAGTAGCTGTAAACGGTTAATAAAAGTAGAGACATTTTCCCCTTCTTTTTGACGAACCATTCGGTAATCAGCAACCATCTGGGCAAGGTCATAGTATGGCTCAAAGTGATCAGACAGTACTTGTATATAGTCCAATGCACTCACTCCTTCATGAGAGTCTCTGTACAAGCGGATCAATTCTGCAGCAGGAGACCGCAAACTTTCACTGATACGCTGCCGCTTGCCTTCTTCAGAGCAAGACCATTCCTTCAGGCATTGGAGAGTATGTTCTTTCCATATCTCAAAGTTTTCCTCCCCTTGTGGTACTGGGACATTACCAGAGAATACTTTTAGTTTCTTGTAGTGAGTGGCCTGCAGGCCCTGAGCTAACATTTCAGTCAGCCTGGCTAAAGTGCTAATAGCACTGTCACTAGAGGAACTGCTAGCGACGGCCATACTGGGGGGGTAACTGGCTGAGCGGGGTTCTTCCTTTACCTGAACCAGGGGAGGAACAGGAGGTCGGTAATCCCATGTAGTAGCTAGTGGGAGGTTCCCCTCTGAGCTATATCGCTTCTCCATATCAATGACTATTCCCACTTCTAAATCTCAGCAGTGCCTCCAAATGTAGCCCTATTTGGGGGGGGGGTATGAGTATTATCCCTCCCGCAACAGACTCTGGCGCTGACCTGTGTGTATAATGGGACCTGAAGCCTTCGCTGAAGGGAAGAGTGGGAACATATATGAAATATATCAGTGCCTCCACCCAGGATAGAGCCTCTGTATTACAGGGAGGATCTCTTCCTGGGACTTACCCATGAAGTACAGTTAGTAGCCTTAACAAGGATCACTGTACTAATCTCACAGTCTGAAGAATACATACAGATACCACATAAGGTTATAACAGTAGCTTTATAAGAATCAACAGGGTAATAATACATACATACAATATACTCAGAACACAGCAATACTACAACAACCAGCAAGTCCTCAACCGTCTTAGGTTATATACCCGGGTATATATATAGATATATAGCAAGAGTCCAGTGCACAATACCTCCAGGCAACAGAAGAGATGCAGGGGCCCCTGTGGATGACTGTGGATCCTCGGATGTCTCCAGGAGATGACAGACAGCCGATCAGGAGATGATGATGATGGTGAGATTCTTCACAGGCAGCAAACAGGGCGACGGTGACGGCAGTAGATGCAGGCCTGACTACCCTAACACTGAGTCCTTAACCTGCCAGCTAAACTACTAGTGCCACCGGGCCTCTAACTAGCTAGTTGGCCTTCGGAAGCCTAACCTATCACTGCCCTGAACTGTATATATATATGGATCCCTAACTACGGTTACTAGCTAGGTCCTGTGAGTATATAGGGGGTAACACATACCTAACTATATACTGTGAAGTAAAGAGGAACAAGTGGCTCTTAGACTCCCCCAGACACAACATGTCTGTCTCAGCAGCTCTGCTCACATCTCTCCCCCCAGCAGCTCTGCCTCACATGTGTCTGACTCACTGTATTTACAAAACAAAACTTGCACTAAATGCCTGGGGTCTCTGAAGCCAAACTGCAGGGGCAAAGAAGCCAGATACATTATATACTAGTAGAAATGGCAGTTCCCTACACTTATTATAAAATTTTTGTGGGAGGCTAAACTGGGAAAAAAACAGATTCAGCCATTACAATATTTTTTCCCGCTACAGTGTTCACCATATGGAATAAAACATTTTATGTTTATAGTTTGGGTATTTTTGGACACAGTGATACCTAACATGGTAGTATTTGACTTTGTTTATCTTTATTTGGGATCAGAGGTCATTTGAGAGTTTGTATATATTTATATTTTGAATTATTTATTTTTACTTTTATTTTGATACCCCCCAAGGGAACTTAAACCCCAGGAGTCTGATCACCAGTGCAATATACTGCAATGCACTGTATAATACAGCGGAGACCGGCAGCTATGGCATCTACTATGGCACCATTTTTAAAGTGCTGACATCCTCTGTACTAATTCCATGGATGCTGGCAAGGGGTTAAGAAGGGTATGTTCTGAAGTCTGTATTAGGTTAGGAAGTTTGAGGTCTGTATTAGTTTAGGGGTCTGGTCTGGGGTCTGTATTAGTTTAGGGGTCTGGGGTCTGTATTAGTTTAGGGGTCTGGTTTGGGGTCTGTATTAGTTTAGGAGGTCTGGTCTGGGGTCTGTAGTAGTTTAGGGGTCTGGTCTGGGGTCTGTATTAGTTTAGGGGTCTGGTCTGGGGTCTGTATTAGTTTAGGGGTCTGGTCTGGGGTCTGTATTAGTTTAGGAGGTCTGGTCTGGGGTCTGTATTAGTTTAGGGGTCAGGTCTGGGGTCTGTATTAGTTTAGGGGTCTGGTCTGGGGTCTGTATTAGTTTAGGGGGTCTGGTCTGGGGTCTGTATTAGTTTAGGGGTCTGGTCTGGGGTCTGTATTAGTTTAGGGGTCTGGTCTGGGGTCTGTATTAGTTTAGGGGGTCTGGTTTGGGGTCTGTATTAGTTTAGGAGGTCTGGTCTGGGGTCTGTAGTAGTTTAGGGGTCTGGTCTGGGGTCTGTATTAGTTTAGGGGTCTGGTCTGGGGTCTGTATTAGTTTAGGGGTCTGGTCTGGGGTCTGTATTAGTTTAGGAGGTCTGGTCTGGGGTCTGTATTAGTTTAGGGGTCAGGTCTGGGGTCTGTATTAGTTTAGGGGTCTGGTCTGGGGTCTGTATTAGTTTAGGGGGTCTGGTCTGGGGTCTGTATTAGTTTAGGGGTCTGGTCTGGGGTCTGTATTAGTTTAGGGGTCTGGTCTGGGGTCTGTATTAGTTTAGGGGGTCTGGTCTGGGGTCTGTATTAGTTTAGGAGGTCTGGTCTGGGGTCTGTATTAGTTTAGGGGTCTGGTCTGGGGTCTGTATTAGTTTAGGGGTCTGGTCTGGGGTCTGTATTAGTTTAGAGGTCTGGTCTGGTGTCTGTATTAGTTTAGGGGTCTGGTCTGGGGTCTGTATTAGTTTAGGGGTCTGGTCCGGGGTCTGTATTAGTTTAGGGGTCTGGTCTGGGGTCTGTATTAGTTTAGGGGTCTGGTCTGGGGTCTGTATTAGTTTAGGGGTCTGGTCTGGGGTCTGTATTAGTTTAGGAGGTCTGGTCTGGGTCTGTATTAGTTTAGGAGGTCTGGTCTGGGGTCGGTATTAGTTTAGGGTGTCTGGTCTGGGGTCTGTATTAGTTTAGGGGGTCTGGTCTGGGGTCTGTATTAGTTTAGGGGGTCAGGTCTGGGGTCTGTATTAGTTTAGGAGGTCTGGTCTGGGGTCTGTATTATTTTAGGGGTCTGTATTAGTTTAGGGGGTCTGGTCTGGGGTCTGTATTAGTTTAGGGGTCTGGTCTGGGGTCTGTATTAGTTTAGGGGTCTGGTCTGGGGTCTGTATTAGTGTAGGGGTCTGTATTAGTTTAGGGTGTCTGGTCTGGGGTCTGTATTAGTTTAGGGGGTCAGGTCTGGGGTCTGTATTAGTTTAGGAGGTCTGGTCTGTATTAGTTTAGGGGGTCTGGTCTGGGGTCTGTATTAGTTTAGGGGGTCAGGTCTGGGGTCTGTATTAGTTTAGGAGGTCTGGTCTGGGGTCTGTATTATTTTAGGGGTCTGTATTAGTTTAGGGGGTCTGGTCTGGGGTCTGTATTAGTTTAGGGGTCTGGTCTGGGGTCTGTATTAGTTTAGGGGTCTGGTCTGGGGTCTGTATTAGTTTAGGGGTCTGGTCTGGGGTCTGTATTAGTTTAGGGTGTCTGGTCTGGGGTCTGTATTAGTTTAGGAGGTCTGGTCTGGGGTCTGTATTAGTTTAGGGGTCTGGTCTGGGGTCTGTATTAGTTTAGGGGTCTGGTCTGGGGTCTGTATTAGTTTAGGGGTCTGGTCCGGGGTCTGTATTAGTTTAGGGGTCTGGTCTGGGGTCTGTATTAGTTTAGGGGTCTGGTCTGGGGTCTGTATTAGTTTAGGGGTCTGGTCTGGGGTCTGTATTAGTTTAGGAGGTCTGTTCTGGGGTCTGTGTTTAGGGGTCTGGTCTGGGGTCTGTATTAGTTTAGGGGTCTGGTCTGGGGTCTGTATTAGTTTAGGGGTCTGGTCTGGGTCTGTATTAGTTTAGGAGGTCTGGTCTGGGGTCTGTAATAGTTTAGGGTGTCTGGTCTGGGGTCTGTATTAGTTTAGGGGGTCTGGTCTGGGGTCTGTATTAGTTTAGGGGGTCAGGTCTGGGGTCTGTATTAGTTTAGGAGGTCTGGTCTGGGGTCTGTATTAGTTTAGGGTGTCTGGTCTGGGGTCTGTATTAGTTTAGGGGGTCTGGTCTGGGGTCTGTATTAGTTTAGGGGGTCAGGTCTGGGGTCTGTATTAGTTTAGGAGGTCTGGTCTGGGGTCTGTATTATTTTAGGGGTCTGTATTAGTTTAGGGGGTCTGGTCTGGGGTCTGTATTAGTTTAGGGGTCTGGTCTGGGGTCTGTATTAGTTTAGGGGTCTGGTCTGGGGTCTGTATTAGTGTAGGGGTCTGTATTAGTTTAGGGTGTCTGGTCTGGGGTCTGTATTAGTTTAGGAGGTCTGGTCTGGGGTCTGTATTAGTTTAGGGGTCTGGTCTGGGGTCTGTATTAGTTTAGGGGTCTGGTCTGGGGTCTGTATTAGTTTAGGGGTCTGGTCTGGGGTCTGTATTAGTTTAGGGGGTCAGGTCTGGGGTCTGTATTAGTTTAGGAGGTCTGGTCTGGGGTCTGTATTAGTTTAGGGGTCTGTATTAGTTTAGGGGGTCTGGTCTGGGGTCTGTATTAGTTTAGGGGTCTGGTCTGGGGTCTGTATTAGTTTAGGGGTCTGGTCTGGGGTCTGTATTAGTTTAGGGGTCTGTATTAGTTTAGGGTGTCTGGTCTGGGGTCTGTATTAGTTTAGGAGGTCTGGTCTGGGGTCTGTATTAGTTTAGGGGTCTGGTCTGGGGTCTGTATTAGTTTAGGGGTCTGGTCTGGGGTCTGTATTAGTTTAGGGGTCTGTATTAGTTTAGGGTGTCTGGTCTGGGGTCTGTATTAGTTTAGGAGGTCTGGTCTGGGGCCTGTATTAGTTTAGGGGTCTGGTCTGGGGTCTGTATTAGTTTAGGGGTCTGGTCTGGGGTCTGTATTAGTTTAGGGATCTGGTCTGGGGTCTGTATTAGTTTAGGGGTCTGGTCTGGGGTCTGTATTAGTTTAGGGGTCAGGTCTGGGGTCTGTATTAGTTTAGGGGTCTGGTCTGGGGTCTGTATTAGTTTAGGGGTCTGGTCTGGGGTCTGTATTAGTTTAGGGGGTCAGGTCTGGGGTCTGTATTAGTTTAGGAGGTCTGGTCTGGGGTCTGTATTAGTTTAGGGGTCTGGTCTGGGGTCTGTATTAGTTTAGGGGTCTGGTCTGGGGTCTGTATTAGTTTAGGGGTCTGGTCTGGGGTCTGTATTAGTTTAGAGGTCTGGTCTGGGGTCTGTATTAGTTTAGGGGTCTGGTCTGGGGCCTGTATTAGTTTAGAGGTCTGGTCTGGGGTCTGTATTAGTTTAGAGGTCTGGTCTGGGGTCTGTATTAGTTTAGAGGTCTGGTCTGGGGTCTGTATTAGTTTAGGGGTCTGGTCTGGGGCCTGTATTAGTTTAGAGGTCTGGTCTGGGGTCTGTATTAGTTTAGAGGTCTGGTCTGGGGTCTGTATTAGTTTAGAGGTCTGGTCTGGGGTCTGTATTAGTTTAGGGGTCTGGTCTGGGGTCTGTATTAGTTTAGAGGTCTGGTCTGGGGTCTGTATTAGTTTAGGGGTCTGGTCTGGGGTCTGTATTAGTTTAGGGGTCTGGTCTGGGGTCTGTATTAGTTTAGGGTGTCTGGTCTGGGGTCTGTATTAGTTTAGGAGGTCTGGTCTGGGGTCTGTATTAGTTTAGGGGTCTGGTCTGGGGTCTGTATTAGTTTAGGGGTCTGGTCTGGGGTCTGTATTAGTTTAGGGGTCAGGTCTGGGGTCTGTATTAGTTTAGGGGTCAGGTCTGGGGTCTGTATTAGTTTAGGGGTCTGGTCTGGGGTCTGTATTAGTTTAGGGGGTCAGGTCTGGGGTCTGTATTAGTTTAGGAGGTCTGGTCTGGGGTCTGTATTAGTTTAGGGTGTCTGGTCTGGGGTCTGTATTAGTTTAGGAGGTCTGGTCTGGGGTCTGTATTAGTTTAGGGCTCTGGTCTGGGGTCTGTATTAGTTTAGGAGGTCTGGTCTGGGGTCTGTATTAGTTTAGGGGTCTGTATTAGTTTAGGGGGTCTGGTCTGGGGTCTGTATTAGTTTAGGGGGTCTGGTCTGGGGTCTGTATTAGTTTATTGGTCTGGTCTGGGATCTGTATTAGTTTAGGAGGTCTGGTCTGGGGTCTGTATTAGTTTAGGGGTCAGGTCTGGGGTCTGTATTAGTTTAGGGGTCTGGTCTGGGGTCTGTATTAGTTTAGGGGGTCAGGTCTGGGGTCTGTATTAGTTTAGGAGGTCTGGTCTGGGGTCTGTATTAGTTTAGGGTGTCTGGTCTGGGGTCTGTATTAGTTTAGGAGGTCTGGTCTGGGGTCTGTATTAGTTTAGGGCTCTGGTCTGGGGTCTGTATTAGTTTAGGAGGTCTGGTCTGGGGTCTGTATTAGTTTAGGGGTCTGTATTAGTTTAGGGGGTCTGGTCTGGGGTCTGTATTAGTTTAGGGGGTCTGGTCTGGGGTCTGTATTAGTTTAGGGGGTCTGGTCTGGGGTCTGTATTAGTTTATTGGTCTGGTCTGGGATCTGTATTAGTTTAGGAGGTCTGGTCTGGGGTCTGTATTAGTTTAGGGGTCTGGTCTGGGATCTGTATTAGTTTAGGGGTCTGGTCTGGGATCTGTATTAGTTTAGGAGGTCTGGTCTGGGATCTGTATTAGTTTAGGAGGTCTGGTCTGGGGTCTGTATTAGTTTAGGGGTCTGGTCTGGGGTCTGTATTAGTTTAGGGGTTCTGGTGTGTATTCTGTGATGTTATGATCTATGTTCTCTATGGGGGTCTTACCCATACTGATCACTACTTGCATCTCACGGGGCCCCTCATACACATACAGATGATATGATGACATTCACAGGAAACTGATTCTACAGGGAAGAGCGTTAAGAAGAGACCCGCAGTCCAGACCCTACACATCCATCTTTAGGGAGGACTCTACCAGCTTTGACTAATCTGTACCCCTTAAATCATCACTACCACTTTTATCCCATATTTTTCAGCTCAGTCGGACAGATTCTTTTTTGCAAAGAAAGTGCCCCAAAGGCCCAATATTAGGGAGGGTCAAGTACATAGATCAGGTTGTGTCCTGGGTGCCCCACACGTGTCCTGAATGAATCGGTGAGCTGAAAGAACATCTGGACTAACCATTATTAGTGATGTCTCCACTGTCTTAGAGGAGACCTAACTAGTACAACCAGCAGGTGGCAGCGTCACTACAGAGAATCCCAGGACACATTTAGAAATGTTTTGAGCTTTTACCATTTTACTGGTTTTTGGCCACTTAGAAGCTGTTTAATTGCTTTATATAGTGCCAGAGAGGCACAAGACCAATAGGCATGACAAGAACAGCCATAAAAAGATTTCCTTTATTTTTTATGTTACATTTTGATGGGGGGTGGGGGGAGCTACCATTTTTTTTAAAATATATAAGTCAGACACACAAATGATACAATGATTGTTGTATTGTTGCTGATTAGTCGTCTGTAGGCGATGTGGTGAGGGCTGTGACTAACAGTGTTTGTTTGAGTTGGAAGGGACCTCAAGGGCCATCGAGTCCAACCCCCTGCAAAAGCAGGAATTCCTAAAACATCCCAGCTATATACCTATCCAGTTTCCGCTTGAAGATTTCAATTGATGAAGAACTCACCACCTCCCGTGGCAGCCTATTCCACTCCCTCACTACCCTTACTGTTAGAAAGTTTTTCCTAATGTCTAATCTGAATCTCCTTCCCCTTAGTTTCATCCCATTACTTCTCCTGCTTCCTTCTGCTAATGAGAATAGGGTAGATCCCTCTGCACTGTGACAACCTTTCAGATATTTAAATACCGCTATTAAGTCTCCCCTTAGCCTTCTCTTCTGCAAACTAAGCAGTCCCAATTCTTTTAGTCTCTCCTCGTAGGACACGGTTTGTAGACCTTCCACCATTTTGGTTGCTCTTCTCTGGACCTGCTCCAATAAATCGATGTCTTTCTTGTAATTGGGATGGCCCTGTATACAGGACCTTAAGCCATTGTTGGGGCTGTCACTGTATACATGAAAATGGGGCTATGCAGAGTCACTGTATATGTGGGCTATGTATGTAAATGCTATAGTATTTAAGTAATGTAATGTATGTACACAGTGACTGTACCAGCAGAATAGTGAGCACAGCTCTGGAGTATAATACAGGATAAGTAATGTAATGTATGTACACAGTGACTGCACCAGCAGAATAGTGAGCGCAGCTCTGGAGTATAATACAGGATGTAACTCAGGATCAGTACAGGATAAGTAATGTAATGTATGTACACAGTGACTGTACCAGCAGAATAGTGAGTGCAGCTCTGGAGTATAATACAGAATAAGTAATGTAATGTATGTACACAGTGACTGCACCAGCAGAATAGTGAGTGCAGCTCTGGAGTATAATACAGGATGTAACTCAGGATCAGTACAGGATAAGTAATGTAATGTATGTACACAGTGACTGCTCCAGCAGAATAGTGAGCGCAGCTCTGGAGTATAATACAGGATGTAACTCAGGATCAGTACAGGAAATAATAAGTAGTAACAGTGACTGCCTAGCAGAATAGTGAGCGCAGCTCTGGAGTATAATACAGGATGTAACTCAGGATCAGTACAGGATAAGTAATGTAATGTATGTACACAGTGACTGTACCAGCAGAATAGTGAGCGCAGCTCTGGAGTATAATACAGGATGTAACTCAGGATCAGTACAGGATAAGTAATGTAATGTATGTACACAGTGACTGTACCAGCAGAATAGTGAGTGCAGCTCTGGAGTATAATACAGGATGTAACTCAGGATCAGTACAGGATAAGTAATGTAATGTATGTACACAGTGACTGTACCGGCAGAATAGTGAGTGCAGCTCTGGAGTATAATACAGGATGTAACTCAGGATCAGTACAGGATAAGTAATGTAATGTATGTACACAGTGACTGTACCAGCAGAATAGTGAGCGCAGCTCTGGAGTATAATACAGGATGTAACTCAGGATCAGTACAGGATAAGTAATGTAATGTATGTACACAGTGACTGTACCAGCAGAATAGTGAGCGCAGCTCTGGAGTATAATACAGGATGTAACTCAGGATCAGTACAGGATAAGTAATGTAATGTATGTACACAGTGACTGTACCAGCAGAATAGTGAGTGCAGCTCTGGAGTATAATACAGGATGTAACTCAGGATCAGTACAGGATAAGTAATGTAATGTATGTACACAGTGACTGTACCGGCAGAATAGTGAGCGCAGCTCTGGAGTATAATACAGGATATAACTCAGGATCAGTACAGGACAAGTAATGTAATGTATGTACACAGTGACTGTACCAGCAGAATAGTGAGTGCAGCTCTGGAGTATAATACAGGATAAGTAATGTAATGTATGTACACAGTGACTGCACCAGCAGAATAGTGAGTGCAGCTCTGGAGTATAATACAGGATAAGTAATGTAATGTATGTACACAGTGACTGCACCAGCAGAATAGTGAGCGCAGCTCTGGAGTATAATACAGGATGTAACTCAGGATCAGTACAGGATAAGTAATGTAATGTATGTACACAGTGACTGCACCAGCAGAATAGTGAGTGCAGCTCTGGAGTATAATACAGGATGTAACTCAGGATCAGTACAGGATAAGTAATGTAATGTATGTACACAGTGACTGCACCAGCAGAATAGTGAGTGCAGCTCTGGAGTATAATACAGGATGTAACTCAGGATCAGTACAGGATAAGTAATGTAATGTATGTACACAGTGACTGTACCAGCAGAATAGTGAGCGCAGCTCTGGAGTATAATACAGGATGTAACTCAGGATCAGTACAGGATAAGTAATATAATGTATGTACACAGTGACTGTACCAGCAGAATAGTGAGTGCAGCTCTGGAGTATAATACAGGATGTAACTCAGGATCAGTACAGGATAAGTAATGTAATTTATTTATACACTGGCTCTGCCTTTTCTACATTTGATCTATATAACACGGTATGTAGAGGTGATCACATTCTATTAGAAGTGATGTAACTTGTTGTCTTCGGTATTAGTGTAATATTACAGGGTGATTATATCAGGAGGACGAGGCCTCACAGTTGTCGGACTTGTACGTGTCACTAGTTTGTCTGCTGGAAACCCAGGAAATGATTTTCAGATGGAATGTTTCTTTACATAAAATCTTTACCCAGAACAGATGTCTACACCAGAAACAGCTCTGAGCATGTACATACTGAACACTACAGTATCAGGTAACAAACCCGCAACACTGTGAAAGGAGCCATGCATGGCAGCTATGTGGTCGAACTCGCTACTGTAGGGTTATGGGTAATCCACCAAGGACATCATTTGCATAAAGTTTGTATATTCTCTGTACATTTGTATGTTTAAGATACTCTGGTTTCCTCCCATACATCAAAACCTACTGCTACGCTAACTGGATTTGTTTGACTCAGCTCAAAGAATGTGTGTACACAAGTGTACAGCACCATGGAACTAATAGTGCTATGTAAATGAATATGTATTTTAGCATATTACACAAATACTACACGTGTTTTACACAGGGAAATTACATCAGGATTCACCACGAGGCATTTATTCTAATATATATTGACGCATTCTAGTGGAGAAGAAGCCATGTGTGCGGTATCTATCCATTAAAGGGGTTGTACCATGATAGACATTTATGGCATATTCACAGGTTATGTCATAAATGTCGGATAGATGGGGTCCCATCTCTGGAACCTGCACCTATCTCGAAAAGTGGCTCCTCAAACCCTGCTGTGGCTCACCCCAGCCCACTAACAACAAAAATCCAGTATGTCAGCGGCTGTGTTTAATGAAACGGCGGAGCGCAATGAGTACACCGTCTGTAACGCCCATTCACTTCTATGTTATGTACAGAACCATCATCTTCAGCAGTCCCATAGAAGTGACCGCAGCACCGCTCCATTTACTTACGGCACTCAGGACCCTGATTTGTGTGATCTCTGGGGTTCCCAATGGTCGGACCCTCAGCAATCAAATACTTAATCCCTGTCTTGTGGATAGGGGAATAAGTGCTAAGGGAAATCCTTAGGATAGGGAGACCTGAGGGGTGATTGTATCAGGTTAGCTGCCGTGAATTTGCTGGCAACTAACCCACTATAATGTACAGTAGCAGCATTGTGGACAAGTTTTAGGCAGGGTTCACACTACCGTTGATGTCCGTTCTGATAGTGTCCGTTAAAAAAAGAAAAACAAAAAAAAACGGACCCCTATCATAACAGACATTAACGGACACTAACTGATGTTAATGAGTCTGGTTTTTTTAACTGATCCAATTAATGGATTAGTTAAAAAAAACGGACACATTAGCATCAGTTAGTGTCCGTTTTTTAACACTGTCCATTTTTTTTTTTTTTTTTTGCTTTCTGAGCATGCGCAGGAAAAAAACGGACATATAATAACGGACAGTAACTGATGGCTATCAGTTACTGACCGTTATAAGTCCGTTACCCATAGACTTCAATGTTAAAAAAATAACGAACACTTGCTGTCCGTCAAGAGTCCGTTTTTTTCAAACGGACAAAAAGTCCTGCATGTAGGACTTCAAACGGATTTGGTGTAAACGGACACAATATAAAAACCCATTGAAATGAATGGAAATTTTAACGGATTTCTGACGGTTCAGCTAGTGTACGATGCTAAAATCTTGTAACGGACACTACTGACGGTCACCAACGGTAGTGTGAGCGCCCCCTAAGGATATCTCATCCATGTTCTGTGACTAAAACCCATAGCTTGTCAATTAAAGTAAGGTTCACACTATCACTCCATTGTGCAGGTCCATTGGGGGACCCGAACAACGGACAGACGGACCACTAAAATAGTGGTTACACATGGAGCCCGGCGGAACCCATTGACTATAATGAGGTCTGTTGCGTGCCTGACGTTTTTAAACTGAAAGCCTCCATGCAGGACTTTTTTCTCTGCCAATTTTCGGTAGACTCTGCCATGAAGTCGCCAACAAATGCAATGCAATGGTTGAAAACCATAGAACCTGCAGCAGTACCTACAGGTGTTGCCTCAGCTAAAAACACTTCATTTTGGGTGTTTTTTGCAGTGGCTACTTTCAGAGGATCACAATGCTGAATTATCCTTATGGAAGTTCAGCAGTATGGTTACCCCTGTGTGTCCCCAGCCTCATAAAGGTAGATATAGAAATAACCTAGTGAGCCGACTCTATGAGATCAGGATCCATACTGATCATATCAAATAGATATAATTTTTGGAAGAGTTTTATGAGATTAGAAAAAATGGGTCTGTATTGCCCCTTTTACCCAGAAGTGATAGCATTACAGTGGTCTATGGAGACTGCTGCAATACCAAGCACAGCCTATAGACAACTGTGACACTGTTCCTGGGAGGAAAAAAAACAAAAAACTTATTTTATTTAGTCTTATACAGACCCTATATGGCTGCAGAAAAACAGCGGATAAAACACTGCGTTTTACAGTCTCAGTACAGTGAATGAGATTTCATTTAGTTGAAATTTGACATTGCTGAAAAAACACTGCGGAAAACTCCGCATGTTATTTTCTTCCTGGAAAAATGTTGCAGTTTCCTCATAGATTTATATTTTCACAGAAAAGTATTGAAAAACACAAGTGCTTTTGTTGATTTTTTTTCCCTACTTTTTTTTTTTTTAATTTCTGCAACATAAATATTTCTTGCAATTTTTATTCATCAAAAATGTATTTATATTTCTTCTTGAATTACCTCCTCTGAGTAAGCCCGCTGAAAACTGGGCCCCGCATCATAAGCACATTAGGTCGTGTACATGGGAACTTATACTCCACAGCTGCACTCACTATACTTCTGGTGGAGTCACTGGTGGAAATTTATGACTCTTATACAAATCTTAATTCATTCCCTGCCAGGCACACATCACTGTGTACATACATTACATTACTTATCCTGTCCTGGACCTGAGTTACACCCTGTATTATACTCCAGAGCTGCGCTCACTATTCTGCTGGTGCAGTCACTGTGTACATACATTACATTACTTATCCTGTACTGATCCTGAGTTACATCCTGTATTATACTCCAGAGCTGCGCTCACTATTCTGCTGGTGCAGTCACTGTGTACATACATTACATTACTTATCCTGTACTGATCCTGAGTTACATCCTATATTATACTCCAGAGCTGCGCTCACTATTCTGCTGGTGCAGTCACTGTGTACATACATTACATTACTTATCCTGTACTGATCCTGAGTTATATCCTGTATTATACTCCAGAGCTGCGCTCACTATTCTGCTGGTGCAGTCACTGTGTACATACATTACATTACTTATCCTGTACTGATCCTGAGTTACATCCTGTATTATACTCCAGAGCTGTACTCACTATTCTGCTGGTACAGTCACTGTGTACATACATTACATTACTTATCCTGTACTGATCCTGAGTTACATCCTGTATTATACTCCAGAGCTGTACTCACTATTCTGCTGGTGCAGTCACTGTGTACATACATTACATTACTTATCCTGTCCTGGTCCTGAGTTACACCCTGTATTATACTCCAGAGCTGCACTCACTATTCTGCTGGTGCAGTCACTGTGTACATACATTACATTACTTATCCTGTACTGATCCTGAGTTACATCCTGTATTATACTCCAGAGCTGCGCTCACTATTCTGCTGGTACAGTCACTGTGTACATACATTACATTACTTATCCTGTACTGATCCTGAGTTATATCCTGTATTATACTCCAGAGCTGCGCTCACTATTCTGCTGGTGCAGTCACTGTGTACATACATTACATTACTTATCCTGTCCTGGTCCTGAGTTACATCCTGTATTATACTCCAGAGCTGCACTCACTATTCTGCTGGTGCAGTCACTGTGTACAGACATTACATTACTTATCTTGTACTGATCCTGAGTTACATCCTGTATTATACTCCAGAGCTGCGCTCACTATTCTGCTGGTGCAGTCACTGTGTACATACATTACATTACTTATCCTGTACTGATCCTGAGTTACATCCTGTATTATACTCCAGAGCTGCGCTCACTATTCTGCTGGTACAGTCACTGTGTACATACATTACATTACTTATCCTGTACTGATCCTGAGTTACATCCTGTATTATACTCCAGAGCTGCGCTCACTATTCTGCTGGTGCAGTCACTGTGTACATACATTACATTACTTATCCTGTACTGATCCTGAGTTACATCCTGTATTATACTCCAGAGCTGCGCTCACTATTCTGCTGGTGCAGTCACTGTGTACATACATTACATTACTTATCCTGTACTGATCCTGAGTTACATCCTGTATTATACTCCAGAGCTGCACTCACTATTCTGCTGGTACAGTCACTGTGTACATACATTACATTACTTATCCTGTACTGATCCTGAGTTACATCCTGTATTATACTCCAGAGCTGCGCTCACTATTCTGCAGGTGCAGTCACTGTGTACATACATTACATTACTTATCCTGTACTGATCCTGAGTTACATCCTGTATAATACTCCAGAGCTGCGCTCACTATTCTGCTGGTACAGTCACTGTGTACATACATTACATTACTTATCCTGTACTGATCCTGAGTTACATCCTGTATTATACTCCAGAGCTGCGCTCACTATTCTGCTGGTGCAGTCACTGTGTACATACATTACATTACTTATCCTGTACTGATCCTGAGTTACATCCTGTATTATACTCCAGAGCTGCGCTCACTATTCTGCTGGTACAATCACTGTGTACATACATTACATTACTTATCCTGTACTGATCCTGAGTTACATCCTGTATTATACTCCAGAGCTGCGCTCACTATTCTGCTGGTACAGTCACTGTGTACATACATTACATTACTTATCCTGTACTGATCCTGAGTTACATCCTGTATTATACTCCAGAGCTGCGCTCACTATTCTGCTGGTACAGTCACTGTGTACATACATTACATTACTTATCCTGTACTGATCCTGAGTTACATCCTGTATTATACTCCAGAGCAGCACTCACTATTCTGCTGGTACAGTCACTGTGTACATACATTACATTGCTTATCCTGTACTGATCCTGAGTTACATCCTGTATTATACTCCAGAGCTGCGCTCACTATTCAGCTGGTGCAGTCACTGTGTACATACATTACATTACTTATCCTGTACTGATCCTGAGTTACATCCTGTATTATACTCCAGAGCTGCACTCACTATTCTGCTGGTGCAGTCACTGTGTACATACTGTTCTGACTCAATAGCTTGGCTGCAAGTGTGAGGTTGTGAGAGTGTCCTGTAGTCTCTATGCTAACCAGCAATTTACACCAAGATATCTATCAGATAGTGTTCAACTCAACTGAGGAGGCGTAGATAAGATTTCAGATGCTTTAATCCAAGTAAATCTTGTAGAACCTCATACAGCAGTAGGTGAAAAATGATGAAATACCAGGAGCTGAGCAGACATGTTGCTTACAAAGAAGTGAAACTAAACTGAGAGAGAGAGAGGAGGAGCTACAGCATCACAGCTAAGGATACAGAGAGAGAAAAGGGACAAACTACAAAGACAAACAGTATCACAGATACATGTCAGTGAATTAAACCAAGTCCTGGGACATGACACTCCCCGCCTGAAATCTTTAGATTTCAATGAAAACAAACATTAAATGTCCTGAGATGTCCATAAAGTCCTCTTCAAACCTGAAAAACAAAAAAGAAACATGCACAACAAACAATAATCAACAGTTAGTCCAAATAAACCAATCTTCAGGTCGGGAAGCCGCAATTTGCCAACACCTCCACCGACCCACACTGTAATCCACAAGAACATGGTTTTAGTTCATGGAAGGAAGCTCCCCGCCATGAGCTGTGAATGGTGTCCTTCTCTTCTTTTATGTGATGTCTCCTCTTGGAAGAAGAAGCACCAGTTCATTAATTGGGCGGAATAAAACTCGCACTGAGCCTCCCTTGGTTACCTTGACCTCCACTTTCCGAGTCTTCCCATCATCACTAGGGACAACTTTAGTGATGAGACCCATAGGCCATTCATTCCGATGGACTTCTTTATCCCTTAGAAGGACGAGGTCACCCACCTGGAGATTAGGTTTTGAGGTCTGCCATTTGTGACGGCTCTGTAGCATGTGGAGGTACTCTGTTTTCCAGCGGTGCCAGAACACATTGGACAGGTGTTGAACTTGTTTCCATTGGCGTCTGTAAATGTCACTGTGATCTAAGGTACGTGGAGAGGTAGCAGCAGTACCAATTTTCTGAGTAAGAAGCGTTGCTGGGGTTAAGATAATTGGAGATTCAGGGTCTGAAGATACTGGGACAAGTGGCCTTGCATTGATTATCGCAGACACTTCAGCAAGAAAGGTTATTAACGTCTCATGGGTAAGCAGTGTCAACTTGTGGTCCATCAACATAGAGTCAAGGATTCTGCGTGTGATCCCAATCATACGTTCCCAGGAACCTCCCATATGGGATGAATGTGGAGGGTTAAACGTCCAAGTGCACCCATTGTTGGATAAGAAGTTGTCTAACTGCAGTTCTTTGCAGGCTCCAACGAAGTTAGTGCCACAGTCAGACCTCAGTTGTTTCTCAGCAGGCAGTGGAGTGTTCCAGTCCATGTTCTCAGTGGTAAGCTGTCTTAGTAGTAGCTTGCCTTGAATGGTGATGGGAGCAATGAAACCAAGAGGATCATAAATGCTGTTCACAACAGATAAAACTCCTCGTTTGGTGAAAGGTTTGTCACAAGAAGACACTTGGAATGTGAATGTGTCTTGTTCAGTGTTCCATAGCAATCCTAGGCTGCGTTGCATAGGAGGAGTATCAGAACTGAGATCAAGATCCTTCAAGTTGATTGCATGATCATCAGAGGGAAATGCCTTCATTACCTCCATATTGTTGGAGATGGTCTTGTGAAGTCTGAGATTAGCTACAGACAGCATTTCCTGTGTTCTAGAGAGGAGATCGATCACTTCTTCACTTGCAGGTAAGGATTTAAGACCATCATCAACATAGAAGTTCCTCTCAACAAACTGACGAGCATCAGAGCCATACTCTCTCTCACCTTCTTGGGCGGTCCTTCTCAGTCCATAGATCGCTACTGCAGGAGATGGGCTATTGCCAAAGACATGTACCTTCATCCGGTAATCTATGACTTCATTGTTGACATCATTGTCCTTATGCCATAGGAACCCGAGATAGTTTCTGTCATCATCCTTAACGATGAAGCAATGAAACATCTGTTGGATGTCGGCCATCACTGCAACTGGTTCCTGTCTGAAACGGATTAAGACTCCTATGAGGCTGTTGTTTAGGTTAGGACCAGTGAGGAGCAGGTTGTTGAGAGAGACGCCTTCATACTGAGCACTAGAATCGAACACGACCCTGATTTGGTCAGGTTTGGGAGGGTGATACACGCCAAATGATGGAAGGTACCAGCATTCTTCTCCTTCCTTTAGTGGAGGTGCAGGTTCTGCATGATCTCTCTCAAATACCTTCTGCATGAAACCTACAAAGTGTTTCTCCATCTCTGGTTTCCTCTTGAGGGTACGTTTTAAAGAGGAAAATCTAGAAACTGCTTGCTTCAGATTGTTTGGTAGTTTTGATCTCGGGGAGCGGAAAGGTAAAGGTGCTACCCAGCTGTTGGAATCATCTTGAATGAATTCCTTGTCCATAAGTTTGAGAAATTCTTTATCAGCTATAGCCGGTGCCAGCTTGTTGTCATCACTTGTTGTATTGAACACTGTTAATCCAAGGATGTCGTCCCCAGGCAGGAAAGTATTCATGTTGTCTCGGTGATTATGCAGCCACTTACTGTTGCTTATCTTCTCTTTCACTTGGTAGTGATGTGGACATGGCTGAAAACAAGTGCTGCGACCATTTGGTAACATATGCGTCTTAAATGAAGAAATATTGGTGGGCCTTTTCATCCTACCTATGCAGACGTTGCCAATGATAACCCATCCTAGATCGAGGCGCTGGGCAAATGGTGCATCATGTGGTCCATTAATTTGCTGGCGTATTTTGTGCAGTCTGAGAATGTCTCTACCTAGCAGAAGTAGAATGTCTGCATTTTTGTCAAGGGATGGTATTTCACTGGCTATAGCCCTTAGATGAGGGTGCTGGAAAGCCGCCTCTGGTGTGGGTATCTCTTCTCTGTTTGATGGTATCTGGTTGCACTCAACAAGTGTGGGCAAAGGTATCTCCAAATTGCCCTTGAGAGAAGCTATTACGAGACCACTGGCCCTTCTTCCAGAAACCTCTGATATGCCACTACAAGTACCCAAGGTATATGGATAAGTATCACCCTTTAAGTTAAACAGATCAAAGAGTTCTGACCTTGCAAGTGAGTGGTTGCTCTGGTCATCCAAGATGGCGTACACCCTCAGAGCCCTTTCTGGTTGGCCCTTGGGGTATATATTGACTAGGCATATCCTTGCACAGGACTTGTCACAAAGGTCTTCTCCGCAGACTTCTGTACATGAGGAAGATACTGTGGTAGTATTTGCTGATTGAACTGTGTTCTCCCCGCCATGCTTAGTTGGGGAAGGGGAACCTCTAGGCGGTGTGGCACTAGGCTGGGATGGATGAAGAGCTTGTACATGGTTCTCACTGCCACACTCTATACACTTAATAGCAATTTTACAGTCTCTAGCAACATGTTCAGTAGAGGCACAACATTTGAAACATATCCCTAGTTTCTTTAGAAGCTCTTTACGTTCCTGGATTGGTTTCCTCCTGAAGCCAATACACTTCTTGAGGGGATGAGGCTTCTTGTGAATAGGACACAGACGGTTAGGATTTTCTACCTTTTCGTCTTGGTTGCTGTTGCAACTGCTTTCTTCTGGTGCTGATGTAGGTATAGGAAGAATATCAGTCTTTTTCACCGAAACTGGGCCTCTGCGGTTTCTGTAGTTAGAATGTGAGCGGTCATACTTAATAGGAGGTGAATCAGGAACACTGGGATCCCCATAGGAAAAGCTTGGGTCATTCTTGGATTCTGCAATGTTCTTAATAAACTCACAGAAGTAGGAAAATGGAGGAAAGGAGACTTGATTCTCATTTTTGTATCTTGACCCAACTGTGGTCCACCTTTCTTGAATATTATATGGCAACTTGGAGACTATGGGGTTTACCCCACGAGCAGTGTCCAGGTAACTGAGGCCCGGTAGGAGAGTGTCCGCCTTAGCCAGTAGGAGCTCCATGAGTAGGTCACTAAGTTCTTGAAATTTCTGATGATCCTTACCAGATATCTTTGGAAACCCTTGCAACCGTTTGAACAGAGCATTCTCTATTGCTTCAGGACTGCCATAGGTTTTCTCCAGTCTTTCCCAAGCAGCGGTAAGGCCTGCTATGGGGTTGTAAATGTGGACGGATCTGAGTCTTTTAGCACGTTCTGTGGACTGTGGGCCAAGCCACCGGATAAGCAAATCTAGTTCTTCAGCTGCAGTAATGCCAAGGTCACTAATTGCAGTTTTGAAGGAACATTTCCAGCCTCTGTAGTTCTCAGGTTGGTCATCGAACCTTGTGAGTCCAGTCTTAGTAAGCTCACGGCGAACCATGTACCTTGCAAACTCTGACATGTCTGTTCTCTCTGACTTTAAATATTGAGTTGCTGGCTGAGTAGCGGTGATTACGTTGTTAGTGGGGTTCTGGTTAACAGAGGTAGGTAGTGTAGGGGCTGCGTAGGCATTCAGCCTAGGAGCTAGCTTAAAGTCCATAGGTTTAGCCACATATGGATGTGAGACTGGACGGTTGTTTGCAGTCTGGTGGTATGGTGTCACATTGGTGTTTACCTGAGTATCAGTATATTGCATTTGCTGAGGTGCAAGGCTTTGGGAATCCATGAAGGAAGAAGAAACTGGATGCTGGACAGGCAGGGCATTGTACTGACCTTGAATGCGGTGTGCTTCAGAAGATACTGTGCCCTGTTGCACTGGAGAAATGTTGTCCCTGACAGGAACATTTGTGGCAAATAGGGATTCACTGCTTTGGCTTAGTACATAGTCTCTTGTGCGCTTGAGGGGATCCTCTGCTTCCACATCACACAAACTGGTGCTGTCGCTTTCACTTCCACTGATGGCCTTGTTCTAAAATGCTTAACCTTGCCATGGCTGCAGCGTGCTCATTCTGTTTCTCTAGAGCTTCCATTTCTGCTTTCTGTTGAGCTGCCTTAGCTTCCATCTCTGCTTTCTGTTGTGCAAAGGCTGCCTGTATCTTAGTAGCTTCCACCTCTGCACGTGCTTTTATAAGTTGCTCACTGAGTGTGGAAGATTTTGAGGAACGTGACTTAGATGTACGCTTTGAAAGCTTGGTAGACTCAGAAACATGGGATGCCATTTCCTGCAGTTGCGCAATTCTTGCCTCTGTCCTTAACTTAGTTTCATGTACTAAGCTGTCTCGTTCTGAATTGAGATGCTGGAAGCTTTGCAATTCAACTAAAGAATCGTCTGTATGAAGTTTCCTCAATATGCTTTCATACTCCTCAGCTTTCATTTTATAATGTCCATGCATAGCACAAAGCTGTCGCAGAGCTCCCTCTAGTGGTGATACATGGTATGCAGGCAAGCACATGGCAGACATCTTAGTCTGTATTTTCTGCCACCATTTTGAGAGTTCACAGGAATGTTCATGCTTTAAACCTTCTAGATTGTCTCTAACCTTCCACGTAGGTTTAATCAAGCGTCTAGCCTTCTCACTGGGCTGCAGACTGAGGTCCATGCTACCTTGTGCTTCAGGGTGCCCTTCAGCCATGATGCAACACAAACAGGATAAATATAACTTTGCTGGAGTAAGATGGCTGCTTGATAGAATCTTCTTATGCTGAGGGAGTCTGAGCTGCGAATGCAACTTACACAATGCTGATTCCTTCTGGCTTCAGGTAACTTGCTGTGACTGACTGTATGTCAGAAGTTGGTGAACTGTCTTACAGCCCTATCTGGCAGTCTTTATGCATCATTTTTCACTGTTCTGACTCAATAGCTTGGCTGCAAGTGTGAGGTTGTGAGAGTGTCCTGTAGTCTCTATGCTAACCAGCAATTTACACCAAGATATCTATCAGATAGTGTTCAACTCAACTGAGGAGGCGTAGATAAGATTTCAGATGCTTTAATCCAAGTAAATCTTGTAGAACCTCATACAGCAGTAGGTGAAAAATGATGAAATACCAGGAGCTGAGCAGACATGTTGCTTACAAAGAAGTGAAACTAAACTGAGAGAGAGAGAGGAGGAGCTACAGCATCACAACTAAGGATACAGAGAGAGAAAAGGGACAAACTACAAAGACACAGTATCACAGATACATGTCAGTGAATTAAACCAAGTCCTGGGACATGACCCCCCCCCCCACATACATTACATTACTTATCCTGTACTGATCCTGAGTTACATCCTGTATTATACTCCAGAGCTGCACTCACTATTCTGCTGGTGTAGTCACTGTGTACATACATTACATTACTTATCCTGTATTATACTCCAGAGCTGCACTCACTATTCTGCTGAGGGAGTCATTACTTTTCTATAAAAGTTATAGCATTTACATACAGGCTTATTATTGCACGCACTATTACTTGGGGCTATAGTTTGTCTATTTTCATATTTTGACATCTAACCCCAATGCAGACCCCACAGAATAGGGAAATGTTATAGAAAGGTTTATCCTTTTCTTTACATCCACACCTGATGTTATCTGTACAACACAGACAGAATGTTTGGTGTGTGAATAAGTCGTTACAGTGTGTCAGTCTGATTACTCTCCTATCCTATGACTGGGGTAAGGATTACACTATATTACATTAGCGGTGACTTGCCGCTCTCCTGACTCACCTCCCACAGTTCAGTTTAGACTCCTAGTGAGTCAGGAAGGGCAGGAAGTTTGTTGGGAATTAAATGAATAAGTTTTTCCATGTGAAAGATAAATAATGAGCAGGATGTAAGCGACCTCCGTCCATCACATGGCCATATATAACACAGTGATAGCCATATACTGTATATCCGCTCCAGGAGTGGAGTAAATAATAGACCGCGCACCTTCTACAGACTTCTTCCTTACAGAAGGATGGTATCCCGTGAGACAAATCCTTAGTGGTTCCCATATCCCTCATAGACATATTGACATGCTACGTCCTAAGACCCTTGATCAATAGGTTTACTATAAAACACAGAATGCTCCATTAAAAGGGTTAAAACACTTATTCCCTAGCCATAGGATAGGTGATAAGTCTATTTCGTGGGGTCTGACCACCAGTACCCCCAGCTTGTTCTTAAGAATGGGGAGACCTGTGTCTCTCAGCATGAATAGACTGATGAAAGCGCTTGTCGGCCAGTTCCATAAAGAGATAGGGAATACAAGCGTGTCCTTGTCCTAATTCATGCAGAGAGACACAAATGGTAACTTGTATATGGAGCAGTTTAGCTATAGACCAGTCAGAAGGTCTATGCTGACCCTCTGGCCACCCGCAAAAATGCCTACCATGGGCAAATGAAAATCAGAACTGGACCACTTAGTAACCGAAGGAGGCGGCCTGGTCCGATACATTTACATCATTTGGATGGCCAGGTGCAGATTCATCATTACTTGGGGAAGAGATGGCACCAGGAGACACTCCATAGTAAGAAAGCAATAGTGGAGGTCGTATGATGCCCAGGGCAACGTTCTGCTGGTAATGCGTGCGTTCTGGCATCCATGTGACTGTTACTATGACACCTACCTGAACATTGTACTGATTAAGTACCCCTCTTCATGGCCGTGGTAGTGGCATATTTCAGCAGGATAATGCCTTCTGACACACTGCTAACATTTTTCAGGAATGGTGTGAGGAACATGACCAAGAGTTCAAGGCGATGATGCTGGAAAAATAGTCCGAACCATGGAAGCTGCACCTTGTAACTTACAGGATCTAAAGGATCTGCTGCTAATATCTCGGTGCCAGATCCCACAGGAACCTTTCCATAGACCTCAATGTTATATATGTATATATATATTTTATTACACATATATACACACATACACCTTGCTGTCCGTCGTGTATCCCTATTTTTTGGATGGAGCAAAAGTGCTGCAAGTCTGACTTTTGTCTCCATCCATAAAAGCAGATACACGGCAGAAATGCTCCAAACACGCCGGCGGATGGTTTTATAAACCCACTGAAATCCATTCCAACGGAGAGGTGAACCCAGCCTAAGCCATGCCGCACCCCTCCGACTAGGAAGACTTCACCGGACAGAGTCCATGCTCCACGCTTTATGGTTGTCCATACACGAGAATTCATAAAAAACAACAAGCTCTGGAGAATTGTTAAGACACAGGTTTTAATGATATCATAAGTCATTACAATCAACTATCAAATCAATCCAAAAATCAGAAGGCTTCAATATAAACAGGTAGAAAAATAGAGATTTCCCTCTCTCGATGCACTGTGCTTCCACGTCAGGGCCCCACGAGATGCTGGCAATGGCCGACCTTTGTACAAAGCTAATGATTAACACTAAAGGAGAGGGGAAAGTGCAGTCACTGCCGGTGTGGAAACCCGAGATGTCTGCTGTACATCTGTGTCTTAAGAGCTTTAGCTTATACCTGGCATTTTTCCACACCATCATATGTATAGCCATATCTGCAAACACTCTTATTTACCTTAACTTGCAACATATCTTATCCTCCACTCACATCCACAGCTGCATTAACTCTTTCTGGCAGCCAGCTCTGTACGCACAGCAAACTGCAGAGAAATGACTGTAATGGAAGCTAGAAAAAGTTTAAATGCAGCTCTGGATGTGACTAGAGCACGACGCATGCTCAGTACAATATTTTTACCAGTGTAAAAATTGAGCTAATGTATTTTCTTAGTTGTATAAAGGCCAAAAATAAAAGCACAGTCTATGTAGACTTTAAGGGCTTGTCCACTTGGGACCTATATACAAATTTTCCAAAGTCTGTAGCGTTTGCAGTAGCAGCAAAGTGGATGAGATTTTACTAAATTATATCCACATGCTACAGTAAAAAAATAGTTCGGAATCTGCATGGAAATTAAAGGGAATTTCAGGCTTATCAATTGGACATCAGTGAGGGTACGATACCCGGGACCCCCACAAAACATCTGGCTCAGCGTTCCCCTGAGCTATGTGACTTCACATTCATCGGTCACTTAGCCTGTTTGCAGCTCAGTCCCATTCAAATGAATGGGGCTGAGCTGTGAGACCAAGCACAACCACTATACAAATGAACGGCTTTGTGCACAGTGCTCGTCTGAGCTCGGCAGTCTCGTCAAAGAGCTGATCAGCAGGGATCTTAAGTGTCGGACCCCCAACAATCCTCTGTCCTGAAGATAGATCATCAATTGATTTGCCTGAAAAACCCTTTAACTTATTTGTGGGTCAATTTACGTCCCATCGGGATATACCCTACAGTAAAATGAAGAAAACTGCACCAAAAACATGTCTAAGCGCTGTGTATGAATCCAGTCTTACAGGGGTCCTGGAGCACCTGCAATCTCAGCCTCATGACCTTTCATTTCAGCAGATGACACAATGTCTGGTTTTCTCCAGCCATTACAGTCTATGACATACCTGGTAGGCACTTCGCGATATGACATAACATTTTTTTTTCTCTATAGGCAGGGTCATGGGATTTGGCCTTCGGGAACCAGGTATGGAAGAAGAAAACCCATCACTCAACATACGGTAAATACAGGTGATAGGTCGCTAAGTGCAGAACTCGACGAATAGATCAAACATCTCAGACAACCCCAAGAATCCGTCCAGGAACAAGTCACCATAGCATGACATGAAAGCTGACTGGTGCCAGAGCAGATCTAGAGATAGGCTCACTGGATCCTTCATATGAAGACCGGCCGACCCCTTATATCACATCTATAAGGTACCAGATTATAGGGGCTGAAACATCTCCACATAGGCTGCCATATGATTGAGCGTTTGGATTGGCACCAGTGCTTGTGATATATGTAGGCAGATCTGTAGATCTACCTACCTTGAGGATACAGGTGTAAAACAGAGCTCATATTCTTCTCTCTGACAGACCCCATAACATTAGGACATACAGTCATATGAAAAAGTTTGGGCACCCCTATTAATCTTAATCATTTTTAGTTCTAAATATTTGGGTGTTTGCAACAGCCATTTCAATTTGATATATCTAATAACTGATGGACACAGTAATATTTCAGGATTGAAATGAGGTTTATTGTACTAACAGAAAATGTGCAATATGCATTAAACCAAAATTTGACCGGTGCAAAAGTATGGGCACCTCAACAGAAAAGTGACATTAATATTTAGTAGATCCTCCTTTTGCAAAAATAACAGCCTCTAGTCGCTTCCTGTAGCTTTTAATCAGTTCCTGGATCCTGGATGAAGGTATTTTTGACCATTCCTCTTTACAAAACAATTCCAGTTCAGTTAAGTTTGATGGTCGCCGAGCATGGACAGCCCGCTTCACATTATCCCACAGATGTTCAATGATATTCAGGTCTGGGGACTGGGATGGCCATTCCAGAACATTGTAATTGTTCCTCTGCATGAATGCCTGAGTAGATTTGGAGCTGTGTTTTGGATCATTGTCTTGCTGAAATATCCATCCCCGGCGTAACTTCAAATTCGTCACTGATTCTTGTACATTATTCTCAAGAATCTGCTGATACTGAGTTGAATCCATGCGACCCTCAACTTTAACAAGATTCCCGGTGCCGGCATTGGCCACAAAGCCCCAAAGCATGATGGAACCTCCACCAAATTTTACAGTGGGTAGCGAGTGTTTTTCTTGGAATGCTGTGTTTTTTGGACGCCATGCATAACGCCTTTTTGTATGACCAAACAACTCAATCTTTGTTTCATCAGTCCACAGGACCTTCTTCCAAAATGAAGCTGGCTTGTCCAAATGTGCTTTTGCATCCCTCAGGCGACTCTGTTTGTGGCGTGCTTTCAGAAACGGCTTCTTTCGCATCACTCTCCCATACAGCTTCTCCTTGTGCAAAGTGTGCTGTATTGTTGACCGATGCACAGTGACACCATCTGCAGCAAGATGATGCTGCAGCTCTTTGGAGGTGGTCTGTGGATTGTCCTTGACTGTTCTCACCATTCTTCTTCTCTGCCTTTCTGATATTTTTCTTGGCCTGCCACTTCTGGGCTTAACAAGAACTGTCCCTGTGGTCTTCCATTTCCTTACTATGTTCCTCACAGTGGAAACTGACAGGTTAAATCTCTGAGACAACTTTTTGTATCCTTCCCCTGAACAACTATGTTGAACAATCTTTGTTTTCAGATCATTTGAGAGTTGTTTTGAGGAGCCCATGATGCCACTCTTCAGAGGAGATTCAAATAGGAGAACAACTTGCAATTGGCCACCTTAAATACCTTTTCTCATGATTGGATACACCTGGCTATGAAGTTCAAAGCTCAGTGAGGTTACAAAACCAATTTTGTGCTTCAGTAAGTCAGTAAAAAGTAGTTAGGAGTATTCAAATCAATAAAATGATAAGGGTACCCAAATTTTTGCACCGGTCAAATTTTGGTTGAATGCATATTGCACATTTTCTGTTAGTACAATAAACCTCATTTCAATCCTGAAATATTACTGTGTCCATCAGTTATTAGATATATCAAATTGAAATGGCTGTTGCAAACACCCAAATATTTAGAACTAAAAATGATTAAGATTAATAGGGGTGCCCAAACTTTTTCATATGACTGTAAATATATGATAAGGGGAGCATCATCGCCTAACAAACAGCCCTTCAATTAAAAAGGCGCACAGGTTTTGGCACCAGATATGTCACTTTGATCAGTCAGAGGTGCCGGATCCTTGTAGCTTAAAGGGCTAGTTCCAAAATAACAAAAAGGAAAGTTGATAAGTTTCTGGGCGCACCACCCATTACAAGAATGGGGGTCCTGTATTACCTATTGAGTGACGGTCCCACCGATGTGCTGAAGCTCCACTTTTTCTCTATAGGCAGGTTAATGGAATTTCGCCCTTAGAAACCAGGTATGAAAGAAGAAAGCACATCACTTGACATAGTGACCTGTCTCCTATATTCGCCCTAGGTGCAGAGCTCAAGGTATAGCTCAAACACCTCACACCATACCAAGAATCTGTCCAGGAACACACCATAGTGTGACGTGAAAGTGTCAGTGTCTATGACAGGTGCCGGCACCTAAGGAGGCGTTCACACAGAGGAATTGGTAGCGGATTCTGAGGAATGAAGGGCAGCGACATATACTGAAAATAGAAAATTCCTGCTCAGTCTCCGATTCAGCCGCAGGACCTGTGGCACGAGGCTCAAACCAATTAGTCCCATTGTTTCTGAGGCTAACCAGCGAGCAAAGCCGCGGTGAAAAGCCAAAGCTCTGCCTCAAATTCCTCTCCAAATTACCTCATGTGAACCTAGCCTATAATCACTGGAACCCCCATAGATAGAGCAGTGGACCCCACATCACATCTATAAAAGGTGCAAGATCACAAACTATAGGAGTGGAAACATCTCCACATAGGTTGCCGAATGATTTGGCGTGTGGATTGTTACCGGTGCTGGTCATATGCATGTGTAAAAGAGAGGTCATATTCAGAGGTTCTCCTGGCTGACAGACCCCATAACATTAGGATATAACAATGGGAACATCAATACCTACAAAACAGCCCTTTGATTAAAAGGGCACACAAGTTTTGGTACCCGATATGTCATTTAATGTATCCAAGCTATTTTGATCCATCAGAGGTGCTGGATCCTTCTAGCTTAGAGGTGATACATTTCTGGGGGTCCTGCATTGCACACTGATGCTTTAGTTAGGGCCCACATACACTGGACAATCTGGTCCATACATTGGCCAAACCTAGTCAGGAGACAGGACTCCTGCATCATAGTGATCTAAGATATGGGGACTCCCTGCTTTCTTGCGGCTCTCCTGTCCAATACTGTATATAGCGTGGACAGTCGAGCCACAAAGAGGCAGGGACTCCCAGTATCATAGATCATATCCCTATGATTCTAGGAGTCTCGTCTTCTGACTAGGTTCAGACTGGGAAATCCGGATTTTCCAGTCCCTGGGGTCTCAATCTCTCTTGCGGATGAAGAAGTTCATCTCTTTGGTTTCTTTGTCAGTCCCATACACTTTGACTGCACACATAGATGACCAACTCTCCGTAGTAGGGGGACACAGGACCCCCGTTTGTATGATCAGTGGGGGTCCCACTGATCAGGTGATAAGTTGTTATTCTGGGTCGGCCTCTATATCTTGGTAATATAAGCCCTTCATTCGTATCTGTGCTGCTTTAGTGGATACATATGATAAAATCCTAACATTACAGGGGTTTACAGAATTACTCAAACGCGGCTGCTTCTTAGCCACAACAGTGCCACTCTGGTTCACAGGTTGTGTTTGGCATTGCAGCTCAGCCTCAAGCCACACCAGACAACACATAGAAGAGTCTGTCTGGAAACTTGTGCCCCTTAAAGGAGTTATCCACCTTTGTAATAATGATGGCCTATCCTCAGGTTAGGCCATCAATATTAGATCTTGGGGGTCTGACAGCCGGGATCAGCTGTTCCAGGACAGCATGGCTCCAGGTACTGGAAGCCACACTGCTCACTCTCTGTACAAAGTGTAGCAGTGCCTGTCCTGGCTGTCAGACCCCTGCAGATTCAATACCGATGGCCTAAGCTACAGATGATCCATCAATATTACAAAGGTAGGAAACCCCTTTAAGAAGAGTCTTTACATCACACACAGAATTTATGATATTTCAGCTCAATAACACCATATACAGTTTTTTTTTTCTAGACTCTACAACACATCCTGTCACTTGTCAGCCCGTTATAATAAATGAGAGGCTAAAATAATGCCCGAGTGTTAGTAATATTAGTCCGCAGGCACAATAAATAAAAAGAAATAAATAATGATGGATAATAAAGAGGCCCTCAGTCGGTAGACACAGTCCAACCATGGGGTGCTCACAAAGGTAGGGTGTGTCCAAAAAAAATATCACCAACGTATCATAACCAATCATAGGGAACAATACAACAATTCGATCTTTGGTTCAAGTGATTCAGTCCTTAAAGTGGCCCCGTCAACAGGAGGGCATTATAAACTATGGGGGTAGAACTGGTGACTGCAAAATGGCCCAGAGAGGATATCAGACAGTTCTTCAGTCATAATGGTCCACCTAAACACGTTAAAGCACCCTAAAGTATACCTCAATTTAAATCTTACACCCTCCTGCAACTTTTACTAACTAAAGGGGTTTTCTGAGCTTATCAATCAGTGACCTATACTTTAGGATAGGTTATCCATTAAAGATTAGGGATCCGACACCCGGGACCCCCACAAAACAACTGTTTGAAGCGGCATTGGTGTCTGCTTCAAGGACGTGCCGTCACATAGCTTGTTCACAGCTCAGTCCCATGCAAGTGAAAGGTGCTGAGCTGGGTTTTGGATTCCCACTGATCTTCAGTTGATGACCTAGCCTAAGGTTGTCTCTCAGTTAGCTCAGTGCTAAGCTGCAATATCACACACAAACTGTGAACAAGTGTGGCGCTGTGCTTGAAGAAAGTTGCCATGTTTTTATAATCCTGAACAAATCCTCTTTAATAACTGATATTCTAATTAGCAAAAAAACTAAAAGTTGCAGGATGGCGTGCACAGGCCAATAAAGTGAATTTCATGGTTGCGCATGTTATCCCTTATAAGTAGCTTATACCACGTAGCTTCAAGAAAATATGAGCATTTGAAGATCCAGCAGATGCAATTCAGGACTCTATTAAGCCCCCCTTCCCACCCACAGGCTATATTAACCCCAAAAGTGCTAGAAATAGGAAAACAGAAGGCAAACGCACCGTTCAATATCTGTAAAGATACCCTGGTGCATGATGCTCTAATATGAAACTCAAGACCATGTCTTAGAAGTTTCTACCCCCCTATTTTGCGCATGCTATGGTCCTCACTTACTATACAAAGACTGAACCAATCACAATCGGGGGGGGGGGGGACATTTATGGGGTTAAATCTGATTGTCAATAGTGGGTGACGACCACTTTAGCATAAGCTACAAAATACATCCTTCTAGTCTTTATAGCTGCCTGTATATACAAATGTAGAAAGGTTTACAAGTAATGAGGCAATAAGACAAGCAGGGGGTCAAGGCCAACAAGCTAATAAACCACTGGAGATAATGCAGAATACACAGCTGGCTGCAACAACCTCAGTCTTGTCTGCTCTTTACAATACCTCTTTGTTAGGTTCCCCAAAAATAAGCTGATCACAGCGTGTCTGCTGTAACCTAGTTTGAATTTCCTACAGCACCACCACAGGAGAAATGAAGTATTACACTGTGTCCATTCAAATCAATGGACATGCAGGGTCCTCCAGAGAGATAGATGCCCTTTGTACCTCTTCTCTAGCTCAGCTCTCCCTCAAAATCACCCAATAGGGTACTAAAACATAGGTTTACTAAACCCAACAAGCCTTTTAACGGTCCACCCACCAAAAAAAGAAGTTTCAGTGTTTCTATGGGCAGGATTGAAGGAAGTCATCCGTAACATTCACTATTCTGCGACAAGGGACTATGTGGCACTTCCTGCAGCTGGGTGAAGTAATGTCTGCAGATCTACTCTCGTGGTATCCCCCACCCAGTGTGAGGGAATGAGCTGGACAGATGTTCTTAAAGTGCAGGCTCCCTGTATTTGGCCAAAATCCTTGCATTATAAGCAAATAAGGTGAACGAAAAAGTGAATACAGTAATCCTATGCAAGAAGAAATGGCTGTCCCGCTTCATGCCATCGCAGGGGACGGGGCTACCTGGAGAGTATCCCATGTGATCAGCAAGAATTGCAGGATAGCATCAGTTACATGTGCAAGTTGCTGCAATCCTGCCCATAGAAACTTCTTTTATGGCGAGCAGATAACCCCTTATGCAGAAAGGGTAAGGCAACTGCTTAAAGGGTAACCCCCAAATGTACTATGGCAACTGCTCCAGCTAGCTATTGGGAGAACAAAGGAATACAAGATGTCTGTATGGGGGAGGACAACCAACTCTGCAAATCCTCCACTAGAAATGGATCATTTTCACGCAACCAATACAGGGGGGTTGCTATTTAAAGGTGTTGCACCAAGATATGACGTTATCCCCCATGAATAGGAGAGGGGATAACTTCATGACCGTGAGATCCCACCAATCCTGAAAAAAGGGCTCCAGTTTTTTCGTCCTGATGAAGCAGCAAGCCAAGCATGTGCCCTACCGTTCCATTTAATCTATATAGGAACACTGGAGATAGGTGAGCACTGTACTCCACTATCTCCAGCGCTGCCACAGAGACGCAGTACTTTGCCATCTCTGGCGCTCCCACAGACAGAGAATGGAGTGGCAGGGTGCATGCTCATCAGGATGGGCGTACCAGAGCTCCCATTAGGGGGATCAGCGATCAGACCCCTACGATCATGAAGTTCTCCCCTGTCCTATCAATAAGAATGTTACTTGGAATTACAACTGAACTGTCAAAAGCCATGAGGGCCGGAGCTGTCCCAATAGCCCACCGGACTCTGCAGTGTAGGACAGGATCTGTCAGTCACCATGTAAGATGTATTATACAAAAATCAATTCCTTAAAAATACAAGTGGTTTGTAGAATTCCTTTTTAGAAGAAATCTCCTCTGGCGGTATTTACTGCTTTCTTCACCCATGTCTCCCGGAGAACACGTGAAGTCTTGTTTAGGGACACAGGACGAATTCCATAAGATCTTCTGACAGATTACATTGGGCCAAACTATATGATTGTCAGTACAAAGGCTCACGGAAGTTCATGCGATCTCCAAAATGGATCTTCGATATTTAATATATATTAAAAAAAAAAAATCCCTCAAAAGCATTGCACAGATTCTGAATGCCTCCCTTAAAGGGGATGACGCGACCCTCTGATAAGGTCAGGCAGAAGGTTCACGAATAGTTAATCCCTTGTGATTGTGGTTTGCTTTACTCTGCTTTCACATTTTTTTCCACTTTGTCCTTCACATTGTTCTGCTCTACTTCATTGAGGGGGTCAGGATTGTATCTGTACTTGTACCCGTAGGGACGGAGATGATGCACCAGGTACTCTAACTGGTACATAGTGGTGGAGTCCACGTAGTGAAAGGAAACAGCCAGGTCAGAGCAGCAGCCGGGACCCTGAAATACAAGAGAACTGAAAGATCACCAACTAGAAATATTTACAAACCCCATGTTTTACAATAATCCAAAAACTAGGACTTTTTTTTTTCTACTCCATGTGTACAGAGGAGATAGTAAGGACACTGCCATCTCTGCTCTCAGGTTTTACTGCAACGTGTTGATAAGAAAGAGCAGTACATACAATTACCTAGAAAACGCCTTAGGCACAGATAGTGCTGCCTTCTTGTTAATGGTGTAGTCACAGATTGTACCAGTACAGCCAGTTCTACCTCCATATTGCTCTTTGTAAATGATGCAGATAGCACAGACTCCCTGTCCATAATGTAGGTATAGATGTAGTGTTAACGCTTTTTCGCTGTGTAGATGATGTTACCACAGATAGTAATGAGTCCCTGTATTTTACTGTATGAAATAGTGACAGACACTACTGCCTCCATGTCCTCCTCTGTACACGTGTAGGCAGTGCTGCCTCCATGTCCCTCTCTGTAAAAGATGTAAGTACAGAAAGCACTGCCTCCCCAGACCCTGTCTGTAAATTAAGCTGGAATACCAGTAGACAGTGTTGCCTCCCTGCTAGTCTCTGTAAAGGAGACAAGCACAGCTGGTACTACCTACAGGTCTTTCCCTGTAAATGAAGTAGACACCGATAGTAGACACTGCCTCTCAGCCCCCTCTGTAAATAACATTGGCACAAATAGGACTGTATCCCTATCTCTTATGTAGATAGCATTACCTATCAGGAATCATGTAGCTCTGTGTGTGAGAGCCCGGCCAACATTGGCACTTGCCAACTCTAATTGTTTTGGGTGTAAGGGGGTCTGGTGAGTGGATTGTTGTTCATGGAAAAAAATAAGACTTCCCCTGAAAATAAGCCCTAACCCATCATTCGGAGCAAAAAATAATATAATATTTTCGAAGAAACACGGTAGTACTGCCACCCTGTCCCTCTTTATAAATATTGGCATAGCTAGTACTGCCTCCCTGTCCCCTCTATAAATCTTGGCACATCAAGTACTACCTCCCTGCCCCCTCTATAAATAATACTATCACAACTAGTACTGCATCATGACTATTGGTTCAGCTAGTAATGTCTCCCTGTCCCAATTTATAAACAATGTTGGCACAGCTAGGACTGCCTCCCTACCTCTATGTAAATAATGTTGGCACAGCTAGTACTGTCTACCTGTCCCCCTCTCTGAATATTGGCACAGCTAGTACTGCCTCCATGTCCCTCTCTAGAAATAATATTGGCACAGCTAGTACTGCCCCTGTTTCTATTTATAAATTATGTTGGCACAGCTAGTACTGCCTCCCTGTTCCTCTCTATAAATATTGGCACAGCTAGTACTGCCTCCCTGTTCCTCTCTATAAATATTGGCACAGTTAGTACTGCCTCCCTGTTCCTCTCTATAAATACTGGCACAGCTAGTACTGCCTCCCTGTTCTGCTCTATAAATATTGGCACAGTTAGTACTGCCTCCCTGTTCCTCTCTATAAATACTGGCACAGCTAGTACTGCCTCCCTGTTCCTCTCTATAAATACTGGCACAGCTAGTACTGCCTCCCTGTTCCTCTCTATAAATACTGGCACAGCTAGTACTGCCTCCCTGTTCCTCTCTATAAATATTGGCACAGTTAGTACTGCCTCCCTGTTCCTCTCTATAAATACTGGCACAGCTAGTACTGCCTCCCTGTTCTGCTCTATAAATATTGGCACAGTTAGTACTGCCTCCCTGTTCCTCTCTATAAATACTGGCACAGCTAGTACTGCCTCCCTGTTCCTCTCTATAAATACTGGCACAGCTAGTACTGCCTCCCTGTTCCTCTCTATAAATACTGGCACAGCTAGTACTGCCTCCCTGTTCTGCTCTATAAATATTGGCACAGTTAGTACTGCCTCCCTGTTCCTCTCTATAAATACTGGCACAGCTAGTACTGCCTCCCTGTTCCTCTCTATAAATACTGGCACAGCTAGTACTGCCTCCCTGTTCCTCTCTATAAATACTGGCACAGCTAGTACTGTCTCCCTGTTCCTCTCTATAAATAATGTAGTAGTACTTCCCTGTCCCTCATGGTAAATAATGATGGCTCAGCTAGTACTGACTGCCTGTCTCGTTCTGTAAAAAAAGCAGATACAGATATTCCTGTAATGATGCAGGTAAAGCTAGTACTGCCTCCCTGTCCCCCTCTATAAACATTGCCACATCTAGTACTGCTTTACTGTCCCGCATTGCAAATGACATAGGCACAGATTGTACTGCCTCCCTTTCTCTCTGTATACTATGTAGACACAGCCAGTCAGCCAGTACTGCGTGTATGTATATAATACAGATGCAGACTGCAGCCTCTAGGTCTCTCGTGCTGTATATTGTCAGTATGTCACCAGATGTGTGGGTGACTGGGCATCTCCTAAATCCTGCAGAGCTGCTCCCTGATCACAGCAGGATATCCTACCCCATAAGCTCATGGCTATATAGAATGCACTATCTGTGCCAACAGGCACATTTGGGGCTTGCTAGGGTATTGTATGTAGACATGACATTTGTAAAATTCTGCAATTTAAAGGGACCAGCCCTGGTTAAGTGCTGGACCGCCATGACATACTGGCTGCAGGTGGCTAAAGTGTCAGCACACAGAAGGAGGAGTGGCGGCCATTGTATATAGTCACTTCCTACATAAAGACAAATTAGTGCTGGAACCTCAGAGTAAATGACAACTGGAAAGACCGCTTCAGGAAAAGAAAAAAAAAAAAAAATGAATGGCCCTAGGTAACACCCTAACACCGTGTAAATCTCCCTGATGATCAAATAAAAGTTATTACCATGGACTCTACTGGGGTATCAGGAGTCAGATCCACAATGTGATACTACTGACCTAGACTAGGAATAGGTCATCAATATAAAATGGAATAAGTAGTAGTCCTGGAATACCCCTTTAAGTGTTAAAGGGTTGCAGCAGGCATTGGCATCATGACACCTTTCCTCCTCTTACCACCACCTCATGGATAGGGGGTTTCTAGGACTTACTATTGGATAACCTATAGGTCATCATTAAAGATCAGCAGGGGTCTGACACCCAGGCACCGGCCTATCCACTGGTCCAGGCCTACAGGTCACCAATTCATCAATTAAGAAGTCCTGAAAAACCCCTTTAAGATTATTCACTGCATAATGAAACATGAGACAACTTCCCAATACACTTTCTGTATTAATTCCTCATGGTTTTCAATATCTCCACTTGCTGTAATTTAATAGGCTTCATGGATTTACTACTAAAGTTCTGAAGGAAAAGTGAGATCTTGCAAATCATGAGGAATTGATAAACTAAATAGGAAAATCATACAACTTTTCTATGTTTTAAGGGGTTTCTGGGACTTTTAAACTGATGACCTATCCTTAGGATACATCAACAATTGAAGATCTGTGAGGGTCTGACACCCGGGACCCCCGTGGATGAGCAGGTAGAAACGGCTTCCACTTCTCAGGCCATGTGACGTCACATTCATCAGTCACATGGCCTGATCGCAGCGCAATCTCAAAAAGCTGATCGGCCAGGGGGTTGGACCTCCGCTGATCTTTAATTGATGACCTATCTTAAGGACTGAAAAACCTTTTAGGCCATGGCCCCACGTAGCAAGGATCACATACTGATGACCTAATCTAAGGAATTAATAAAAGTCAGGTGTAAGACATAATACAGAAATAATTAAAGCAAGTCACGTCTCGCTTAATCCACCAGGCAGAGTCCTGGGCAGGAGCCAGTGCTATCCTACATGAGGCATGAAGCCCTTACTAGCCAAGCTCAGATACAGGCACTCCTCATGGATTAGTTACAGTTACTTAATGGTGAAACTCACGCAAAAATCTTTATCGTTCCCAACGCCTTAAACACAAAAGAGCTTATGTTACTAGGTGGCACAATATAACATCCGGAGCCTCACCTCTATGGCCGGATAGTAGTTGTAATTCCAATACCAGAAAGTCTTTGGCAAATATCCTTGGATGAGATGATGCTCTGGGACAAAGGGGTGGAAGGTCTCCTTTCCACTGGTGTCTCTGGAATCCCCCACCTTGACATTAATGTTCTCCATGCACTTTCCGAGCGCCAGGTCTTCCACCGACGAGCTGTGCGTACACTTCTCCTCCTTGAAGGCATTTACAAACCTTATTAAGGCTTCCTTGCTGAGAACGTAGCCAGCCCCTCCACTCATGTAGCCCTGCTTGACATAGGGCTTGAACCTCCGACCAAAATAAATGGGGTCCTCCGGTTTATGCTGTGATAAAAGCCGCCGCAGGTTGTCCACCACGACGTACGTGTCATCGTCCGCTTTCATGAACCAATCAGCCTCGTCCAGGTGGTGGTCATGCACGTACTGGAAGGCCTTGATGGTTTTCCAGTAGAGCTGGTCCCGTCCCTCCTTAGTATCCAGCCCCACAGTGGGAAAGTCTTTATTTTCTTCAGAACTCATGTATAAGACCTTATTGCACCTCTGCGCCCACGTGGCCTTCACATGTTTTGTCTTCTTGTCCAGATTTTGAGGACCAGTCATGACCCAGCACAGGATCCTCACCTTCTTGTAGAGGTCTTCAGAAACATGGACGTCCTCATCTGAGGGAGACAGACAGAGGTTTATAGACTGTAGACAGCTGGCCTATAACCTGGGATTATCCACCTGTTAACAACTACAACTCCCTCCTCTAGATGTCGGGGCATGATGTAATTTCTTAATAGGTGCATAGTCATAGGTTGGAGACCACAGAAAACCCATTTCTATACACCCTATTAGAGAACTCTGAGTTAATAGAGGGGGGTCCTCTGTTTAGGATGCTGCTATCTTGGCCAGATGGAAAGCAGTGAAAAAGCGTCTCTATCCTGCATTACACAGACAACCCATTGATATGTAGGGATACTTTGTAGTGCATCATTTCCCCTGTGGCGACACTGCAGGGAAATTGAACACTTACTGCCATATTTCCCCATAGACTACATGAACATGCCCTACACCTTCATTTATCTCTATGGGACTGGCGAGGAAAAGCAGAGTAAAGTGCTAGCCATCTCTAGCAGTCCCATAGCATCCCATACAGTGATAGCTTGCACATGGGACCTGCTAATCCATATATATGGGGACCCCCAATTATCATGATTGGTGAAAATCTAGTGGATAGGGGATCGTTTGTAATTACTGGATTATCCCTATAATTTCTACAATAAGTATGGTACATGGTCATGTTACATATCAACCAAAAACTAGGATTAGGGCTCAAGATTTCTTAGCAATAACTGGGTCATACAAGCCAGACCCCCCCTGACGGGAAATAAACGTAGGACATCCCCTTAAAGATGCTATAACCTATAAAATCTTTTGGATACGCCACCCCTCTGTCTGAACTCCTGTGTACTTTATTGTTGGATAGGTCTTTGCAAATTGACATTTAGGCTGTGAACAGTCAAACCCTAAAATAAACCTGAAGGGCCTGTAGATGAGAGGTCCCTATTGTTCACCGTGTGTGCAAACATCTAATCACAACAAAGCACGGCACTATAGGAGGAGGATGTAGTCAGATGTGGTGCACACAACACCCAGTGTCAGGGACGCCCCCCGCCTCATACAAACACATACGTGTAAAAACGTGCAAATCTCAGGCGCACGGACCGCCAGAGAATACGCTGAATTCATGACGATTTGTGCGCCTTGTAATAAGATAAGCACATCCTCCAGGGGCGCAGGGGATAACAGGATAGCCAGAACTAGAGATCGCCCCCCTCATTGTTCTTCAGTTCCTCAACACTGCTTGCTGTCAGTGAATGGTGAAATACAAAATTTTAATTGTCAAAAAAGACTCAATCCAGCTCCATTATGGCTCCACTGAGGTGGAGGACAATACTCTCGCTTCACTGTACACTCTCCCAAGCTTCAATGGCACAGGGTGCATGAGCTGGAGAAGAGTCCAGGACTATCTCCAGCAGTGTAAACAGACTAATAGATGGGACCAAGATTACTGGGTTTAAAGGGGTTCTCCAGCTTCCAAAAATTATCTGCAAATCCATCCACAGCAATGCTAAGTCCTCACTGTTCCCTTGTGCAGCCTTTTTTGGCTATATGTTACTTGCTGCTCCTTGTATCTCTGTTATTTACATGCAGTGACTCTGTGGACAAACTACATTTCCCATGATGCATCTGCCTGCTCTCACTCTCTGTGTACCCCTCCCTTCTCCACTATCCCCTGCAAATTACAGGTAATAAATCACTCCCACATCCGAGGCCACATGATGCTATGATTACTGTTTACTGCCTGAACTGCTCACAGGGAGGGGTAGTGAGATCGTAAACCAAACATCACTCTGAGGTCAATGACCAGAAAATAAATCAGATAAACTGTGCTTAATATAAACAGGATATATATCAGGAAGTGTTTTGGATTGATGCCTCCTGTTATCTGGCCCATATATATATAAGCTAGTTAACCCTTTTAAGACTCCACACCTCACTTGTATAAGAACATGCTGTCTGTTTGCTAAGGGTCCCTAAATCTGGTTACAGTCTTAACTTAAAGGGTATTCGGGCCCCAAATGGAATATTCATACTGATGACCTATATAGACAACATAGGGAACGAACCCCTGTTGGGACTGTCACCAAGTATCATCCTCACTGCCCCACAAAGTACCTGTCGGGTGTCAGGTCCCGCCGGCAGGGTCCGTCGGGTGTCAGGTCCCGCCGGCAGGGTCCGTCGGGTGTCAGGTCCCGCCGGCAGGGTCCGTCGGGTGTCAGGTCCCGCCGGCAGGGTCCGTCGGGTGTCAGGTCCCGTCGGCAGGGTCCGTCGGGTGGCAGGGTCCGTCGGGTGTCAGGTCCCGCCGGCAGGGTCCGTCGGGTGTCAGGTCCCGTCGGCAGGGTCTGTTGGGTGTCAGTGTCGGTTACCATGGTGCTGCTGGGCGTCGGCATTGAAGTTCATGATGTGGCCCGGGAGCTGCTGCTGGTGCTCGTGCTGTTCTACGTGCCGCCCGTGGGGGTCGTTGTGCAGGATGTCGGCCGAGTGCTCGTCCCTCTCCTGCAGGGCGATGCTGACGATCACATAGCAGAAGATGAAGCCGATGGCCAGGCCGAACAGGAAGGTGGCCAGACTCAGCACCGACTTAATGGGGGGCCATTTCCTGAGTCACCGGGCGGCGGGCCCCGTCACATCGTGCTCTGGCTCCTCACTGCCCGCACCGCTCACCCGGGAACTGCCAAGAGTCTCCACCGCCCAGGCCCCGCCCCCGCCCACCGGAGCCATCAGATGACGCTGCTCCCCAGGGAGGAAGAAGTTAACACGCTCTCAGGTATCAGCTGGCCATTTCCTTGCGTCTGACGTCATCACGCCCATACACCGCGGCTACTGGCGAGTGGTCACGCGACGCTAATCACTCGCTCTCTCACGGACACGTTCGCTGTAAACCCCGAACTACAAGTCTCAGCAGGCACTGCCAGACAGCAGGACACGCTCACAACACGTATGTCCCTGTAATGTCCTGGAGCAGGGCGTCATTCCCAGGATCTCTCTGCTAATCTATAACATTAGATAATAATCCGGCACCAGGACTGCATTTAGAAGGGTCTTAAAACAGCGCATTGTTTGCACGTAACATGGGGCATTTACACTACCGTTCAAAAGTTTGGGGTCACCCAGACAATTTTGTGTTTTCCATGAAAACTCTCACTTTTATTTATCAAATGAGTTGCAAAATGAATAGAAAATATAGTCAAGACATTGACAAGGTTAGAAATAATGATTTTTATTTGAAATAATAATTTTCTCCTTCTAACTTTGCTTTCGTCACAGAATGCTCCATTTGCAGCAATTCCAGCATTGCAGACCTTTGGCATTCTAGCTGTTAATTTGCTGAGGTCATCTGGAGACATTTCCCGCCATGCTTCCAGAAGCCCCTCCCACAGGTTGGATTGGCTTGATGGGCACTTTTTGCGTACCGTACAGCCAAGCTGATCCCACAACAGCTCAATGGGGTTGAGATCTGGTGACTGCGCTGGCCACTCCATTACAGATAGAATATCAGCTGCCGGCTTCTTCCCTAAATAGTTCTTGTATAATTTGGAGGTGCTTTGGGTCATTGTCCTGTTGTAGGATGAAATTGGCTCCAATCAAGCGCTGTCCACAGGATATGGCATGGCGTAGCAAAATGGAGTGATAGCCTTCCTTATTCACAATCCCTTTTACCTTGTACAAATCTCCCACTTTACCAGCACCAAAGCAACCCCAGACCATCCCATTACCTCCATCATGCTGACAGATGGCGTCAGGCGTCTTCCAGCATCTTTTCAGTTGTTCTGCGTCTCACAAATGTTCTGTGTGATCCAAACACCTCAAACTTCGATTCGTCTGTCCATAACTCTTTTTTCCAATCTTCCTCTGCCCAATGTCTGTTCTTTTGCCCATATGAATCTTTTCCTTTTATTAGTCAGTCTCAGATATGGCTTTTTCTTGGCCACTCTGCCCTGAAGGCCGGCATCCCTGAGTCGCCTCTTCACTGTAGACGTTGACACTGGCGTTTTGTGGGTACTATGTAATGAAGCTGCCAGTTGAGGACCTGTGAGGCGCCGATTTCTCAAACTAGAGACTCTAATGTCCTTGTCTTGTTGCTCAGTTGTGCAGCGCGGCCTCCCACTTCTCTTTCTACTCTGGTTAGAGCCTGTTTGTGCTGTCCTCGGAAGGGAGTAGTACACACCGTCGCATGGAATAGCCTTCATTTCTAAGAACAAGAATAGACTGTCGAGTTTCACATGAAAGATCTCTTTTTCTGGCCATTTTGAGAGTTTAATCGAACCAACAAATGTAATGCTCCAGATTCTCAACTAGCTCAAAGGAAGGTCAGTTTTATAGCTTCTCTAACCAGCAAACTGTTTGCCGCTGTGCTAACATACTTGCACAAGGGTTTTCTAAACATCCATTAGCCTTCTTACACAGTTAGCAAACACAACGTACCATGAGAACACTGGAGTGATGGTTGCTGGAAATGGCCTCTATACACCTATGTAGATATTGCATTAAAAACCAGACGTTTGCAGCTAGAATAGTTATTTACCACATTAACAATGTATAGAGTGTATTTCTGATCCATTTAATGTTATCTTCATTGAAAAAAAACTGTGCTTTTCTTTCAAAAATAAGGAAATTTTTAAGTGACCCTAAACTTTTGAATGGTTGTGTACGTCATTTGGGGCTGTTTTGCATAATTTTTCAGATTATTCTGGATTATTGGTTCTCTGGTTTAATGAGATTCCAGATTATTGTGCAAGAATTACTGCTGGATTATCTGCTGCCAGATTAATAGAATTTTGCAGGGCACTTTTTTTTCTAAAAGAGACGACCCTGACTTATACAGATGTCATGTGACCACGTTCAGGGGTTCCTATAGGTCCAGACAATTGCGTTCAATGGAACTGCAGTACCAGACACAACCCATAGACAAGTGTGGCGCTGTTTCTGGAAGAGAGCAGCCATGTACCTTTTATTCTGGTACAACCCCTTTAACCCCTTATTGTGCTAAACCACCAGCAATGCAAAAAACAAACCCTTCACTGTCCCGCATCACAAGGGATGCTAACATTAACCCTTTCCTTGGCCTCAGTGGTCGCTGGAGAGGGACCGGATGCGTCACTTACGTACGTCACTGGTAACTGCCAAGATCGCTGATTAGTCTCGTCATTGGTCATGTGAGCCTGTTCTGGCCCGGCATGAGGAGTGGTCACATTATGGGGGTATTCCAGGGACTCTCTAATGGAGAGATGGTGACGTGCTCATTGCTGGTTTTCACCCCAATTTGAATGAAGAGTCAGGTCAGAAATGTGCAAGGACACTCCATTCTGTTCTCCAGATCATTGGGTTCTGAGTGGTCGGACCCCCACCAATCTGCAAGATATCCCTTATTCTTTGGATAGTGGATAGCTTATTAAGATTAGAAAATCCCTTTATCCCACTTAGTGTGCTATATCCCAGGGACATCAGGTAGTAAAAATTCTTGTAACCCAGGTAAAAATTCAAATTATCCGAAGAATCCCCCCCGAGGCTAGAAGCAGTCACTGTGTACAAACTGACAGCAACCCTCCGCATGTCAAGCTTTATGTGTCGTGCAAGTGAGGACAAATATTTACCCGGGACTGCTGACAGTGTGCACACAGACCTCAGTGCCAGGGTCGGCTCCATGGATGCCGCCCGCTATTAGGAGTCCCCTGTCCTAATATTGGAAGGCTGCCGATTGTCAAGGGAGCAAATCCGACAGTAGACGCGTATAAGGGGAAGAGATTTTATAGTAAGTGCAGACTGAACTAAGGCCAGACCTTTCTTTAAAGTCTGCCCTCATGTGGTGACCATTTTGCTATAATTTGTAGGGTACATTTGCTGAACAAGCACGTAGTGGCGGCCATCAATGGTGATCCCTGATGACAAATGACCATTGTCACGTGTAGGGTCTTATATGTAACCAGCTAGACAGTATAACCCCCTGCACTCAAATAGGGGTTGTAGCTCAACCACGGGAATAAACAGTCGCAGACAGGTCTGAGTTGATTGACAGTAGACGGCTCAGACAGTCACAGTACTTATGGTGTCTTTAGTATAGGGCTATACACACACGGTTGGCTATAGTGGCTTTCTCCCACTCGCCTGTACTTCACGTTGCTATCACTCACAGGTCAGTCCTCATAGTTCTTCTCACTGTTGCACCAAGACACCTTCCCCTACCCGTCTCCAGACTGTCTTTCTTAAGGGCTCTCTTAGACCCTGGCCTCTCATGGTACCTTCTCTGTCAGTTGTGTCTTAGGCTCAGCCTGATGCACAGGAACTGTATATCTATGGACGTATCAAGAAGGGGGTGCAGTGGGAGCCATTGCATCTGGGCCCAGGAACCTAAGTGGGCCCATAAGGTGTCTTCCTAATATGCGGAGACCAGTACTATAAACAATACATTGTAGTTGGGGGTCCGGTACAGATTTTGCATTGGGGCCTCTGCATACTGCAGGTGCAGAAAAAAATGCTGTAAAGTCAGAATGCTTTCAGAAGTCGAAGGGTTAATAGTTTATTTCTGTCAGTGAGCAAAGTGAAGGCAGAAAAGAGAAATGTAAATGCCATCCATATTTTGTGTGACCTTTGCCCTTTGGAGGAGGAGTCCTGGAAGTGATGATCCGGCCCCCACAGATATAGCCCTGATCTCATCATCATCCAGTCTGGGATGACATGAAGAGACAGACGGATTGGAGAAAACCCTGAATTTGCTGTCTGACTGGTTTTAGCCATAGGATTTAGAGCCTGGCCATTACCACAAGCCTAATACCGGGGCTGGGGTCTTGGCTTTGTCCATTAATGCCAGTGCTGGTCACAGATGAGCAGAGGAGATAAGTGAGATTATATAAGGGTTTCATGGATTACACCTAATGAGGAATGGGATTTGTTAGTTTAGATCTGGAAGATGTACTGAGGGCAGAGAGCACATAGATAATCCCTTTGTACACTACACAGTATAAGTAGAGCATGAGATCCCCCTGTGATATCATCCAAGAAGCCGCAGTACCTAAAAGAGTTACAGGAACTAAATCCGCTCTGTAATCCAGGCACACAACCATAGCACCCAAATGTAGGGCTTAGGCACACTGGCCTGTACGGCTTCTTTAGCCTGGAGATCCACCCCTATGGAATCGTTATTATACCTTTGTTTAATACGGCCATGTGTATGTGGTGGATCGGCTACGTCTATGTCCGATAACTCTGGTGAAGTCTGAAGGGGCACGGAAGCAGTGAAGAAGCAGAGCTGAGGTAATGCAGGATTATAGTAGAGCTGAAAACCACTGATGTAGCTGAGTATCAGAGCAGAGGCCATTGATTTAGCATAGATGAGGACCGTTGATATAGCAGAGCCAGTGCAGTGGCACAGCACAGTTGGACCAGTGGTACAGTAGAGCTGGTGAAGCAATGTAGCATAGTTCAATTGAAGCAGGCAGCATGCCAGGGGTCATAGGTAGACAGCCTCTTTACTGCGGTGGAGCCCAAACCATATTATGCCAGCGTTTACAGCCTGAACGGAGACTCCCTGCATCATAGTGATCTATGGGAAAACCTCCCTCAGCGCAGCTCTACTGCTCTGTACTGTATATAGTACAACACAGTGGAGGCAGGGACACCTAGCATCGTAGATCACCTTAATGTATGGAGTCTCTGTAAACCAAATTCAGACTGAGAAATGTAGGCATAATACAATCTGCCTGTGTGCAGGAGGCCTAAGACAGCGGGAAGCGAAGAGGAGTTTAAGGCGGTCTTCCGCCTCAATTTCTTGTCCACTTTCCGGCCCTATGCATTCCGCGGCGGGTTTACACAGTGGAGCTAGTCAGCTGAATCGGCTGTGCAATCCATGGCAAGCTTTAGCGGGATGCTTCTTTTTGTAGCATCCTGAAGCATCCCCCACTTCCTGTTATTGGAAACAGTGGGAGGCAGATTCAGACATGCCCTTAAGGGTATGTTCACACAGCAGAATCTGGTGATGATTTTGAGGTGGGGACCGCCCTGATTCTGCCTCCTATTGTTTTTAATGAAGCAGGAGGCTGATACAAAGAGCATCCTACTCGATCTTGCCGCGGATTTAGCTGCGGCACAGTAACTCCACTATTTAGGCTCATACAGGCGATTAAAAGCTGTGGTGGAAAGCCGAAGGGCTAGAAAATGATGGTGTCAACTTATATGTGACACAAAGGATGCAGTTTTACCTGTATAATTTCCAGAGATATCACTGGTTGAAAATACAGTCAGGATTAGGATATTTATAAGCAGCTGCTCTTGATTCCGACTATGTTTTCCACCAGTGATATCTCTGTGAACAGTACAGGTAGTAATGTAACCTTCATGCAGGTCTGCATGATTCATATGAAAGAGATTCTCCTCTTTCATCTGACACCAGAAGCATGTTTCTAAGTTATGTAATGCCTGAGATATAGCTGTACAAAGTGAGAAGCAAGGGAAAGAAAAAAGAGATACAGGATGTCACAGAAAGGAGCCAACAGGTGTTAAAGAATATTACAAAATGTATCAATGTCACAAATACTGCCAGAAAGTCAAAAGTCCGAACGTTTAGTTACACTTTAATCATTATGTTCTATATGATGGAATTTTCCAACGTCTTCTTTACATCCTCCTTCCTCCCTTTTCTCGAGTGAAGCAGCAGGTAGATGGCCCCTGTACTTTGATCATCTGTATCAGCCCTCAGTAGCAGTCACTAATGCAAAACTAGATAACCGATGGTTTGTATACACAATGGGGGGGGGGGGGGGTAAACAGGATTTGGCATTACATGATGTGTAACCTGCTTCACCAGAGACATTCTCATTGTGTGTGAATGTGTGTCTTCAGTGACTTTATGTAACTTGGTCGCCCTTCAATGTTTAACTTATTGCAGTAAATTACTGTATATTGAAGGTTGGCAGTCTGTCCTGTAATTCATAGGTGAAGAATGGTAAGGAGGGAAATTGGTGATGGTTCTGCTGTTCGCTGTGCCTGTGCCATGGTAACCCTTGTAATTCTTTCCTGAAGATTCAAGATTTATAGGAGAAAGTTCAGCTTCTCTCCTCTATCATATAACCCTATATATCACAGAGCTCAGCTTCTCTCCTCTATCATATAACCTATATATCACAGAGCTCAGCTTCTCTCCTCTACCATATAACCCTATATATCACAGAGCTCAGTTTCTCTCCTCTACCATATAACCCTATATATCACAGAGCTCAGCTTCTCTCCTCTATCATATAACCTATATATCACAGAGCTCAGCTTCTCTCCTCTATCATATATCCCTATATATCACAGAGCTCAGCTTCCCTCCTCTATCATATAACCTATATATCACAGAGCTCAGCTTCTCTCCTCTATCATATAACCCTATATATCACAGAGCTCAGCTTCTCTCCTCTATCATATAACCCTATATATCACAGAGCTCAGCTTCTCTCCTCTATCATATAACCCTATATATCACAGAGCTCAGCTTCTCTCCTCTACCATATAACCCTATATATCACAGAGCTCAGCTTCTCTCCTCTATCATATAACCCTATATATCACAGAGCTCAGCTTCTCTCCTCTATCATATAACCTATATATCACAGAGCTCAGCTTCTCTCCTCTATCATATAACCCTATATATCACAGAGCTCAGCTTCTCTCTCTCTATCATATAACCCTATATATCACAGAGCTCAGCTTCTCTCCTCTACCATATAACCCTATATATCACAGAGCTCAGCTTCTCTCCTCTATCATATAACCTATATATCACAGAGCTCAGCTTCTCTCCTCTGTCATATAACCTATATATCACAGAGCTCAGCTTCTCTCCTCTATCATATAACCCTATATATCACAGAGCTTAGCTTCTCTCTATCATATAGTCCTATATATCACAGAGCTCAGCTTCTCACCTCTATCATATAACCCTATATATCACAGAGCTCAGCTTTTCTCCTCTATCATATAACCCTATATATCACAGAGCTCAGCTTCTCTCCTCTATCATATAACCCTATATATCACAGAGCTCAGCTTCTCTCTCTCTATCATATAACCCTATATATCACAGAGCTCAGCTTCTCTCCTCTATCATATAACCTATATATCACAGAGCTCAGCTTCTCTCCTCTATCATATAACCCTATATATCACAGAGCTCAGCTTCTCTCCCTCTATCATATAACCCTATATATCACAGAGCTCAGCTTCTCTCCTCTATCATATAACCCTATATATCACAGAGCTCAGTTTCTCTCCTCTATCATATAACCTATATATCACAGAGCTCAGCTTCTCTCCTCTACCATATAACCCTATATATCACAGAGCTCAGCTTCTCTCCTCTATCATATAACCTATATATCACAGAGCTCAGCTTCTCTCCTCTATCATATATCCCTATATATCACAGAGCTCAGCTTCCCTCCTCTATCATATAACCCTATATATCACAGAGCTCAGCTTCTCTCCTCTATCATATAACCCTATATATCACAGAGCTCAGCTTCTCTCCTCTATCATATAACCCTATATATCACAGAGCTCAGCTTCTCTCCTCTACCATATAACCCTATATATCACAGAGCTCAGCTTCTCTCCTCTATCATATAACCCTATATATCACAGAGCTCAGCTTCTCTCCTCTATCATATAACCCTATATATCACAGAGCTCAGCTTCTCTCTCTCTATCATATAACCCTATATATCACAGAGCTCAGCTTCTCTCCTCTACCATATAACCCTATATATCACAGAGCTCAGCTTCTCTCCTCTATCATATAACCTATATATCACAGAGCTCAGCTTCTCTCCTCTATCATATAACCCTATATATCACAGAGCTTAGCTTCTCTCTATCATATAATCCTATATATCACAGAGCTCAGCTTCTCACCTCTATCATATAACCCTATATATCACAGAGCTCAGCTTCTCTCCTCTATCATATAACCCTATATATCACAGAGCTCAGCTTCTCTCTCTCTATCATATAACCCTATATATCACAGAGCTCAGCTTCTCTCCTCTATCATATAACCCTATATATCACAGAGCTCAGCTTCTCTCCTCTATCATATAACCCTATATCTCACAGAGCTCAGCTTCTCTCCTCTATCATATAACCCTATATATCACAGAGCTCAGCTTCTCTCCTCTATCATATAACCTATATATCACAGAGCTCAGCTTCTCTCTCTCTATCATATAACCCTATATATCACAGAGATCAGCTTCTCTCCTCTACCATATAACCCTATATATCACAGAGCTCAGCTTCTCTCCTCTATCATATATACCTATATATCACAGAGCTCAGGTTCTCTCCTCTATCATATAACCCTATATATCACAGAGCTCAGCTTCTCTCCTCTATCATATAACCCTATATATCACAGAGCTCATCTTCTCTCCTCTATCATATAACCCTATATATCACAGAGCTCATCTTCTCTCCTCTATCATATAACCTATATATCACAGAGCTCAGCTTCTCTCCTCTATCATATAACCCTATATATCACAGAGCTCAGCTTCTCTCTCTCTATCATATAACCCTATATATCACAGAGCTTAGCTTCTCTCCTCTATCATATAACCCTATATATCACAGAGCTCAGCTTCTCTCCTCTATCATATAACCTATATATCACAGAGCTCAGCTTCTCTCCTCTATCATATAACCTATATATCACAGAGCTCAGCTTCTCTCCTCTATCATATAACCTATATATCACAGAGCTCAGCTTCTCTCCCTCTATCATATAACCTATATATCACAGAGCTCAGCTTCTCTCCTCTATCATATAACCTATATATCACAGAGCTCAGCTTCTTTTCCTTAAAGTAATGTTCAAACGTGGACAACTAGATTGTTGAATGGGATTGGAGGTCTCTGTGTTATAATGACAGGTGAGCAAATTCGGATTTACTTAGGCTGGAAAAAACGCCTTAGATGATCTTGTTTACAGGTAGAATTCGCAGAATAGTGAGTGCAGCTCTGGAGTATAATACAGGATGTAACTCAGGATCAGTACAGGATAAGTAATGTAATGTATGTACACAGTGACTGTACCAGCAGAATAGTGAGCGCAGCTCTGGAGTATAATACAGGATGTAACTCAGGATCAGTACAGGATAAGTAATGTAATGTATGTACACAGTGACTGCACCAGCAGAATAGTGAGCGCAGCTCTGGAGTATAATACAGGATGTAACTCAGGATCAGTACAGGATAAGTAATGTAATGTATGTACACAGTGACTGTACCAGCAGAATAGTGAGTGCTGCTCTGGAGTATAATACAGGATGTAACTCAGGATCAGTACAGGATAAGTAATGTAATGTATGTACACAGTGACTGTACCAGCAGAATAGTGAGCGCAGCTCTGGAGTATAATACAGGATGTAACTCAGGATCAGTACAGGATAAGTAATGTAATGTATGTACACAGTGACTGCACCAGCAGAATAGTGAGCGCAGCTCTGGAGTATAATACAGGATGTAACTCAGGATCAGTACAGGATAAGTAATGTAATGTATGTACACAGTGACTGCACCAGCAGAATAGTGAGCGCAGCTCTGGAGTATAATACAGGATGTAACTCAGGATTATTACAGTATAAGTAATGTGATGTATGTACACAGTGACTGCACCAGCAGAATAGTGAGCGCAGCTCTGGAGTATAATACAGGATGTAACTCAGGATCAGTACAGGATAAGTAATGTAATGTATGTACACAGTGACTGCACCAGCAGAATAGTGAGTGCAGCTCTGGAGTATAATACAGGATGTAACTCAGGATCAGTACAGGATAAGTAATGTAATGTATGTACACAGTGACTCTTGCCTTGCTGTATATTGTATATACACTGTATAATGCTACTCTTGAATAGTTTAGGAACTCTTCATCATCACTGCCGGTATTTGCTTTAGTTTTTAGCCTCATTGTATGTAGTTTAGGATAATGTGATGCAGTTTTGCTTCCTGGGTAAATAAATAAAGATAACACAGCCGCCCATATAAGAGACAACATGTCCGAGTGTTTTCTGCCGAGCTGGCAAACACACCCACCAGTCCTAGATACTTTTCTTGTTATGTGGTGTCACATAGTCACACAGTTTAATGACAGTGTTTATATAAGCCAGAAACTCGTGGAGGGAAGAGACGATAATATTACAAAGGAGTAAAATGTCACACTAATACTTGTATCCTAAAATAGGTCAGTAAGGAGCAGGATAAGGGTGTAAGAGAAAGTTTTGCCATTTGCAAAAGAAGAAAAGGTTTATTCAGGGGATATCAATAGGGGGTGCCAGGGAAACAGTCATAAAAATATTAGATATAAGAATATTAAATCCTAAGATATCTCTACCCCAAAATGGTGTGTAACAAAGAGCAGCTTCTTAGACCTCATACATCTGCAGTAATGTAAAAACAAAAAAAATTCTGGAATGTCAAAGTGAAAAAAACCATAGGTGATGTTTTCAGTGACTGTATAGGTATACACTGGCATATGCTGAGGTATAGAAAGAGAAATCCTGACATAAGTCCCTGATGAAGTGCAGTGTGAACAGAGACTTGTCGCAGTTTTGGGCTGGATCCTAATGAGGTTACAGCACTAAACAGTTAACATTTATTTTTAAAAAGGGTAATTAGCGCCTCCTTGTGTTGAGGATGTTATTGCATGTATAACACATCAAAGCTGGAGAATTTTATAACTTAGAATCCAAAGGATTATACTAAATTGTTCCCCCCATGCAGACTTCCCCTCTCGCCACCAGAAATGATGGACAGTTGCTACCCTGTGGTCAGGACAAGGAAGCTACATTGACCAGATCCAAGTCCTTCTAGTGTCAGATCCCTGGACTTGTTCAGTTCCTTTTCCTATAATCCACTCCTGGCCTTGGCACAAAAAAGCATCAACAACTGCATGTGTGAATCCAGCCCTAGAGAGCGCCGAATCCTGTTTACCCTCTGGATTGCCCATGACCACCACTAGAGGGCACAGTGTGAAGATGGATTATTACTAGCTTCATTGCCTATAGAGCCTAGTTTTTTCTTGGCGTATTGTTAGGATCACTTTACCTTTCACCACCTCCACCAATTCAATATGTTAGCATTAGTGTATATACAAAAGGCTTATAGCTTTGGAATAACAGATTTGGATAAACAAAACACCAAAATTCTCAGGGTGACAGCGGCGTTCACATGAGGGATGACATTGGGCTGTTCACACCTGGTAAAAGGTCCTCCTTAAAGTATATTGGAAAGTTGCAGAACACTGGGGAGAATTTTTTAAATGTCTAAAAATATTGGGGCACATTTATTAATTCTGTCTAAGTTTTAGACTGTGCAAACTTAGACCAGACAGATTTATTACATTGACTGATGCTGGATGATAAGTATGTCTAGTCTAAGTTTACACCACCTTTGAGATGGTTTAGTTTCCAAAAAAAAAAAAAAAAAATCAAAATTTTTGCGCCTTTTTTTGGCTCACAGTGTCGCATCTTAAGACACGGCCTTTTCCAAACAAGCCCTCCCCCTTGGGCAGTGATTGAACGGCAGATGGATGACATCTTTGTGCCACCCGTGCCTCCGTGATCTCATTCATTGAGGTCAGTGAGCACGGGCCACAAAATTGACAAGAATAGGACCTGTCTTGAGTTTTGCTCACGGCCCCATACATGAGACAACGAAAATACACAGTCATGTATATGGGGTAATAGAAATGAATGGTTTAGTGTGCTAGCCTTGAAAAACACCTCTAGCGCACTGACTGTGCACAGTAATGGGCATGAGGCCTAAGAGGAAGTTCACATGGCGGAATCAGCCACAAAGATTACATCTCCCATTCATTTCAAAAGAAGGCACAGGCCTCATTATCCACTATTTGGAAAACATAGTGGAGAAAAGGAACGTCCTGTCTGATCGCCCCATTGAAGTGAAGGGGAGTAGGAAATCTGTCTGCCGCTGGTGGTACACTGTGAGGACTTAGCCACTCTCCACCACCAGGGGACCTCTTTACTGAGCAACACAATCTTGTAATAGGTAAATAAATTCACATGGATTTAGTGGGGATGGCCACAGCTTTATTGAACATATCCATTTAACTGAACACAAAACCCAAACCACTGTGTCCAATAAACGTCTATTCTGTCTCCACCTGCTTTCTTTTCCCCACTGGAATGCCAGTGAAGCCAGCAGACATGTGCGTCACCTTCCATTTTCATTGCCTATGCCGCTGTTCCACCACCCCCACCGATTAAACACAGTGCCTTTTCCACTCCGTCCTGTATCCCTGCTATGAAAATATCCAAGCCAATGAGGTTGAAATGCACTCCATCCCATAACAGAAGGTCTGAATTATCACCTTCTAATTCCCTATGCCAAACTACTACCCCATTCAGAATCCTAACAAACCTGGAAACTCACGCAATAAGAACTTTCCTATCCCTGAGGCGTCCAGTTCCAGATGTCTGAGCCCTGATTTAAAGAGGACCTTTCATGTCCTCATGCACATATGGTTTTATATACCGCTAGAAAGCCGATAGTGCGCTGAATTCAGCGCACTGTCAGCTTTCCTGTTATGTGGCCCAGGGCTGGAGATATCGGTGCCGTTAGTTTCAGCACCGATCTCTGCCCACTGTCAGAAGGGCGTTCCTGACAGTTTAGCTGGGCTGTGAGGAACGCCTCCCCTGACTGTACTCGTCCATAGACTTGTACTGGGGGGGCGTTCCTCACAGTACAGCGTCATCACCGGGCTGTAAGGAACACCCTCCCTGACTTTACTCGTCCATAGCCCTGACAGTCTAGCTGGGCTGTTAGGAACGTTCCCCCTGATAGTACTCTTTCATAGACTTTTAGTGGGGGGGGGAATTCCTCACAGCTCAGCATCATTACAGGGCAGTAAGGAGCGCCCCATCTGACAGTACAAGGCTATGTAAACGTATTGTCAGGGAGAGCGTTCCTCACAGCCAGGGCTGTGGAGTTGGTACGCCAAAGCCCCGACTCCGACTCCTCAATTTCCCCTGACTCTGACTCCACCAAAATAGGCACCGACTCCGACTCCACAGCCCTGGGACTACTAAACCTTATAGGTTCACTCAGAACTCAGTCCCATCATTATATGAGGAATAGAACAGACCTTTACAGGACATTTCATCATTTTCAACATTTCATCATTTTCCCAAATTCTTATGAAAATATATTCAGCACATACTGCATTGTACTACTAACTGTACCAATTTATTATATATTTTGGGAGTCGGAGTCTGTCCATTTTATACTGACTCCGACTCCACCAAAATAGGCACCGACTCCACGACTCCGACTCCACAGCCCTGCTCACAGCCCAGCCAGACTGTCAGGAACGCCCTTCTGACAGTGGGCAGAGATTGGTGCCGAAACTAACGGCACTGATATCTCCAGCCCCGAGGCACATAACGGGAAAGCTGAATTTATTTATTTATTTATTGTTTATTTATATAGCATCATTAATTCCATGGTGCTTTACATTTACATACAGTACACAAGATATACAAAACAGATAATACAAACAGTGACCGACTGGCACAGTGGGATAGAGGGCCCTGCCCGCAAGGGCTTACAATCTATGAGGGAAGAGGGATAGAGACAGAAGGTGGGGGTAGAGGCTGTACAGGTGGTGGTGTGGTGACAGTAGTGTTATTGGGGGTTGTAGGCCTTCCTGAATAGGGGAGTCTTCAGGGCCTTCTTGAAGCTTGTGACTGTGGGGGTCAGTCTTATGTGTCTTGGTAATGAGTTCCAGAGTATGGAGGATGCACGGGAGAAGTCTTGGAGACGATTGTGTGAGGAGCGGATGAGAGCAGAGCAGAGTAGGAGGTCTGTGGAGGATCGGAGGTTACGTGTGGGCAGGTAGCGGGAGATTAGGTCGGAGATATATGGAGGGGACAGGTTGTGGATGGCTCTGTATGTCAGCATTAGTAGTTTGAGCTCTATTCGCTGGGCGATGGGTAGCCAGTGAAGGGATTGGCAGAGGGGAGCGGCCGATGAAGAACGGTTGAGAGGTGTATTAGGCGAGCAGCACAGTTTAAGGTGGACTGGAGGGGGGCGAGGGTGTTAGCTGGGAGGCCATGGAGAAGGGTGTTACAGTAGTCTAGGCGGGAGATTATGAGGGCATGGACTAGCATCTTTGTAGTTTCAGGGGTGAGGAAAGAGCGGATTCGGTGGATGTTCTTGAGTTGGAGGCGGCAGGAGGTGTTGAGGGTTTGAATATGAGGCTTGAAGGATAGGTCAGAATCTAAGGTTATCCCAAGGCAGCGGGCCTGTGGGACTGGGGTGAGAGTGGTTCCATTAATTTTGATAGATGGGTCAGGTAAGGGGGTCATGCGTGGAGGGGCAAAGATGATGAACTCCGTTTTCTCCATGTTGAGTTTGAGAGAACAGGAGGAGAGAAAGGAGGCTACGGCTGCTAGACATTCTGGGACTCTGGACAACAGGGAGGTAATGTCTGGTCCAGAGAGATATATTTGGGTGTCGTCAGCATAGCAATGGTAATGGAAACCATGGGATTCTATGAGTTGGCCAAGGCCTAGGGTGTAGATGGAGAACAAGAGGGGTCCTAGGACAGAGAGAGGGCATGGCGGGGAGGTGGTGTGCGAGTGGGGGACGCTGAATGTGCGGATGGTGAGGTATGAGGAGATCCAGGAAAGGGCCAGGTCTGAGATGCCAAGGGATGAAAGAGTTTCTAGCAGGAGGGAATGGTCGACTGTGTCAAAGGCAGAGGAGAGGTCGAGGAGGAGGTGGACAGAATAGTGACGTTTGGCTTTGGCGGTTAGAAGGTCATTAGTGACCTTGGTTAGGGCAGTTTCTGTGGCGTGATGGGGTCTGAAGCCTGACTGTAGTCTGTCAAAGAGTACATTGGACGAGAGATAGGAGGACAGCTCTGAGTGGACGTGTTGCTCCAGCAGTTTAGAGGCGTACGGGAGCAGTGAGATGGGGCGATAGTTGGCTGGAGAGGATGGGTCCAGGGAGGGTTTCTTAAGTATAGGTGTGACGGTAGCATGTTTGAAGACAGAAGGGAAGGATCCATTGGTTAGGGATAGGTTGAAGAGATGGGTTAGGGCAGGAGTAATGACTTCAGAGAGTTTGGGGATGAGGTGTGACTGGATGGGGTCTTGCGCGCAGGAGGTGAGGTGGGATTTAGAGATTAGGGTGGAGAGCTTTTCATCAGTGATGGTGGAGAAACAGGTTAAAGATGAAGAGCACAGGACAGTTGGGTAGAGTGGTTGTCGGGGGTGTAGGGTGAGACTGTCTCTGATGGTGTCGATTTTGCTTTTGAAAAAAAGAGGCAAAGTCATCAGCTGTGATAAGTGATGTCGGAGGAGGCGCAGGAGGACGGAAAAGGGCGCACTGTCAGCTTTCTAGCAGTATATAAAACCGCCTGTGCATGAGGACATAAAAGGTCCTCTTTAAACATTGTGCTAAACTGAAAACGTGTGAGGAGGCAAAGTGTGCATGGTCACCCCTGACCTTAATCCGATGATGTGTAAGAACCCAGTTGGACCGGAGAGATATCTGAAGCCAAGGAATTAATGGTTAACCAATGACCCAAAGTATGTTTTTGAACGATGGATCCATATCTTTATCTCCTGTTCATAGACTAAAATGTCGCCTGAGTGTAAGTCACCTGGGGCTGTCTTGCTAGCCGGGGCTAACTTGCTTCACGAGCAAGTCAAGTTAAACTGGACACCACCTGTCCTTGCTAACTTTCTCTTTTTCCATTCTGACGGGATAATGTTCTGTTACTGTATATCCCTGACCCCTCTTAATTTTAACATAAAGGATAATCCCATTATATACTTATGAGCGGAAGGAGCCAAAACTGATCTCATACTAGATAGGAAGGATAGCGTAACCTGCTACAGGCCGTCCTCGTCATGTGGAATTACCCAATCTGAAAAACGCAACCACTCTTCTCCGGCACTTCTGTGGCTAAGCCATGTCGAACGAAACACGGACGATTTCACCAACTCTACAAGTATCTCTCACCACTCTTCATAAGTATTCCGGGCACTTCGCTCCCTCTGCTTCCTCTGTCGGGTAAAGATCTCGATTTCTGCATCTGGGAACCGGACAATGCATCATGCTTGGCCTTGTACCAGATATCAAAGTGCAAGTTAATCAGAACGAGTTGGCGCTGTAATGCCTAAATAGGAGGTGAACTAGAGGACTGGTTATTTACCACTTGTTCTACTGCCATATTATCGGACCAAAAACAAATCCTCCTATCCAATATAAAACCACCCCACAGTGCCATGGTGACCACTATAGGAAATATCTCAAGTAAAGTCATGTTTTTGGTTAAGCCTAGCGGTACCCAATGTTCAGGCCATGGTTCCCTGCACCATCTGTAGCCCGAGATGTCTCCAAAGCTGTCGGCACCTACAGCATCCATGAAGAGCCTTAGAACCGTATTACCCACCTGTTCCTTCTGAAAAAATGGCCTACTATTAACCACTTAATGACCAATGACGTACATGTACGTCATTTGTCGCGAGGGGCTGTATGTAGGCTGTCGGGAGCTGAGCCCTCTCCATACACGGCAGATGCTGGCTGTATAATATGGTTAAACATGACCGCGGCATCTAAAATGCACAGGTGCCATGGGCGCCGCCATCTTTTACCAATCGGTTGCCAAGACAGCCGGGAAGCCTATTGAAGGCTCCCAGGCTTGTGATTAGCAGTGTGTAATAGAAGTGAATGGATTTTACTATTCACTGCAGTACATTAGTATGACAGAGTATTGTATGAGCAGTCAGACCCCCTGGGGTTCAAGGTCCCTAGAGGGTCTGAAAATAAAAGTAAAAGAAAAAAAACTAAGTTTTTAGAAGTCTAAAAAAAACAAAAACCACAAAAGTTCTAATCTCCCTTTCCTTAGATCACATATAAAAATAAATAAACAATAATAAACATAAACACTTTAGGTCTCCGTCGCTCAAAAATGCCCGAACTAATAAAATATAAAAATATTTATCCCATACGGTGAGCGGCGTAGCAGGAAAAAAAATCAAAATAGCCAATTTTTCAACATTTTGTCTCCTAAAAAATTTTTTTTAAAAAGTGATCAAACCATCAGAACTTCCTCAAAATAGTATCAATAAAAAATGCCATCTTGTCCTACATAAAAAGACGCCTTACCCAGCTCCATACAAAAAAATATAAAAAAAGTTACAGGTGTCACAATATGGCGACACAAATTTTTTTTTCTATTTTGCAAAGTTTAAATTTTTTTTAAAGTCTCAAAACATTACAAATACTCTATAAATTTGGTATCGCTGCGATCGTACTGACCCGCAGAATACAGGTAACATGTCATTACTACCACATAGTGAATACCGTAAAAATTAAACCCATAACAAATTGGCACAAATGCGTTTTTTTCCCAATTCCACCTCATTCTCAATTTTTTTTCCAGCTTCTCAGTACATTGTACAGGAAATTGAATGGAGTCATTACAAAGTGCAATTCGTCCCGCAAACAATAAGCCATCATGTGAACTGAATAAAAAAAAATACAGTATATATATGGCTCTTGAAAGGTGGGGAGGAAAAAACAGATACGCAAAACGAAAATTGGCTGGGTCCTTAAGGGGTTAAATGCATGAAGGAAGGCCTGCCGTACTAGCGAATCCTCCGTCATGGGCCTTGTTACTCTGATGGAATGACGCGGCTGTTTTAATACCTTTAGTAGACAGAGTCAGTCTGCGGCAGAAAGCCCTGCCCATGGACATGACCTTACAAGTAAATGTTATTAAGCCAAGCAGCCCTGGGATCTGATGTAACGTCAGTATCTCGGCTCCGATAAACATAACCACACAAGATTTTAAATGTACCAATTTTTCGTCCAGAAGCCTGAAAACTATTTCCATTGTATCTATCTCAATCTCCAGGAAAGATCACTTAGTAGCCGGACCCTCAGTCTTTTCAGACCACAGCGGTACTCCTAATCTACCCAATAGGTAACATCTCCAACAAATATGAACGCAACTCCAGGACCAACAAAAAGGAAGTCGTCCAAAGAGTGTCATAAAGAGCCGACTGCCATCTAACCAGCCATTCTAAGAAGAAATAGAAATAGAACATTCCATGGGCAAACCTAAATCTACAAAAAACTGCTCATCTAAACAACACTGTAACAAATGGAAACGCGCGGGAAGAAGGTGGAAGGCCAATTCTATATCAGACTTCACCAGTAGGGTTCCTGAGCCCACACTACGAACCAGGATAGCTGCCCTGTCAAAAGAAGTATAAGACACTGTGGCTTCCTCCTTCTGATAGATCGTCATTGAACAACATCCCCAGTGGGTATAACAAATGGTGTATCAAATGATATTTGCCCGCCTCCTTCTTGGGGACCAAGCCCAATGGTGACCCTCTCAAATTTGGAAAAAGCGGGTCTGCCATCCTATTTAAAGAAACTTCTTTAACCTCTTCCTGACATCCCCATACTATGCAGACACCAGTACTAATAAGCACCAGCTAATAAGGTGGACGTGCGCCTTGCTTTACAATGTGAACACCAGGTGGAGCCATACTACGTAAGTAAATGTCACATCTCTTCAATGGGTTATTTTTTTAACACCATATAAATAGAAAATATTGTTCTATGATCTATCAGTGGATGATATACAGGAAAATGTTCTAATAATATAGGAAGATATTCCTTCTATTAAAGTTGGAGTAAGCCATTTTTGCGCAAAAAAATGACTTTTGGACATTTTACACCACACTCAATATTTTTCTAAAAGGGGTGTAGGGCAAGGGACAAGGTGAGCCACGGCAGGCATAAAACTGGCGCAAGTAGATGCGCCAGAATTATTGGAAAATCGGAACCTCTTGATAATTCTGGTACATCTCACTTTGGTGTTACCGATTATTAGGACTGGCATAATACACATCACATAGCAAACCGCAGCTAAAAAACGGGGGGGGGGGGAAATGCAGCACAAACACATTGCATCTTTCATTGTGTTTTTCACTGCGGTTTTTCTTCCTTTATTACATCCATAGGGAAAACAATCGTATTTCCGCAGGTAAAATTGACACGCTGTGTTTTGCAGTCCCAGCAAAGTAAATGAGATTCTGGCTAATCGAACATAAAGAAACTGCAGAGAAAAATGTAGCAAAAACGCAATGAAAAACACTACGGAAAAAAAAACACAATGCGTTTCCACTGGGTTTTCTTCCGCTGCGTTTTTTACCTCCGATTCACTACATAAGGTCTCAGCCTAAAGGAGTTTCCCACGAACAAAACCAGATATAAATTTGTAGACATTTACAAGTTAAACATGTTAGCAAATATAAATAAGTAAAAGTTTTGTAGAGTGTTGAGGACTTTCTATATCCATCTTACGCCAGGTTCACACTAGCGTTATCGTCTCCGCCGTTTGGGTCCACCAGAGGACCTGAACGACGGAGAGCCAGATCACTATAACAGTGGTTACACACAGAGACCGGTGGATCCCATTGGCTATAAGGTGTCCTCTGTTCAGGACTATTCTCTACGGCGATTTTCAGTGTTTTCTGTGATAGAGTCTCCGGTGCAGATGTGAACTCAGCCTTAGTGGTGACATCTATTGTCCTGATCCGTCACCAATGGATACGACCATGAATGCAGGAGCTTTCTATCGTCTGGCACTTGTCCCCAGCCATGATAACCTTATTGTGGACAGGTTATCAGGCAGGGACACTACATGTATGAGAAGATAACCTGACCACAATAAGAACATCATGGCTGGTTATCAGGAGGACACTACATGTATGAGAAGATAATCCGACCACAATAAGGACATCATGGCTGGTTATCAGGAGGACACTACACGTATGAGAAGATAACCTGACCACAATAAGGACATCATGGCTGGTTATCAGGAGGACACTACATGTATGAGAAGATAACCCGACCACAATAAGGACATCATGGCTGGTTATCAGGAGGACACTACATGTATGAGAAGATAACCTGACCACAATAAGGACATCATGGCTGGTTATCAGGAGGGACACTACATGTATGAGAAGATAACCTGACCACAATAAGGACATCATGGCTGGTTATCAGGAGGACACTACATGTATGAGAAGATAACCCGGACACAATAAGGACATCATGGCTGGTTATCAGGAGGGACACTACATGTATGAGAAGATAACCTGACCACAATAAGGACATCATGGCTGGTTATCAGGAGGACACTACATGTATGAGAAGATAACCCGGACACAATAAGGACATCATGGCTGGTTATCAGGAGGGGCACTACATGTATGAGAAGATAACCTGGACACAATAAGGACATCATGGCTGGTTATCAGGAGGACACTACATGTATGAGAAGATAACCTGACCACAATAAGGACATCATGGCTGGTTATCAGGAGGACACTACATGTATGAGAAGATAACCCGGACACAATAAAGACATCATGGCTGGTTATCAGGAGGACACTACATGTATGAGAAGATAACCCGACCACAATAAGAACATCATGGCTGGTTATCAGGAGGGACACTACATGTATGAGAAGATAACCCAACCACAATAAGGACATCATGGCTGGTTATCAGGAGGGACACTACATGTATGAGAAGATAACCCGGACACAATAAGGACATGATGGCTGGTTATCAGGCAGGGACACTTCATGTATGAGAAGATAACCTGACCACAATAAGAACATCATGGCTGGTTATCAGGAGGACACTACATGTATGAGAAGATAACCCGACCACAATAAGGACATCATGGCTGGTTATCAGGAGGACACTACATGTATGAGAAGATAACCCGACCACAATAAGGACATCATGGCTGGTTATCAGGAGGACACTACATGTATGAGAAGATAATCCGACCACAATAAGGACATCGTGTCTGGTTATCAGGAGGACACTACATGTATGAGAAGATATCCCGGACACAATAAGGACATCATGGCTGGTTATCAGGAGGACACTACACGTATGAGAAGATAACCTGACCACAATAAGGACATCATGGCTGGTTATCAGGAGGACACTACATGTATGAGAAGATAACCTGACCACAATAAGGACATCATGGCTGGTTATCAGGAGGACACTACATGTATGAGAAGATAACCTGACCACAATAAGGACATCATGGCTGGTTATCAGGAGGGACACTACATGTATGAGAAGATAACCTGACCACAATAAGGACATCATGGCTGGTTATCAGGAGGACACTACATGTATGAGAAGATAACCCGGACACAATAAGGACATCATGGCTGGTTATCAGGAGGACACTACATGTATGAGAAGATAACCTGACCACAATAAGGACATCATGGCTAGTTATCAGGAGGACACTACATGTATGAGAAGATAACCTGGACACAATAAGGACATCATGGCTGGTTATCAGGAGGACACTACATGTATGAGAAAATAACCCGGACACAATAAGGACATCATGGCTGGTTATCAGGAGGACACTACATGTATGAGAAGATAACCCGGACACAATAAGGACATCATGGCTGGTTATCAGGAGGGACACTACATGTATGAGAAGATAACCTGACCACAATAAGGACATCATGGCTGGTTATCAGGAGGACACTACATGTATGAGAAGATAACCCGGACACAATAAGGACATCATGGCTGGTTATCAGGAGGGGCACTACATGTATG